>CM068369.1:127013693-127438693 GCA_034769895.1 Magicicada septendecula
AATCAACGTATCATGGTTACAACATTTTTCATAGTAAGCGATTCACCTACACCCAAAGTTTCAATTTTGTAAAGGATTTGCTTAATTCTGTCATTTACAAAGCGCATTAGAAATTCTAAGTAAAATATTTGTTCTTCCTCCTAATGGATTCCAGAAGTTATTCTACTTAAGGTGTGTGTGTGTGTGTGGGGGGGGGGGTGGCGTGCATTCTTCCTTCTATGCCTTCTTTTACGATATTGTTATTTAAATTAGATACCAAAATGTAGGTTAAATTAACGTACAAAATGTTTATATGTAAATATTAATTTAGGGGTGTAATACATATTTACATAATGTAGGACATGAAACGTGGTATGCAATTACGGTTTATTAACAGTAATAGCCAGTGCCACATTCTGTTACTGAATACATATATGTTAGTAGGAGACTGCTCTACATATTGTGTTAGCAATTACTTATACTCGTGGCAGGAGAAGCAAGAATCGATAGAGAGGTCTGGACATGTAAATGCAATATACAAGCACAACCAACTTCCTACAAATACAATACATTCCCTATGAATTTACTAACATACATCTACACGGCGATTTGGTTATAAGTACTCTAAACCTATCCATTTATATAGGTTATAATTCCGGCATTAATTATTTTCTCACCGAATATGAAACATAATGAGCAACTAAATTTAGCTTACTGATGTGTGAAAAATCGGCCACCGATGGGTGATGGGTTATCGGCACCTGTCTTTATTATTGCACTACACTATGCAATTAAAGACATAGATCAGCGAGGAACAATATTAAATAAGACAAGCTAAATATGTGCTTACACTGACAATGTTATGATAATAGCCAGATCAAGACAACGGTTAGTTGAGGTATACAAGGAGCTGGATCAAAAATCCGCTGGAATTGGGCTGAATGTAAATATCAGCAAAAATACATGCGATTTCAGCATCAGAAACAAGAAGACACCTATATAATTTATGTATAGAAGATAATTCATTTGATGCAGTTAATAAGTTCATATACCTGAATAACACGATAGATAATGAAGGGTTCATAAACATGATAATACATGAGAGGATACAAATAGGAAATAGGTCACAGTATGCCAGCAGTAGACTATTCAGAAGCAAACTCATCAGTAGTAACACAAAAATAAAAATATATAAGACACTTATCAGACCGGTTGTTATTTATGGAGGCGATACATGGTCATTGACAAAAAAAAGGAGCAAGAAACACTAAGAAGGTTTGAAAGAAAGATCGTAAGACGTGTTTATGGTTCGGTTAAAGAAGACGACGAATGGAGAATAAGAAATAACCAAGAGATATCTGAGCTATTGAAGCATGCCGACATTAGAAAAGTTTAAATGGCCCAACGAATACAGTGGCTAGGTCACCTAGAGTGGACGGATGATCATCGTATGCTAATTAAAATCCATAGGGCGCAAGTCTATAAAAGCAGAAAGAGGGGCCGACCTAAGATAAGATGGTTGGAAGATGTGCTAGAAGATATAACAAGAATAGATATGAGGGGTTACACTGAGACAGCATTGGGTAGGAGACATTGGAGAAGGTTGATGTTGGAAGCCAGGGCTCACGTTGGGCTGTAGTGATAAAGAAGAAGAAGAAGAAGAAGAAGAAGAAGAAGAAGAAGAAGAAGAAGAAGAAGAAGAAGAAGAAGAAGAAGAAGAAGAAGAAGAAGAAGAAGAAGAAGAAGAAGAAGAAGAAGAAGAAGAAGAAGAAGAAGAAGAAGAAGAAGAAGAAGAAGAAGAAGAAGAAGAAGAAGAAGAAGAAGAAGAAGTGTGAAAATATTGCAAATAGCAAAACGAAATTCAGAGTTTCGGGATATAGTCAGAGCACTGTGACATCTGCTTGCTCTCAGATCCGACAACGCTTGTAATTCTGCTTTCCCTCCTCATTGCAAACTAAAAGGGTCTGAATATCGTGTCAAAAATTAAATTACACTCTATACTCTGTGTGGGAAACGTTGCTAAGTTGTGAAAAAAACCCTAAACGAAAAGTTACGTTAAAATAACTGTATAGTTTTACGAGTCCAGTGAATTCTCTGACACCTACCTGTACGTAATACCCACCTTGCCTCGAGAATCAATAATTTGATTTATTTATTCCTCTTTTTTAACAAATCTCTGATGGTACAACTTTTGGCGACAGTTAATGACACTATGAACACAGCAGATTCAAACTTTTTACATACAACAAAAATTCAATTTAGTTTTGTTTTACTTATTTATGTGTAACCGACCTTTTCCTCACAACAGTTCTGTGTCGCCAAAATAAAGAAGGTTACTACGATCCATGGATCGTGATCTTTAAACGATAGAATAAATTATCGATTGCCATATAAACCGATACTACCATCGTTTTTCTTATACTTTTCTAACACAAACACATTCATATTTTAGTAGTTATAGTTATGAAATTGTGCAATACACAAACAATAATTCCAGTCACCGAGTTAATAATTATACTATTCTGCACACAAATAAACAATTAAATACTTGATACTTTTAATGATTTACTATCGTATGATAATAATAATGAATTTGGACTAAACTACTTACACTTATTTATTTCGCCAAACTCAAAGTTCACTTGTCTACTAATGGCATTTATATAAGATGGCCTGGTCATGTCTGCATAATGTTAACAAGAGAATTCCAGATCAGTCGGGCGATCACTGTGCTGTTCACAAAAAATGCGTATCCTAATGATTACACAATACCGATGCGTTACCCAATTCATGACACACTACGCAAAATTCTGATGGCGCATCAGAGTTACAATACACTCCCAAATACAAAAAATTGTTTTCTTGGAATAGCAGTTAAACTAAAAGACTATGGAAATATTTTTCCAATATTGTTTTTCTAAGTCCTTATTTACTGATTTCTGTTAACAGCGGTGTTGGTGTATTAACCCTACTAGATTTTTTGGTCATAACCTTATTCTTGAAGTAATTATTCTTCTAGATAAACATATTGTTACTACAATATTACAAGAACCTCCTCTTTAAACAGTGAAATAAATAACTAAATATCGAACAATCTGATACTCACGACTTATGATAACAGTTGTAAATTAAAACACTCATATACGAAGTTTTCCAAGCTTACAATGATTGTCCAACAAATAATAAACATTGGCTAATTAACATTATCGCAATAAATAATACAAGTCACCAAAAATAAGTATCCGCGCGTAATAATTCACAACTAAAAAACTTTCACACAATTCACAATCTAAACCGTTGTAAAATAGCAATACCGATTTAAAGAACCAATTACCAACTGACAACAAATACCGGTATTAATATCATAACTTATCGCTTCGATTCGTAACTCGCAGCTCACAAAAACCACTGACCAGCTGTTTCCAGTTCCAACTTTTGCCACAAGCAGCGTTTCAATTAGTTTTGATTTCGCGATGTTGTGGTTATGTTTCCCATGCTGTTCAGCGTGTTATTAGTTACTTTTGAGATACGGTGCGTTTATTTCTTAATTTATGGTTGATTGTCTTTACGACTGACATCAGATAATTGACACAACTGTTTTAAGGGCACTTGTAACCGTCTATGCTTAACACGTTAAATTCGTCAAATTTGAGACCCTTTATCTCAAAACCTGTTAAAGATAAAAGTCTGAAATTTTGTCAACTTTAAAGATATCTCAATTTTTTGATTTTTTATTATTTTTTATATTATGCTCTAAAAATTTGCATACCATAAGCATATTTAATAATTTTTACGTTTTTATTTTTTAGTTAAATTGTATAATTCTAGTAGTGTAGTTATATCTCCATTATAGTCACAAAAAATTTCAGTTTGATAGTTCACTTGGTTTCTGAAATAATGGGTGACGTATTTAATGATCTAAATTTACTAGATCATAATATCTAAAAAAACTAGATTTTCAGAAAAGCAGATTTAAGGTTTTTGAAACAGATTTCTTCTGTTTTACCTGATTTAAAATAGTCCAGCTCCATACTCAGGGTCTTCAGTTACTTTCATTCGATCCTCTAGTTTCTCTTTACATTTCTAGTTGACTGTCTTACCTTTTTCATCAATTCATCTACTGCTTTCTCTGCCTCAAGCATTCGTTGAAAGTTAATTTTGTTACTACCTTAACAATATTTGATCCTGGTTTGAACCATAATTTTTTTAACTGACTTATTTTACCTTCATTGAAGGTCAATACAACTTCATGTACACCCAAAACCAAAGTCTCCAGTCCAACAAACATATTTTTTGGCACTCTATTCCAAATCAAATGGTTTAGCAATTCGTTTTCATTCTGTGTATTACCATGAAGACATTTTTTAACAAATTAGGATGACTCAGATCAGCAAATATCGGCTTGTAACCCCTTGTGTTAATAAAAATTTTCCTTTGTAAATACAAAAATTCCTTTTCCCATAGTACAATGTGCATATATTTCTACGATCTGTTATAAGGGAGTTACAGATTTGTAAAAAGAAAACGGTAATATTATCACCACTTTTAACAGAACGTTTTCTACGATCTCAACTTTTTTATAAATCAAAAGATTTATTATTAGGTGTACTCACATAAATGTGGTATCAGATTACTCAGAAAATGTTGACAATTTTTTTTAAAACAAAAAACCAAAAATTTCCGTTAATATCCTACACTAGTTTTCTACTACACAAAATTAAACTACTGTATTACTTGTTCTTTGTTCTTCCAGCTGGATAATTGTGTACATTAATTCCGCACCAAGACTCTCCTCAACTTGCGGTAGGTCATCTTCTAGCTAAATTTAATCTCTATTCATTTTTCTTTAAAAATAAGATAGATTGTATCAATGTGGTCATATAGTATTGTGATTTTATATTATTCTGGTACAACCAGAATAATAATTCGCGAGGATCGACGTATTCAAACAGTGAAAAACAATGTTTAGAGACTAGATGACTCGTTAATCGCCACTTTAATTTCAGATCCAATAAACAAAAACAATAATAACACTCGTATGCAACAATTCTTCAATTTTTACGCTTGCTAAACGCAACTTTTTGTTACAAACAATAAATATCACCTAATCAGCATTTTTACGTTACTAATTACACTACAGATATCCGCACACAATAAACACTTTACACTAAAACACGGCACTGAAATCGCAATCTCGAAGTGACCAATAACACGTCTGGGCGTACCCGATGACTGCTTGTTGCCTGCTTGTTACCTTGAATAGCAATCTCGCGTTTTGCATAATTGGAACCTCTTCGTAATTTTATTTTGGAGGGCTGGAAAAAGATGTTTTTTTTGTGGGACTGAACTTCGAAGAGACTCGCAACAGCGGAATGGGGAAGTCCTCAGAGACCTTTCGATTCGCAGACTGAAATTGCTCGCCCACAACAGAGCGGAGCGCCTCAAACAGGTCTAGGGAAAGTCTCCGGAGTCTGCCGTTTGACAATTCCGAGTCACGGAAGAGAACAGAAAAGGAAGAAGCATTGACAAAGGCAGCACAAGCCACAAGGCCTAAGGTGAACGCAACCCCCTCTCCGTCCATCACCGAGTTCCGGCACGAACGCGGTGTAGGTAGGAGGGATGAGAAAGAAATACCTCGCAAGGTTAGGATCGGTGGCTTAGGGGGGGGGATCACCGAGCAGAGCAGTGCTCGGTGGCGTTTGTGGCGTTGTGGCGTCTAGGTGGCGGGCTTGTGTTAAGTCGATGGTGGTGATGTTAAGTAGAAACAGAGGCTCGGGTAAATAATTTGGGGGCTAGGGACCGAACGAATTCGGCAAGAGAAGGAACCTTCAACTCTCGCCTGGTAGCGTCATTCCTGTCAAACCAGGGAGAGTTGGAGACGTAGCGAAGGTCCGGGATTGGAATTCTTCTATTCGGGCAACAACGGCGGGGCTGAGCAGAGACCAAAATGCAGGCGTTGCGTATGTAAAGATGGTTCCAAGAAAAAGCAGATATTTCGTGAGTTTAGCGCGCACAGGCGCTGAACTCAGATGAGAAAGAAGTGGAAATAGCTTGGCTTCTGATCGGCCGCTTTCAAAATACTTGTATTTATACCCCGCCGAAGTTGTCAGAAGATTGTACCGCTTTCTGGACGATGGTTCGGAATAACCACGTAGTGGAAGGCGCTGAGAAAACACTGGCAAATTCGGTTGTCGACTTTGTACACACCACCGCCAAATCGAGGAACGCACACGCCGCAAAAGTGTAAGAATGTGCATTATTTAATTTCTAGCTAACCATTAAATATACACTAGAAACCTTTTCTGTGGTGTATATTTACTTTTTATACTGTGTTTGGCAGCATATTTCAGAACATAATCGACTAAAACTAATGCTACTATATCCTCCTATACTTAACGCCTTCATGATTTAAAGGAAGCAGAATCAAAGGCCACTAATATTTTGTTCAGAAATTCTACATAAAATATGGATTAAAACAGTATGTTTGATTTTTCTAATATAATTAATGAATTTAATTTTTTCTTTATAGATCTCTACTTATGAATATTGCACAAAATACGGATGCTATCTTATTGGTCCTCTTTTCGTAAACAATACTAGCTTATTTTTGTATTAAGCTCACACGGCCGGTGGCAATATTATCAAAATAATTAAAACCCGCCCACGGCCTAACAGGCCGGTTTTTAATCATTTTAATAACATTAGTTTATGCATAAAAAACAATTAAAAGTCATATATGACAAAAGTTCATCATCATCATCATCATCATCATCTTCAAGGATTAAACCAAGGTTTGTTCCGGTCTCAAATAGGCAAAGATTAGAGCTGGTCACTCCAGCGCTTCCTCGGACGTCCTACACCTCTCCGTCCCCTCGGCATAGAGTTTCATAATTGTTTGGGGATGCGGCAGTCATCCATTCGGCAAAGATGTTCCCACTAATTCAGTCGATACTGGACGATCCTGTCGAATATACTTATAATATTCAGTTCCTGCCGTATATCCGTCCTTCTTCTATTATCACAGAGGGTATACCCTGCCACGTGCTTGAGAAATCTCATTTCAGCCGCTTGGGTGCGACTGGCCTGGTCTTTCGTTAAAGTCCAATTCTCAGACCCATAAATAAGTGTGGGAAGAGTCATGACCTTGTACAATTTTAGGCTGACCACAGCTGTGAATAAAAGTAAAAAACGACTTGGTATGATAAAAGCTTGAAAATGAAATTGTAATAATTTATGAAGACTTTCTAAGGACTTGTGATATGTGTAAAGTAGTGCGGTCTGGTCATTTCAATCAAAATTGCAGAAGTTGTCGTCTTCACTCGGCACTACAAAACGAGAAAGTAAAGACGAGCTGGGTAAACGGTTTCACTGTTTGTGCCCGGGGTAATATAAACGCCGGTAAGGGTACAGAATACGAGTGGTTGTGAGTTAGTCGCTCTCAGTACGTGTTAGGGCCGAGCGGGTCAATCTTTTCACCAGTAATGAGAGGGATAATTAGATTTAATTAGAAACGACGGCCAACGCCGATTATTACATTAGTCAGGCAACCTGGGAAACCTTTGGTTTAGGGGACTGAAACACACTTGAAAGTCCTTAATGTATTGCGTAGTAGATTCAAGTGAAGGAGTTTGTGTGTGCACGCGCGTGTGTGTGTCTTTATTTTGTACGTAACCCTTCAGTATTTCTTTCGGGGTTTATGTATTACAAATATTTCTTCAAATAATAGATACTTTTTAGTAAAATTTATAGAATTATATTATTGTGTTTCCACCTTACGCACGTTTCGCAGAATTATTCTGTAGGCCTAACTTAAGAGGTTTTCATATGAATTGAAAATTTGTATAATTCGTACAGTAACCTCTGAAGATACAGAACAATTCTGTGAAACGTGAGTCAGATGGAAACAAAATAATATAATTCTATAAATTTTACTTGAAAAAGTATCTATTATTTGAAGAAATAGTCGTAAATTAAATAATCGTAAACTTTTATATAGCTTACCTACGCATATGTACAAGAGGCTACGTGAACATTCATGGACTGATATACTTTATTTGCTTACACCATACCTATAAATGTCATTCCCTCATTACTTACAGGTTTATTTCTTCAACCGCCCGTTGTGTTGGGAAGGCACCGTATACGTCCAGGTGATTCGTGTAAACGCCCTCAGTGTATACTGCGCTAATGTAGGCTGGCACAACAGCCGAGAACGGCCTGCTACAGAGCAAATCGCCCTACTTGGGCAGGGCCATGAGGCAGGAACTCCTGAAGGCAGCTCGGAACTCAGATTCCACGTGGTACGTCTCTGCAACGCACAACCACACAGCCAAGAGACAGTCAGTCAGTCAGTCAAAACACAGTTCTCTACGTCATCAGTGGGGTGGAGTGGCGGACATCGCTGCAATTGCTTCCAACGCTGAAGATGGCCTCCGATGGTGGGGCCGAAACGTCTGTAGCCACAACGACGGGCCACGGCCTAACAACTCGGAAAATAACGTCCCACATTTTTTTTAAGATATTACCTGTTCATGCATCGATTTAACTCATGAAACTAACAAAATTAATTTTTAATGTCTTGTTGGTTTATAACTCGTAATCACTGTTTAATATAACTTAAATAAAATCCAAGTGAAAATACGATTTACTTTCCCCTATGTGTACATTCTATTTACAAAATACTGAATGCATTAAACTATTACGTTAAATACCAACGTTATCATAGGAGGCACGTACGTGTGGAGGTTTGAATGTAGAGGTTGACCGACCGTGTGTGGGAGGTCGCTTTGTTTCTTTTTTTTCGTTCGAAGATGTCCGTTATTTTCTGCTGTTCTGCTCATTTTGATCAAATTTCCTTCTCGTATATTGACACTTCTCGCCCGTTTACATCCATTCTCGATTCTGCAAAACTCTCGAGTCGTATAATAGGCATTCTTTCCTGATCCGAGCTGCTGCTTGACATGACATGTTCCCGGGGAATTTTTACATAAAACGGAATATTCACAGATGAATACACTTCGGAAACACTCCACTTGCGACAGCATGCGCACACGCCTTCTCACAGTAGAATGTATTGCTTGCAATACAGCTGATGCTCTATATTTCCACTGAGCGTATATTAATTTTGCTCATTTTAAGGGTGACATCAATGACGCTATTCCCATAAAAAGTACATGTAATATTAAGGAACAGATTACAGTATTGGAATGAAATACGTTAACCAACTTTTTACCACAGACTACGTATTTGTATTTATAAACTGGGTTGCTACCCATGCTATTGCTATATCATGATCTCATGTCAAAAATTTTCTAACGTACAAATTACTATATTCACTAAAAAATCTAAAACAAAATTTTCATGTTTTTTTTAATTATATAATCCTTTTTTATTTCTTTCCTTCTTCGTCTTCTTCATCTTCTTCTTCTTCTTCTCTTTAAGGATTAGGTTATATAAACCTGTTCCAGCACTCAACTCATCCTCGGACTACCCGCGTCCTTTCTACGCGGGCTAATGGCTTTATAGTTCAGTACCCCTTTCGGCGATCGATCCTCTGTCATCCTTTGCAGAAAATCCCATCATTGTCTTCTGTAAATTGAAATAATTTCATTTCTGTCATTTACTTCGAGTTTTGCTCTGACATCCTCCATCCACAGACCGGCGTAATCCATTACACAGACTGGCAAGGAATTCTTGTGATATTACTGTTCCCCAAGTGCAGCAACCTTATTAAATTTAGACCAGCTTTTTTCACCTTGCGGGAAAAGCCAATGATGAGGTCGTGCAGCAGAAATTACAGTGCATACATGAATACAACTTTTTTTTAGCTGCTTTCGAGCGTTACTTCGTGTATAAACTATTCACACTTTCTTAATCATGAAAACACGGAGAATAGAAAGAACTTAAAAAATTTCGATTTTTTTAAGAATTCCATTGACACTTTCCTGAAAATATTGTAATATTACAAATTTCTTACTTATGCCTTAATTAGTTCTATCTGGTGTCGAGTAACTGTTTTTCTACTCTTTGCTTCCGTCATAGGTTTTGGCCAGTTGGTTTACCTCGATTTAAATACATTAGCTATTCACTGTTTCAAGTCGTCCAAACTTTCCGTTCCTATTTCCCAACACATCCAAACTGTCTTCTTCTTCCATTCTCACAGAATCCCCCCCCCCCATATTAATACCTATTAACTATTAACTAATATTCTAATTATATTAAATATTTCCATTTCAACACACTTTCTACCTATTTCTAACTACAATTCTTTCACTCCTAGCCTTATCTATCTTGGTAACTACTTAGTCTTCCTCAATGTTTAAGTGCGCTTTTAAAATATACCGTAAACAGCTCCGATTCACCGCCGTTTCTTAAGTTACTACTTTTTTCTTGAAGAATCAGTTACGTAATAGGCCTATGCTTTTTAATCTTAAAGCTTTGCTAATTCTGTTTGCTATCTCCATTTTTAACTTTCCCGTTCATCCGTTAATTCATTATCGCGCATAGGTATTTCAGTTTCACCTATCACTTTGCCACTTGTTCTGGTATGAGCACTATTGTAGTCATTTCCATCTGTACTACGATACTTTAAGTCTTTATTTAGTAGCCTACATTTTAAACCTTTTCTTGTTAAAGCTCCTTTAAGTTAATTATCCGGCTTCTAATGTATCGTTCCTCATTGTAAATGGTACAAGGTCATCAGCATATATAAATTCAGTTGTTTTCAGCGGCTTCGATTTACTCGGTCACACACACAATATACAATTTACGTTAAGGATGGGTACTGATATTTTGTTTTATCAGGACAAATCATAAAAGAACAAAGTTTTAAACTTTTGATTAACGGCAGTTTTACCGATAAGTCGACAACAATCCATCACTGCTTTAAGTTCTAGTTAGTTACTAATTTTCCTTCAAGTCTGGCGATATTAAAAAGATTAAAACTTTATGCTTATCGTAACATATTTCATCTTAATGTTTTCCCTTATCTTTCATTTCTCTTTTCTGTCTCTTCCTCTCTGTCTGTCAGCCTATTCACCTATCTACCTTTATCTATCTCTCTGTCTGTCCGCGCGCGCGCGCGCGTATTTTTACCACGCTATCTCTATGCACTATCTCTCTGCCTTTCTACTTATCTGTTCAGTCGTCTATTTATCTCACTGCCTAGATACATATACAGAGTGTTCACAAATGGTCGTCCAATATTTTGATAACGTGTTCCTTACATAATTACAAGAAAAAAAGTTCCTGTAGACATAGGTCCAAAAGCGTATAATTTTCCATCTGTCCGCCATTTTGTATTTGTTAATGAAAATTTTATTTCTCGTGAATGGAGTGAGATATTCAAATAAAATCTATTACATGTTACTCCAGTAATATAATCTACAAAATGAAATTTTTTGAAAATTTTACATTTACAAATTTCAAAATGGCGGCTGTTTTAATTTTTAAATTAGTCATATCTCACAAACTATTAGTTTTATGGAATAATGTTTCATTGAATAAAATCTTTAGCATTATTTAATGAACAAAATAATACCTTATTTGTTACAATGTGATCTTAAACAACCGAGTTATGACGGAAAATGTCAGTGTGAGTCACTCAATGCTCAATACCATGAAATAAGTGATGTTATCTCGTCCAGGTATTATTCAAAACAACTAGGCCAACTGAATATAAGTCAACAATACTTCAATCAGCTGTTTTATAAATTAATAAGAAAATTTGTAAAACTGAAACTGCAGTTGATCTTAGTGTTTGAACAGAGTAGTGAATTGTGCGTTATTTTGATAATTTTTTCGCAATACTGTTGTTTTGTTTTTATTATTTTCTGTTGTATTGTTTATTGTGTTATTTTCATAATTGTCATTAGATATGGCAAATTTTTATAGTAATCATGAAATGGCTGACATGCATTTCATCTACGGAAAGTCAATGGATCTGCTACAAAAGCAGCCCGCCTTTATCCTGAAGCTTATCCAGATAAAATGTTTGTAAAAATCCATCAGCGATTGTGTGAGATTGGTACATTCCAACCATCGACTCAGGATTATGGTAGACAGAGATCTGTTTCAACTGCTGAATTAGAGGAACGAGTTTTGGTCAGAATTGAAGAGGAACCAGAATTGTCATGCCGAAGAAACGTATTCAAAGCCACACCACCATATAGAAAATTCTTCCCAATCAATTGCTGTATCCGTATCACCTTCAGCGTGTTCGAGCTCTCGTGCCAGTTCATAGCAGGACTGGGTTCTGTCAATGGCTAATGAATGAGCGAGTTTGTGACCTTATGTTTGTATCTAAAATTTTATTTACGGATGAGGCATCTTTTAGTCGGGATGGAATAAATAATTTCCACAACAACCATATCTGGGCAGAGGAAAATCCACATGCAAACTTAGTGTCAAACCTTCAGCATCGGTTTTCGGTTAATGTTTGGGCTGGTATCTTCGGAGATAAGCTGGTCAATCCTGACTTTTTGCCTAACAGCTTGAATGGAGAAGCATACCATGAATTTCTTACCAACACACTTAATGAAATAGTGGATGATATTCCTCTACATCATGTACAACAAATGTAGTTCATGCATGACGGTGCACCCGCACATTTCTCAAATGTCAAGCAGTTATTGAATAATCGCTTTCGTGGCCAGTGGGTTGGGCGTGGTGGTCCAGTTGCATGGCCTCCCCGCTCACCAGATTTAAATCCATTGGGTTTTTACTTCTGGGGTCATCTGAAGAGCTTGGTGTATAGTACTCGAATAAACACGGCAGATGAATTGAGAGACAAAATAATTATTTGCTTTCAACAAATTAAAGTAATACCGGGAATTTTTGAACGTATTCGAGCTTCGATGGTCAAACGGGCTGAAAGATGCATTGAAGTAAATGGGGGACACATTGAACACATACTTTAATTATTTCGTTCTGTCGTTATGGTAATTTTTCATTTTAGTTAATACTAGAATCTGCAGATAAATAAAATAGTTTAAAATCTTTCGTATTCATTTTGTATTTTACGTTTTCATTTTCTCCTTTCAAATAAATTGTAATGTTCTTTACTAATTTTTTGCTTCTATTTACAAATAAAACTATTTGCCAATAATTATTTTTCAGTTTGATGGTAGGGCCTACACTCACACTGACATTTTCCATCATAACTCGATTGTTTGAGATCGCATTGTAACAAATAAGGTATCATTTTGTTTACAAAATAATGCTTAAGATTTTATCTAGTGAACATTATTCCATAAAACTAATAGTTTGTGAGATATGAATGATTAAAAATTAAAACAGCCGCCATTTTGAAATTTGTGAATATAAAATGTTCAAAAAATTTCATTTTGTAGATTATGTTACTGGGGTAACACGTACCAGATTTCATTAGAATATCTCACTCAATTCTCGAGAAATAAAATGTTCCTTAAAAAATACAAAATGGCGGACAGATGGAAAACTATACGTTTTTGGACCTATGTTTACAGGAACTTTTATTCTTGTAATTATGTAAGGAACACGATACCCTGTACGACCATTTGTAAACACCCTGTATATTTACCTGTTTACGTATTTCAGTATTTATTCAAATCTGACAGAAGACATTTATGAATACGTGTGTATTGGCTTTAGTTATGTAATCTCTATTTTTTTTTTAGCTCTCCTTGTTGGCAATACAATGCCGTTTGCCATTCGAGGACTATACTTACATTTAGCCATACATAATTTTTGTCGGTGCATGCGAAAGCATTACAAACAACTCAGGTAATTAAATTTGTTCAGGCCGTGTTTGCGCAAACTGCTATCATGCGCACGCTGATGCGTATCAACGAGTCACATTAATTCGATTTGGATCTCACGCTTAGCTGAATGTCTGTCAGACTCGGTTAATCAAACTTTGATAATTTAGTTCTGAGAACCAGTCAGAAAACTTAACACTTTGCCGACTTTGAAGTCAACGCGCGTGCACAATGTACTACACCATATATATATATATATATATATATATATATATATATATATATATATATTATGCGTGCACTGAAAACTGTATAATGTGGTTAATATCAGATGTCTCTCACCAACTAAACTTAACTTTCGTTCATATTTCAAAATGTATCTCTTATCTACTCGTTCACTTTAGTGTGTGGCCCAAGTAGATTTCCTAATTTGTTTCCCAGCGTATAATCTCTGTGTCGCCTAACGCAACAGAAGAGTATTAGGCCTACAAGGATTGTATGGTGCACGTGGAGTGGACCAAAACGTCTATTCAAAATCTTTAATTAACTATATCTTTATCTGTGTAGTAATGTTCATCTAAAACAGTAGTTTTGACACAGTCCTCCTTAAATAATAGGTTAATTTTTTTTATATTGACAATTATTATTTTTACTTTTGACTATTATTGGTTTACAAAAAAAGAGCAGTTATTAACCATTGTATGCCTTCTACATACACATATTTTCTGGACAATTGTTTAACTTCCTTATTTTATTTGTGAAACAGACATATACAGAACACTTGGAAATAAGACAAAGAAAGGCACTAAGTAAAAATTGTATGAAGTAATGGCAACGCCTGTTATTACTTATGAAAATGAAACTTGGACGATGACGAGAAACGATGAGCGAAGAATACAAACAAGTGAAATGAAGTTCTTGAGAAAAACCAAAGGTTCCACTCTTTGAGATCAAATACGAAATTAAGACATAAGAACCGAGTTAAATGTATATTCCATGACCAGCAGGATAAGGGAAGGTCAAACAAAATGGAGGCAGCCAGCATATCGAGAGAATGGAAGATAAGAGACTACCTAAACAAGTAATAAGATACAGACAATGAAGACGAGATATAGTTAGACCAAGGAAGAGATGGCTTCGGTGAAGGCGGAACAGGCTGTAAACCTATATCTTAACGTGAAAAAAACAAACATAGCAATCATTTAGTTCGTCAGTGCACGTTGATTTTCTGTCAGAAAACGGATAAAAAAGCAAAAACCCAACAGCGGTGCTGTCGGATAAAATTGTTTTCCGTTTCCCTTTTTTACCAGCAGCTTGTCAAACAATTATCAAACGAGGAAAGCAGTTTTCGCCCACGTCCGTGTATGGCGTGTAACACGGAGTTGGCTGTGGCTGTCTCTACAGCAAGACTAGTTTAGCATAAAATTAAAAATCTGTCTCTGTAATCCTTACAGAATTCGACGGAAACAAAGGAGCACCAACACAAACAAACCACAGCGCGCTCTTTGTTTGGTTGTCTCATTAAAGGCTGCCTGAGTATTTGTTTGCAATCTGGACTCTGTAATACGTGTGTTTGTATCTGAATTATATTCTCCGCGCTTAAGCGTCTTTCTAGGCTTTGCATTCATTATAAAACTAAAATATTTTTACATATCTCATGTGTGTGTGTGTGCGCGCGCGCGCGCGTACGTACGACTGTAATTAGCAAAGCAGTTAATTGGGTAGTAGGATTGTAGAATATCTAGCTTTTCATTACTCTGCGTATGGTATGGTTTTGATTTCGAATCAAAACGACTCGTCTATTCAGTTTCTGGTTGGTTATAACGTCATGTTCCTGCTGAGTGAAATATCAACATCGTAGGGGTGTATTTACGGGAGGGGGTACGAACGGAACCGAACCCCCCCCCCCGACAGTCGAAAAAGTTGACGATGAATTTTGTTAGTCTCTTAAATTTTAGGCTGTTTTAATATTTCTTCAGCTATATAATATAGTAGTGTCATTTTTTTAATAGAAAAACATTTTTGTTACACAGAATTTGCGTAACCGTTTGAAGTGTGCAGTATAGGTAAATGAATTTAGTCAATAAGTATTCTTGGATTTCGTTGTCCATGACGTGTCCGTTACTTAACTAAATATCACTAATGTTTGACGACTCGGAACACTAAGTTTTTTATAAGTAAAATCGTAAAGATTTACCTTACAGTACCTTACAGGGGGAACAAAAGACAATGTGAACAGTTACTTACGCACATAAACAAAATACATAAAAACATAAACTTCACAGCCGAATACGAACACAACAATACCATAAACTTCTTAGACCTTTCCATCACAAAACTAGAACACAAGCACAAATTCAGTATATACAGAAAACCAACTACAACTGACACACTAATACACAACACCTCCAATCACACAACACAACAAAAACTAGCTGCTTTTAGAACCATAGACTTAACAACATCCCCTTAGATGAAAAAGACTACAAAGACGAACTAAACACGATAAAATATCTAGCAGAATCTAACGGATATGACAGAACAATAGTCAGTAAACTCCTACACAAAACACAAAACAAACAACAGACAAAGACAGAAAACAACAAATTCATAACACTAACATACATCAACAAACAAACTGAAAAAATTGCCCACAAATTCAAAAAAGCAGGGTACAGAATCGCTTACAAAACTACTAACAAAACAGAACACACACTATCAAAACGCACGCACAAAACACAAAACAAATTCGATCTACCCGGTGTATACAAGCTAAATTGCTCAAATTGCAATAAATTCTACATAGGCCAGACAGGACGTAGCTTCAAACAGAGATACATTGAACACACAAAGGCACTCCACACCACTACAGAATCCACCTTTGCAAACCACCTCATTGAAGCAAACCACACATATAAAAACATCGACAATAACATGAACATTCTACACGTACACACAAAAGGCCGAACACTAGACACTCTAGAACAATTAGAAATATACAAACACACAAAAACAAATAAAAACGACATCCTAAACGAACAGACACAATTCAAATCGCACACATTATTCGAACACATCTCACCACACACACACAGCATCGATCTTTCGGAAAACTATCCCGTCGCCAACAACAAGACGGACAGCGCTACCTACGGCAGCCTCTGATGAAGCCTTCTAAAGGTGAAAGCCGGTTTAGGCTGTAAGGTAAATCTTTACGATTTTACTTATAAAAAACTTAGTGTTCCGAGTCGTCAAACATTAGTGATATTTAGTCAATAAGTATCTCATAAACAAGTTTCACTACCGCGTATTTTTATTGTGATATTACCGTTTACATTAATAGAATTGAATCAGGGTGTTATCCCACGATCTTCAGTCACTTTAAATATAGTAATGTTGATTAATCTTAAGTTATTTTTTTCTCTTGTATGAGCCCGCTCGACCGGATCCCTACCAAGGCCAAATTCTAGATTCCCCACTACAACAGCGCGTACAGTGTAAACACTTCGGCGTCTTTTCCCGAACTAAAAAGATGTCACAAGCAGTGGCGTAACTAGGTTGGTGGGGGTCACACCTACGTAATCACTTGACATGTGCCTTTTCCTAAGTCAGTTGCACGCGTTCAAATAAGTCTTATAAATAATTGTATAAATGAAAGGAATTGCAATAGGCATATTTGTGAATAAATAAAATATAGTTCTCTTCATAACGACAATCACTGAACACTTTGTATCTAACGTACGTATTTTCAGCCTTAAAAAACAATTATTGACGCGCGAGAAAACGAAAGCAGAGCCTGTTAAACTTCTTCCACCATCCCTTTCGCCTAGACACATTTCTCCTTGCAGGGTTGTCTGTTATGACTCCTCTAGTCTAATATCTCTATGGATTGAACCGTCGTCTTTGCGAGGTAAGCTACCAGTTTCTTGACTAATTCGGAAAAATGAGAACATTTTATTGCTGAATTTTACATTTAAAGTCGGTATGGAGAACCATACATTATTTCCATGTTGTAAGACTTATATTTAAAATCATTTACTTGAATTGGGTTCAATAATTTCTATAAAAAAATCCAGCATCTTGTAAACTGAGTTTTATGTTTGACAAATTGAATGAATATTTCCATAAAAACTACTTCTTTGTTGCCTATAACGTAGTACACATATAAATAAAGAAATTGTCTCCTCCCACTTCAACTATCACTTTCATTTATAAAAAGTAACCCCTCCCCTTTCAGCTCAGCTTTTCATTTATAGATACATCGTTTACCTTTCTATAGTGGATTATTATGACCTTTTTTTCAGGATACTTTATTTGTCAAAATTAAGTACTTTACTCTTGTCACAATGTAAAACGTTGCATGTAAACTACCCCTTCCCCATAACCGATTTTCACCATAATCAATAGTTCTCGAGTCCTCTAAATCTCAGGTACATATGCAAAAATTATTTGATTCTGTTTTAATTTGCGGCAGTTATCGTTCACCACAGAAAAAATTCTACACACAGACACTTTTCGAAAAATGACTTTTCTTCATGTTTTGAGGTTAGTACAATCAGAATCATCCCTTATCTCGAACACGATTTTTTCGCCATCACGGTACTTCCATTTCCTTATGGAACATGGAAGTAAATATAACGTACTTTAACACAGAGCCAAGATTCAGTGTGCTGACATAACCAAAACATCACTACTTCGTTAGACACACGTATATACTATCGTTATCGAAATCATGTATCGATCATAATATGCTTATAAGTTTATCATGTGTACGTGGGTTTATTCCGATCTTTCCGTTGGTGAGTTAAAACAAATAATTTTGAAAACTCGATTAATTAGGAACTGAAATTAAATGTGACAGAAAACGAGGACAAAATCGAGTTTTGGCCGAACTGCGCCCGAAAGACCGGACATGGCCTAAAATCGAGGACAGTCCGAGGCAAACGAGGACGTATTTCCTATCTAAACATAAAGTCAGGGACGAATCCTCAGAGCGAGCAACGCAAGCAGTACTTGCCCAATGTAAATCAGGCGAAAGTAAATAAACGATTACGTAACCAACATTATTGTTGTCACCAAAAACTGTTGGTGAGAGTTAAATCACATGCCTTCTTACCTCCCATCTTTAGAAAATCGGCGGCGCATTTGTCACCTATCTTCCAGTCAGAATGATATTAATGGCATGATATGATAAAGTCGTTACTATTACTTTGCTTCCAGTTCTGTGCGATGCTTTAACAGCTGACTGACCGCTCCGCCACCAAGGCAGTCGCTTCAAAAAATGCTTCGGCACACTAACTACGAATTGGCCGTAATTTCAGAAATGTTAGCGTTTATTTAGGATTACATAACTACATTTCATTATCTTGCCTTCTTTTTTACATTAGGCTTCAGTTAGAAATACTCAAACTTATAACGTTGTATGATGATTTGATGGTACTTACGGAGAATGCTAAACAGCATAGCACCTGGCTCTCAGAAATGCAAAAAGCAAACATTCTTTAGTAGTGATTTAGGTCTCTAGGAGCTCTAGCAGTGTCTGTGTCGGCTCGGTGAAAATATGGCTGTTTTTTTATGTCTGAGGTTAGCTCCCCGCGGTGTGTCCTGGGTACTAGTTGTTGAAATCATAATTTTTTAGAAGTATGAATAGAATCACAGCTTGCTACACGCCAATTTTTTAATCCTCATATTAATTACACTTGATGAATATTTTTATGGCAAAAGATGATACGTGTGGGGCCCCAAAGATTTCCTTGAGTGAACAACAAGCCTGCAAAAAACGTGACCCTCGAGAAGTCTTGGGGAACAGTTTTACAGCCTCTTCCCCAACCTGCAAATATTGACTTACATTTATCATTTTGGAAACGGAAGAACTAGTTCCTTATAACTGAGCCGATACATCTGAATATAAATCATTGTTCAGATAACGTACACGCACACGCACTTTGCCGTTTACAATGCACAACTTATGTACCTACACCTCTCTCTCTCACTCTCTCTCACACTCTCTCTCTCTCTCTCTCTCTGTAATTTACCAACTACTTCTCACACGTCTACCTTTAACTACCATCTCACCAACACCCTAACATACATTGCAATATAATTTATTACAAATTTAAAATAAAACAAAATATTGATGTATGGTAATGGAATTGTGCCCTTTCGTAAGCCCCACTGTTTGGGCTAGCCAATTTTTAATATATTTTACAAATATAAATAAATAAAATATAATATGTGTAGATATTATATATGTGTAGATAGCAAGAATTATGTATGTTGTCTGGATCTCGGTGTTGAACTCGCCGATGATACAGCTCCACTTTGGATTCACCAATTACAAAGAATAAATTAAATATAAATATGTTTTATAATTAAGTGTGATTGATTGATAAAAAAAAAATAAAATTTTGTAGGTTGTAAAATTTTTACTGATATTGAGTTTTGGTTTAATTATTTAATTTAATTAATTAATTGAGTGTGTAATTTTCTTAGATATTTATTCTGTCACTGTAACTTAATTTTGTTTAAAAAAAAAATAGTTAACATTAATTATAGAAATAAAAACAACTCTTGTAACTGAATAATGATGTTCATTTATTAACATTCAAAATTATGCGCCAGTCAAACTGCGCATGACCCAGGCATTGGCTAATATGTGCTCCAGTCGGTAGCGAACAAAATCAACAACATATATTTTTTACAAGGTTAGAAATTATGGTTCTTTTAACGAGTCGAAATGGTCAGAGGGCAAGGAACAAGATACATTCTTACAGGTATTCTTAAACTAAATTATTTTGGCTGAAATAAAACAAGATTATTATTTAAATTGTCAATTAGAAAAATGAATAGCGAACCAACTCGACGAAATGACGTCACTCCCTTCAAGCTGGCAGTGCACTCGTGCTGGTGAGTAAATCCAGTATGGCCGACGTCGCCTCGAATTTAGCTGCTATTCTGCTGGAACTGGCTGAGATTCTCCCGCAGAAATAAAATGATATTCCCTTCTCTGCGAAGTAGTGTTGGTCCAGGAATATAGTGTAGAGTGTCCTCTCGTCTCCTGCGATGTCGTTTTCGTGATGGGTTTCTTGTGAAGTGTCCGGTGTTCAAATATGTGTAATTGTGTTCTGCGAATATGGTCCAAAATTGTCTCAAAATGGCTGTTGATTTCTTGTGTTTGAGTTTGATGGTGTTATTACTGTTGTTTGGAATTTGTGAAGTGTTAGAAATTGATAGTTAAGGTTATTTTCACTTTTAGATCATCTCTGTTACACGCCGCATAACCACACTCGGTTTTACACAAATTATTCTGTTTTCAGTATTCTGCTAACACATTTCCAACTAGTCGTCTTCACGATTAACAATAGACTAATAGACTCAACGTCGTCGTTTTAGGGTAATTTGTACTATGTCTTTTTCCTCTTTATATTGTTTAACTATAAAAATATCTGTCTAAGACTTGGTTCACCATCTAAATATACATAATAAGTTTTCTTATTTTTTACTGTAATTCAAATATTTCTTAATTTTACATAAATCTAACTACTCAGTAATATTGATTAATTAATTTTACATCTTTTGATATATAGCTGGGTTTGTTTCAAGCTTATTTAAGCCCAAAAATTACAATTTTTTATAATGATTGTGTGCCTCATATTTTGTACAAATTTATTGTTTGAATGGTTTTTAATTGCTATTTCTGATAATATTTCCATGGAATATACTTAATAACTCCGTGATTATCTTTGTTGTTAATAATTTTGTTGTTAAAACACTTCAATATTGATTAATTCACTGTTTAGTCTGATTTGATTACCATTATAGGCCTAGTATTATCTGTTTCCAAAAGAAGTTAATTTTCTTTCCTTTGTCATTCTATTCGCTATTAATTGTATCTGTATTAATTATATTTTCAATTTCTGTATTGTCTGTATTTAATTCTATTCCTATTGTATATCTTGATTCTCTGATAGATAGTTTTGGTTTAATTATACTAGTCTGTGTTTTCTAAAATGGTGTCTTAGCTAGTCTGCTTGTACATTATATATGGTTTACTGTTTTGAATAAAACTATTACATTTCTATATCCTACTTGCCTCTCTGCCATACACACTGGAAAATTAAATAACATGGTTTTAAAATACAATGAAATATCTTATATCTACTAAACTTTTTCTTTATAATATCATTTAACCATAACATAAACATCTTATGCCTATTATCTTCTATCTATTTAGCATTATAATGGAAACATATTATTATCAGCACTATTATCAGTTGTTGGCTGTCCTTTGTTTTTATGTTTCCTTTTATCACAAACCTTATCCTATTAAAACATCTTATTCCTAATAACAACTTCAGTTATTAACTGTCTCTTTTAATTACTATAACTAATTTGATAACACGTTAACATAAAAACATCTTATAACTAATGACACTATCAGTTATTAACTGTCTTTTGTGTTCCCTATACCTAATTTGCTAATACAATAAAATAAAAACATCTTATACCTCTTATATTGTTATTATGCCTAATCACTAAAACACTTTTATTTATCAACATTGCACTCAGTCATTAGACTGTCTCTTTAGTTTTTATTTAGTATTTCCTACACTAATGGTAGTCTTTTTTAATAGATTTTTCACACTACACTTTATTATAATGTGTCATTTATTTTGGCTACATTAATGGTAGTCCTTTTAATAATTTTTTCCACATATTATGCTTACAACTAGTATACAATTCGGTTTTCTTTGGGATTGTATCTTGTAACTTGTTATTGGGTCTGCATATATTAGTTTTAATTTTGGTTAAAGGTATGTATTCCATGATTACTATTTTTTGGAATAACTCTTCTTGGTTCTAGTCTCTGTGTGGGAATCTTGACATATTTTGTCCCTTCTTCATTATTATATTAGTAATTTCTGGTCTTGTGGTTTCTCTGCATCTTGACCTTATACATTTCCCTTATTAATATGGTTTCATCCTTTTATTTCCTTTTTCTTGTATTTCCTTTTTACTGCTTCCCCAATCTACTGGGTATACTGCTGGTTTATTGGGTTTTTACATAGTAAGTTATTTTGATCGATGGTTTTCTTTGTTATTTTTCATTCTTATTAATATTTTATTGACTTAATATACAGTTTCCAGTTTAATCCTTAAAACAATTCATTCTTCTCACTCACTATGGAACTTTTCTTCTTTATTTATGTTGCATTAAGTTAAATGTTTAGCGTGATACTTTTGTTATGCTACATATGCTCTCCTGTAAAAGTGATTAGTTCAGATCATACTCTTAGTATGGATGAAATAATTACTACTAATTCTTTTGTATTTATCATATTTTCTTCGTGATCACATGTTTTCACTTTATATACCTTCTTTTTCCACCGTTGCTTCCTCTCAGATGATGTGTATCTCCTTCATTAGTTTCTTTCTTCATTAATAAGTGATCTTCAATCTTGTGTATAACATTATCATTTTATATCCTTTCTTATTTGGTGCTTCCTCACCAGTATGTTTACTCCCTAACATTCCCTAACAAATTAATTGGAACAGTTCAGAGTGGCGCTTTTGGCTTCAATCCCTGCTGTCCAACACTTCAATTAATTGAGTCCAGAGGCATTATCATCTCTGCTCAAAATATAAGACTGATGGCATTTTCTACATCCAGTCATAAAAATAAATAAACAGTAAATGTAGTCTCTTTTGACTAAAATAAACATCTTTAGATTCTTCACTTCATAATACTTTATATTAATTAATACTTTTATACACTTGACTCTTCTTCTCTCTTAAAGCTTATTCCATATTATGTGGTTTAGGTATGTGGTATAATATACATTTCATCATTTCATCATGTTTACATAGTAATTAGCATTTATATTTATACTTTCTACCATCTGGTATCAAATGAGTTATTTTGTATTGCTCATGATATAACATGAATTAATTCTTTATCACTTTCACTATAACAGTGGTTATTGCAACAACATTATCATTAATAGTATCAGAGTTTTTGGTTTCTGGTCTCACTATTTGGTCTTTACTGAGTTGGTCCTTCTTCATTGTTCCATTTTTATTAATTATTTTCTTTGTGAGTTTGGTTAAGTTGTTTCGATTAAGTCATATGATATTCTGGTTTCCATTCTCCTTTAGAATTTTGTATCTCTTCCTTACAAAATCTTTTTTCCATATTTCTGAGTTATTTCTCATCATTTGTATGAGTAATGATATGAGCTTACTATTTTTTAAACTTTAGATATTTTTATTCAACTACATTCTGTCTTATTCATAGTTGTTTTTTTCAAATATTTTGGTGTAAGTTGTACTTATTATTGGTTTTGAATTTTGAACATTATTATTCCATCAAATTCTTTTCTCATTCATAATAGTCTTTCAAATGTTTTGTGTAAGTTGTCCTTACTAATTTTTGGAATTTTGAAATTTATTATTCCATCAAAATTCTTTTCTCATTCATAATAGTCTTTCAAATGTTTTGTGTAAGTTGTCCTTACTAATTTTTGGAATTTTGAAATTATTTTTTATTCCAATTAAATTCTTTTTACATTCATAATAATCTTTCAAATGTTTTGTGTAAGTTGTACTTACTAATTTTTGAATTTTGTCATTATTATTCCATCAAAATTCTTTTCTCATTCATAATAATCTTCAAATGATTTGTGTAAGTTGTACTTACTAATTTTTGGAATTTTGAAATTTATTATTCCATCAAAATTCTTTTTATTTCGTTCATTATAGTCTTTCAAATGATTTGTGTAAGTTGTACTTACTAATTTTTGAATTTTGGAAGTATTTTTTATTCATCAAAATTCTTTTTTCATCATTCATAATTGTTCGAATATTTGGTGTAAGTTGTCCTTACTGATTTTTGGAATTTTGAAAATTTATTTGTTCTTTATTTCTCCTCCAAATATTTTTTAATGGATAACTGTTTATAAGTTCCTTTTACTTTATTTGAAAAGATATCCTTTAGTACATACGTATTGTTATTATTGTTTTTAATAATCAGGTATGAGCCGGTATACAGCAGTAACAACTTTTTGGTAATGCCTTCCAAAGTACTGGGTAATTCCCTGTTTTTTAGCAGTACTTTTTCTCCGACTTCATAGCTTATTATTTTCTTAATCGCCTTTTGATATTTGTTCTTGCGCCTTTCCTGGTCTTCTGCCAATTTATTGTAGAATCTGATTCGATCGAATTTGTATTCTTGACTCATGGGGAACTCTATTATGTCTTGTATTTCCCTTGGAGGCGCTTTTTCATACATTGCCGTGTATGGCGTGGTACCTATAGCGGGGTGATATGACAAATTAAGGAATTCTTCAGTAGCTAATAAATATTCTTGCCACTTCTTTTGTTGATTATAGCAATAAGTCCGTAATATTCTTCCGACTTCTCGCAGTACCCTCTCCGCTGGATTGCTGCTGGGGTGGTAGACAGATGTCTTGTATGTCTTAATGCCCAACGTATTCAGAGTGTTTCTCCACCTCCAACCCTTAAATTGCGTTCCATGGTCGGTGATTATGGATGTCGGGCTCCCTACCTCTGGAATGTAATGATTTGTTATTATTCCTAGAGTCTTCAAAGTGGTGGCTCTATTCACAGGGTACAGTTTTGTAAATTTGGTGAAATGATCCATCATGATAATAATATATTTGTATCGATGGCGTCCGCCACTGCGGGGAAATGGACCACATATGTCCAGAAAGACCTTTTCCAGTTTGGCTTGTGAGGTAATTGGTATCATCATACCCTCCTTTCTCTCATTATTGGTTTTCACCAATTGACATATCAGACAGGTTTTGAGGTAGTTTCTCGTCTTTCTATTGATACTTTTTATATGACAATTCTCTTCTATCGCCTTGATCACCTTCATGGCTCCCATGTGACCGTATCGTAGGTGATAGTCCAGGATGATATCCTTTTCGATAGTAGTAGGGATCATGATCTTCCATATGTCTTCATCAAGGGATGTTTTGATGAATAAAATTCCATTATGTATACAATAAAATCTGTTTATTGTGTCATCTTGGTTGGAGAGACGAAGTTTAATGTGGTTTAACTTCGGGTCGGACTGCTGGTGTTTGCTGATGTCCTGCACTATCTTTTCTAAATCGGATCTGTCCTTAATAATATTATAGATTTTCAAGATGCTCTCCTTTTCGCCTTCGAACGTTTGTTCTTCCAGATTCACTCTCGACAATACGTCGGCTACTACATTTTTACTTCCAGGAACATACTCCCACTGTATATCGTATTCCTGCAGGGCGAGTACCCATCTGGTCAATCTACCATGGCTTAACTTGCATCTCCTCAGAAATGATATTGATTTGTGATCTGTTCGAACGGTCACTGGATATCCGAGGATATACGTCCGAAACTTCCCGCAGGCAAAGACTACGCTTAGCAGTTCTTTTTCCGTCACATTATAGTTCTTTTCACACTGGTTAAGGGTTCTGCTAGCAAAGCTCACTACTAGATGGTTTCCATTTTCATCTTCTTGGTACAGTGTTGACCCCAAGCTAATGTTACTAGCGTCACAGTTTAGAAAGAAGGGTCGGTTAAAATCCGGATGGTTGAGCATTACTGCTTCTAAGAACTTCTCCTTAATTGATTTGAAGGTTTCGTCTTGTTCTTGACCCCATCGCCACTTATTCTTGGACGATAACTGGTACTGAAACTGGGCTGTCAGTTCGGAATAATTATTTTGGAACTTCCTATAATAGTTACACAGGCCTAAAAATGATTGTAGTTGCCTTCTGTTTTTTGGTGTAGGGAATCGTTGTATGGCGTCTACCTTTTCTGTTGATGGTGTTATTCCTTGACTGTTTAGCTGGAAACCCAAGAATTGTACTTCTTTAGCTATAAGCTTGGACTTGTCTAGTTTAAGGGTAACATTATTTTCAGCAAGCTTCTTCAAGACATACTCCACACGGTAACAGTGTTCTTCCCAGTTGGTTGATGTTATTAGGAGATCATCAACATAGACAGTCGTGAATTGGAGCGCTTCTGGTCCTAGTATATGATCCATACAGGCGACAAAAACAGCTACTGAGTTCACCAACCCGAAGGGCAACCTCTTAAACTGATAATTGCGCCCTTCGAAGATGAACGCCATATATTGCCGGCTTGCTGGGTGCAACTCCACTTGCCAATAGCCGCAGACGGTATCCCACGTGGTAATGAATCGTGTTCCGTGGAACCTCTTCAAAATCTCATCAATTTCGCCAGGTGAGGTACGATCGTTAATTATCATTTTATTTATCTCACGTGCGTCAAGGCAAAGCCTTACCTTCCCATTTTTCTTTTGTATAGCCACAATTGGGCTAGTGTATGGCGATTGACTGCTCTCGATGATATCTCTACTGATCATATTCTGGATCTCTGTGCGTACGGCTTCCTTCAAAGATTGTGCTATAGGATACGACTTTCGGTTAAATTCTACCGGTTCTCTGAATCGTATGGAACATTGGTAGTTCCGGATCTTTCCAGGTTCGTCCGAAAATACAGCTCGATACTTTTCATATATGTTGACCAATTGATTCAGCTGGTTTTCCTTTAATTGCTCGTTAGTATTGTGGCCCTGGAAGTTACGTATCTCCTGAATCTTTTGTTGCCATAGGTCATCCTCCGAATCCTGATGTACTGGCTTGTTGTTTGTTGAGTAGTTGGACAAGTAATTCACCTTATTTTGGTGGTAGAGAAGTTGTCTGGAGTCTAACGTCTTGTTATTAGTTAAATTGGCTACCCAGGTCGAACCTTCAGCAAAGAGTGATACCTTTCCTCGGCACAAGTCGATAACTGCTGAGTTTCTGCGCAATATGTCACATCCTATCATGATGTTGAAAGGTAATCCGGCTGCAACAAGAAATATCATATCCACACTAATGCCCTGACTGTTGACACTTAGGGATACTTGTTTTCTTATGGTCTTGTTCTGTCGGCCGGTAGCTCCTACAAGTCCAATATTATTAATAGGTAGTACCGGTAAGTTTTTGTGGCATTCCTGCTGTATCCGGTCCAACTCATTTCGATTTATTATAGAGACATTGGCTCCAGTGTCTATCATTATAGGAACAGAAATACCCTCAATTTCTGCAATTATATATATATATTATTTCACTGTTATCCTTATTAATATTAATTTCGCTTTCTTCTAGCAGGTCCTTACGGATATCTTTCAAATAATTATTATATATTATTGTAAAATTTTTTCCGTTTTTCTTCGAATTTCTTTCTTGGTTAAATCCAGCAGATTGGAGCAGTAAAGGGTTATCGGAGTTTATTACTGCCTCCGTTCGTTTAAATGTTCCGCATCATTACGGATTAGGCCGTTGGAAGCGTCAGCTTGGAGTCCTGAAACTGCTTCATTTGGTTCAGCACGATCGTCTTGTTGGGCTTCTGTTACAGGTAGTCTTCGCTGATTTCCAGGCTGGAACTACGTCTGGGCTCGTACTCTCTGTAACGATTACTTCCCTGACTTCCTTGAAAGGTCTCGTACTCGTAGTATCGGCTCTTTCGTTGAGGCTGGTACCTCCTCTGTCCACTGCCTTCCGCTCTGATGTAGTTAATATGGGGTCGATATGTCCTGTAATTATTGTTATTACCCCCATTCGGGTAATTCCGGTTATAATTACCATGATAATTGTTATTAGGGAGGTTGGGGTTCCTCTGACCATTTGGAACATAGTTACGATTATTATTATTATAATAACCGTTGTTATTTTGTGGAAGGTTATTATTATTATTGTTGTTGTGGTTGTCATTATTATTAATGCGAGGAACATGATTATTATTATTATTGTTGTTAAATCTAGGTAAATTATTGTTATTTCGCGTGTTATAATTGTATTCGGCATTATTCCGATTTGCGGAATTATAATTATTATTGTTACCCACATTCTGCCGATTATTATTACTTGAATTATTGGTGTTATTTCTTGGTTCCGGCTTCTCATATCTCCTGCGACTTTGGCGGTAATAGTCTTCATGCTCATACATTTCTAAGAGCTCGGTCATAGCTTGCACAGTCTTTATTTGACTGTTTCTCCTAGCTCTTATTATACCTTCCTCATAATGGTATGAGAGCTTGCTGACCAGGCATTCTTCCGGTATTCTGGGCTCTAGATGTTTGGCCACGCACACCTTTCCTAAGAAGTACGCCGTTAGAGTCTGGTTTCCATACGGGTTGTATTTTCCATGACAGATCCCGTCTCTGGCGATATTTTGTGTTGATTCAGACCAATATTTGGCTTTGAATAGCCTTTTTAATTGTTGGTAATCGGTCACTTCGTCCCTTATCGCCATCCACCAATTATCTGCTATCTCCTTGAACGATTCGTCAAGTACTTCTTTATTCTCCCTCCAGCGATTACCCCTGTGTTTGGTGAAGTACTCTTCGATTCTGGCTAGGAACTCCATTGGTTTGTTTTTATAAAATCTGAAGTTAATTCCTTCACGATTCTCGTTGTTAGGACAACTGGTAATGTTTGTCGGTCGACTGTGGAACAGGTCTATATCTGTTTGGTTCTGTCGCACCTGACTGTTGATACTGGTCACAGTAGCTTCGATGCCGTCACATTTTTCTGTGAATCGGTCCTGCACTCGCTCCCAGTCTTCACGTGTTTCCTTTAGTCTTTCCTCCAACGTCTTCCTAGTCGTTTCTTCAATGTTGTTAACCTTCGTGTTTATTTCTGTCTTGATACTCTGTACTTCTCGTTCGGTTTGACTCCATGTTTCGTCAGCTCTTGTAACCTTTTGTTCGATTACCGTTAATTCCTCTTCTACCTTCTTGCTGATTGTCTCATTGTTTTCAGCTATCTTCTGGCTCAATTCTTCCTTCAATATTTCCATTCTTCCGTCTAACCGGTTCATGTTCTCTTGGTTCGTCTCCTTCAATTCTTCTCTCAATTGCTGATTATTGCTTTCCATTTTTTGACTTGTTTCTTCCATCCTCTTGTTGGTTTCTTCAAGTTTTTGGCTTATCTGGGTTAATTCCTCTTTCGACTGTTTATTGTCGGTCTTTATTTCCTCCATTTTCTCCTCAATCTTCTGAATATTTTCTTCCATCTTCTCTTCTATCTTCTTACTGGTATCTCCAATTTTATTACCCAATTCTTCCTTCAATCGTTGGTTATCATTCTTCATTTCCTTATTATTTTCTTCCATTTTCTCCTCCATCTTCTTACTGTTTTCTTCGATTTTCTTATTGGTATCTCCGATTTTGTTACCCAACTCTTCTTTTGTCGTTTTAAATTCTCTGAGTAACATCTCCATCATTCTATCCAATTTTGTATCTTCCTTTGTGGTGGATTTCTCCGGCTGTTCCTCCTGTGGTGCAGGCTTATTTGGTTCTGCTGGCGGTAACATCGACTCCACATCTTCCACTGGTGTCGCCTCTTTATCCTCCATGTCTACCTCCTGCTCGGCCTCCATAGCCCTTTTTCTTGATGTAGCTCTCCTGTGCATCTCGCTCCCTCTTCCGACCTATTGACCGCTGCCAAGCTAAAAATAGGAAATTGGACAATCGTCCTTATTTTATAACACTATTACCTCCTATTTAAAGCCCTTTAGTTGGGTGCCTATTTGTAATATAATTTATTACAAATTTAAAATAAAACAAAATATTGATGTATGGTAATGGAATTGTGCCCTTTCGTAAGCCCCACTGTTTGGGCTAGCCAATTTGTAATATATTTTACAAATATAAATAAATAAAATATAATATGTGTAGATATTATATATGTGTAGATAGCAAGAATTATGTATGTTGTCTGGATCTCGGTGTTGAACTCGCCGATGATACAGCTCCACTTTGGATTCACCAATTACAAAGAATAAATTAAATATAAATATGTTTTATAATTAAGTGTGATTGATTGATAAAACAAAAATAAAATTTTGTAGGTTGTAAAATTTTTACTGATATTGAGTTTTGGTTTAATTATTTAATTTAATTAATTAATAATAATTAATTAATTGAGTGTGTAATTTTCTTAGATATTTATTCTATCACTGTAACTTAATTTTGTTAAAAAAAAAAATAGTTAACATTAATTATAGAAATAAAAACAACTCTTGTAACTGAATAATGATGTTCATTTATTAACATTCAAAATTATGCGCCAGTCAAACTGCGCATGACCCAGGCATTGGCTAATATGTGCTCCAGTCGGTAGCGAACAAAATCAACAACATATATTTTTTACAAGGTTAGAAATTATGGTTCTTTTAACGAGTCGAAATGGTCAGAGGGCAAGGAACAAGATACATTCTTACAGGTATTCTTAAACTAAATTATTTTGGCTGAAATAAAACAAGATTATTATTTAAATTGTCAATTAGAAAAATGAATAGCGAACCAACTCGACGAAATGACGTCACTCCCTTCAAGCTGGCAGTGCACTCGTGCTGGTGAGTAAATCCAGTATGGCCGACGTCGCCTCGAATTTAGCTGCTATTCTGCTGGAACTGGCTGAGATTCTCCCGCAGAAATAAAATGATATTCCCTTCTCTGCGAAGTAGTGTTGGTCCAGGAATATAGTGTAGAGTGTCCTCTCGTCTCCTGCGATGTCGTTTTCGTGATGGGTTTCTTGTGAAGTGTCCGGTGTTCAAATATGTGTAATTGTGTTCTGCGAATATGGTCCAAAATTGTCTCAAAATGGCTGTTGATTTCTTGTGTTTGAGTTTGATGGTGTTATTACTGTTGTTTGGAATTTGTGAAGTGTTAGAAATTGATAGTTAAGGTTATTTTCACTTTTAGATCATCTCTGTTACACGCCGCATAACCACACTCGGTTTTACACAAATTATTCTGTTTTCAGTATTCTGCTAACACATTTCCAACTAGTCGTCTTCACGATTAACAATAGACTAATAGACTCAACGTCGTCGTTTTAGGGTAATTTGTACTATGTCTTTTTCCTCTTTATATTGTTTAACTATAAAAATATCTGTCTAAGACTTGGTTCACCATCTAAATATACATAATAAGTTTTCTTATTTTTTACTGTAATTCAAATATTTCTTAATTTTACATAAATCTAACTACTCAGTAATATTGATTAATTAATTTTACATCTTTTGATATATAGCTAGGTTTGTTTCAAGCTCATTTAAGCCCAAAAATTACAATTTTTTATAATGATTGTGTGCCTCATATTTTGTACAAATTTATTGTTTAAATGGTTTTTAATTGTTATTTCTGATAATATTTCCATGGAATATACTTAATAACTCCGTGATTATCTTTGTTGTTAATAATTTTGTTGTTAAAACACTTCAATATTGATTAATTCACTGTTTAGTCTGATTTGATTACCATTATAGGCCTAGTATTATCTGTTTCCAAAAGAAGTTAATTTTCTTTCCTTTGTCATTCTATTCGCTATTAATTGTATCTGTATTAATTATATTTTCAATTTCTGTATTGTCTGTATTTAATTCTATTCCTATTGTATATCTTGATTCTCTGATAGATAGTTTTGGTTTAATTATACTAGTCTGTGTTTTCTAAAATGGTATCTTAGCTAGTTTGCTTGTACATTATATATGGTTTACTGTTTTGAATAAAACTATTACATTTCTATATCCTACTTGCCTCTCTGCCATACACACTGGAAAATTAAATAACATGGTTTTAAAATACAATGAAATATCTTATATCTACTAAACTTTTTTTTTATAATATCATTTAACCATAACATAAACATCTTATGCCTATTATCTTCTATCTATTTAGCATTATAATGGAAACATATTATTATCAGCACTATTATCAGTTGTTTGCTGTCCTTTGTTTTTATGTTTCCTTTTATCACAAACCTTATCCTATTAAAACATCTTATTCCTAATAACAACTTCAGTTATTAACTGTCTCTTTTAATTACTATAACTAATTTGATAACACATTAACATAAAAACATCTTATAACTAATGACACTATCAGTTATTAACTGTCTCTTGTGTTCCCTATACCTAATTTGCTAATACAATAAAATAAAAACATCTTATACCTATTATATTGTTATTATGCCTAATCACTAAAACACTTTTATTTATCAACATTGCACTCAGTCATTAGACTGTCTCTTTAGTTTTTATTTAGTATTTCCTACACTAATGGTAGTCTTTTTTAATAGATTTTTCATACTACACTTTATTATAATGTGTCATTTATTTTGGCTACATTAATGGTAGTCCTTTTAATAATTTTTTCCACATATTATGCTTACAACTAGTATACAATTCGGTTTTCTTTGGGATTGTATCTTGTAACTTGTTATTGGGTCTGCATATATTAGTTTTAATTTTGGTTAAAGGTATGTATTCCATGATTACCATTTTTTGGAATAACTCTTCTTGGTTCTAGTCTCTGTGTGGGAATCTTGACATATTTTGTCCCTTCTTCATTATTATATTAGTAATTTCTGGTCTTGTGGTTTCTCTGCATCTTGACCTTATACATTTCCCTTATTAATATGGTTTCATCCTTTTATTTCCTTTTTCTTGTATTTCCTTTTTACTGCTTCCCCAATCTACTGGGTATACTGCTGGTTTATTGGGTTTTTACATAGTAAGTTATTTTGATCAATGGTTTTCTTTGTTATTTTTCATTCTTATTAATATTTTATTGACTTAATATACAGTTTCTAGTGTAATTCTTAAAACAATTCATTCTTCTCACTCACTATGGAACTTTTCTTCCTTATTTATGTTGCATTAAGTGAAATGTTTAGCGTAATATTTTGTTATGCTACAACATTTAAGGAAAAACATTTATTTCAAGCACTTACTTCACGTTAATTGCATACAATACAATAATATTTTACTGTTGCCATTTAGTTTTGGTAGGACGCGAATGCATGTTTGTGTTTATATGTACGCGCACACTCGGTGTGTTTCGTGTAGATGGGAGTTTCCGTTCGTCTATACTGTACATTTATATTTAAAATGAAACGCGCTCATGTTTATACTGTTCTTGTGTACGTATATTGTGTAGGCCAATAGAACAATACACGTGCTGCTATCGTTTATCCTTTGTTAGATGTTGTGTTTGTGCGTGTGTGAGCCCCGCACCTGCTAACGAGCGTGAATTGTGAACTGTTAGTTTGTAAAGAGTCGATACTAGAACTGTTTCTTACAACAATGACTGTGGGCAGATGTGTCAGGTATAGACGAGGTTGTAAAATACCCTTCTAGGGTTTAATTTTATTACACCCTAATTTTGCTCATTCGAGAAATTCTTTCTAGCCCCACACATGTCACTTTTACCCATTTTTATCACAGCGACACAAACAAGTGCGAAATTTAATATTTTTTAATCATTTTCTTGCAATGGAATTTTATCTACATGTGCTTATATTGTGCTTAGAGTTGATGCTTGCCCTACCAATTCTTGCGCACGTACTGTCACAACCAACAGAAGAAGTGGCAAGAGTACTTAGCAGCAACAGAGACATTCCTAAATTTCGCCCACCATCCAGCTATAGGAATTACACCATACTCCGCTATGTATGGGAAGCCGACTCCCCGAGAAATTGAACAAATCATTGAATTCCCACCAAACAATGATCGTAAATTCAACCAATTGAAATTTTATAACAAAGTGGCTGAAGACCAAGAAAAACGGCAAGCCAAATACCAAAAGGCAATAGGGCGTATAATAACATACAAAGAGGGTGAGAAAGTTCTCCTAAGAAATCGAGAGCTGCCCAGCACCTTAGAAGGTATAACCAAAAAATTATTATTACTTTATACAGGACCATATGTGGTGGTAAAGGATAAGCAAAACAATACTTATGAACTGAGGGAAATCGTTTCAGGAAGAGTCAAAGGTGTGTACAATCAAGCCTCTATGAAAAAGTATTATGAAGAATGAGTTTGTAATTTAGAATTTGCTTAACATAAAAATCCTAAAATAATGTAAGAACATCTTACAACCTAATAATTTTGAAAAAACTTTAGGGAAGAAAGAGAAAGAGAGAATTTTGAATTTTTATTAACATAAAAATTCAAAAACATAAGTAAGTACAACTTACAAACAAATATTTTGGAGAAAAACTTTATGGAATTATAAAAGAAAGAATTTATTAACCAATAAATTTAAAAATAAGTAAGTACAACTTACTACCTATGATTTAGAAGAAATTTTATGGCAATTTAAAAGGAAGAATTTTTTATAACCAACAAAATTTAAAAACAAATGTAAGCACATCTTACTACCAAATATTTAAGAAGAAACTTTATGGAAAAATAGAAGAAAGGAATTTTGAAATTAATATACAAAAAATTTAAAAATGAAGTAAGACCAACTTACTATAACTAATTTTGTGAGAAAACTTGATGGTAAATAATTAAGAAGAATTTGAATTTAAAGAAATACCAAAACATTCAGAAATAATTGTAAGATCACCTTACTATAAACAATTTTGAAGGAAACAATTCTGGAAATAAATGAATCAAACAGAATTTGAATGTTGATAGAACGTCAAAACTTTGAAACAAGATAAGATCAACTTATTACAATGATTTATGAGAAATATTATTTACAACGGAGGTTTTTTCCCAACTAACATCTTTTTAATTATTACTATAAATACAAGTAATAAATATATTTACAGTTATGATGTTAGTTGTTCCAAACTTAAATAAAGGTCCTTATACCTAATACATTTTTTTAAAATCCTTATCCTATATTCATGAAACCTTACAACTATAATCTTATTTGCTATTTTTATATTAAGTTTGATTATTCAGTTTTTTAAACTGTCTTTTAAATATTGTATTGGGTAATAGTACCCTGTCACTGTATAATGAAATCTGTTTTTACTCATTCTATAAAACAAAAATGTCACTTCAAACAGATTTATAGCTTGTTATTATTAAATGTAACACATTCACATGGTACGAATTTTAAGTCACTTTAAAGTTGTATGTTTCATTGTATACACAGTTTGTGGTTGCCAAGAATGAAACGTAAGGTTTATTTTTTATAATACCCAAACTAGCACTGGTTCACTTTACACTTTTTTGATGTTATTTCTAAATGGTTGTTTAGTCTTATTAACATCAATAAATTGGTTTGTGTGTTACAATTAATACTTGTTCCTTGGGTATTATATTATTGTTTCATCTTGGTTCACTGGCAACTCTTACTCTATACACTTTTCTCTCTTAATTTTATTGTACATGTGGTTACTGTCCAAGACTATTTCGTTATACTTTTATTATTTATGTTTTATCATTTATTTTGGGATATGGGGATATGGGTGTCTTTTATAAGAGCATTCCATCTTCCTCAGGATGCTGCCTTCTTCTTCTTTCTTCAAAGGTGTCTTCTTTTCTTCTGTCTTCTTGGACTGGTATCTTCTCCATCTTCTTCTTGATGCCATCGGGTTTCTTGGGATTTCTTCATCTTCTTCATAAGTTTCTCGAAATACATTACCTTTATTGGTGGATCTTGCCTTATTCAGGGTTTCTTTTTAATTTATATATCCTCGTTGTGGGTTTAGTCATACTCTGTTGTTCCTTTGTTTACTTCTTACCTTCCTGGGTTATAATTTAAAAAACCTTGGGTTATTAGACTGGTTTTGGATGATTCATCACTAGTAAATTATTTTATTTGAACTTATACTTTTTATATAACAATGATTGTTCTGCACAGTTGCTATGAATTAATTCTTTATATCAAACTTAATGCTTTTTTCGGATTTAAATGTTATAATCTTATTATTCTAATGATCAATGCCATTCATTATTATGCATTTATCTGTCACGCTACAATGTACGCGCACACTCGGTGTGTTTCGTGTAGATGGGAGTTTCCGTTCGTCTATACTGTACATTTATATTTAAAATGAAACGCGCTCATGTTTATACTGTTCTTGTGTACGTATATTGTGTAGGCCAATAGAACAATACACGTGCTGCTATCGTTTATCCTTTGTTAGATGTTGTGTGTTTGTGCGTGTGTGAGCCCCGCACCTGCTAATGAGCGTGAATTGTGAACTGTTAGTTTGTAAAGAGTCGATACTAGAACTGTTTCTTACAACAATGACTGTGGGCAGATGTGTCAGGTATAGACGAGGTTGTAAAATACCCTTCTAGGGCCATAAATTCTTTCTGGCCCCACACATGTCACTTTTACCCAGTTTTATCACAGCGACACAAACAAGTGCGAAATTTAATATTTTTTAATCATTTTCTTGCATTGGAATTTTATCTACATGTGCTTATATTGTGCTTAGAGTTGATGCTTGCCCTACCAATTGGGTCAGAAATCGCCACTGTCTAAAGTGCGTGCAAAAGAAGAACGAATCCGATTGTGTCTCATCCAGAGAAGACGTAAGCAGCAACATGATCTCTGCTCAAAACGTATCGTCATATAAACGGGTCTAAATGTGTGATACTCGGAAAGTTTTCTCTCACGGGGTAGTTGTTTGCACAGCGCGAAGTCGGGGGGGGGGGGTGGAACGTTACAACAGGCCCGACAGGTACGGCCCCACCGACACGTGTGTTAACTGTTCACATTGTGTCAGCGCTGGTGGTACAATACTTCAGTTTCCACATCTGTAGCCATTACGCTGAAGTGTGGCGTGTCTGATTCTGACGTAGTATGATTTAATCACTCGCATACCCACCCACCCACTCGCCCCCACACTGTTCAAATTCAGCCGAGCATAAACAGGCCAGAACCCTTGGTCTGGATTTTAACATGCCATGTTATTGTTGTACTGCTGCTCCTACTCTCTGCCTGCTCTCGCTGCTGCTACCACCGTAATGACGGCTGGAAACCATTCAGTTCAGCTGAAATATCGGAGAGATTTTTAACCACATTTTAACACAAGAATGCGTTTACAAACTTTTTGGCTGACAATTTTCCGCGTAACTCGACAGGATATTGATGCCTGTTTACTGTATACTATATCTTCCGCAGCGGCGCATTGTGTGTGTGTGTGTCACATGTAGCCAGCATATGTAACGTGACGTTGGCAATTAAAAACCTGACATCCACATGCCGATGCCGTTTAGTATCGAAACACATGTGGCTGAAAAATCAGAATAAATTATTTACCGCTTCTGACGTTTGGGATTGCATCTCCACAGTATCATCGTTTCATATACTCACTAAAAACTTTTATTTATTTATTTATTTGTTTATTTGCTTAATTAATTAATTATTTATTTATTTGTATTTATTATTTATTTATTTATAAATATTAAGGTAGTGAATTAGTCAACTTATAATTTATGCATAGAACATAATTCATTTGATGCAGATAATAAGCTCAAACACCTGCGTAACATGATAAATAATGAAGGGTCTATAAACACGACAATACATGACAGGATACAAATAGGAAATAAGGTACTGAGAAGCAAACCCACTAGTCGTAACACAAAAATAAAAATATACAAGTCACTTATCAGACCGGTTGTTACTTATGGAGGAGATACATGGACATTAACAAAAAAGGAACAAGAAACACTAGAAGGTTTGAAAGGAAGATTGTAACACGTGTTTACGGCCCGGTTAAAGAAGATTATGAATGGAGAATAAGAAATAACCAGGAGATAGATAATCTATTAAAGCATGAGGATTATTGTAAGATTCGTAAAGGCTCAACGAATACAATACGAGGGTCAGTTGAGAAGTTGGCGGAGCGACATCTATAACTTAGCGGTAGAAATAAAAATTGTTGTGTATCGTAAGATTCATATTTCGTTTGAAAACCTGTTAATTTCCAAATCTATTTGTCAGTTTATTCATTGTTTACTGGTTGTTTGAAATTTACGTTTCATGCGTGTTTTGAAAAATGGACAAATTCATGAATTCTTTGATAAAAAGGGTCTAGCGCCAACTATGATACACACCCTAATGTGAAATGCTTGTGACGTCAGCAATGTCACGTATTCTCAATCGCCGGTGTTCCTATACCGTGTAGGCATATGGCATTTTTTAACGATACCCTGTGTTGATGCATTTTTTGGTAATCCACCGCGGGGATCATCTTCAATGCTCGTATGTCCATGTTTCAACTCGAGAACCCATTTACAAATATTGTTTTTGAAGATGCAGCATCTCCTAACATATTTACTTTCTCGTTGTGAATTTTTATTGGCGATAGACTGTTTTTAATCAAGAATTCAATCACACCACGACGTTTGATTTTGCCCATTTTTTAAAACATGCGTAGGCCTACACGTAAATTCCGAACGTCTGATAAGAAATGAATAAACTGGTAGACAGATTTTAATTTAAATTTTAATTTTAATTTAAAAATTTTAAATTAACATGTGATTATAAGAAATATGAATCTTGCAACACACGAAAAATTTTAGTTCTACCGCTAAGCTATAGATGTCGCTCCGCGAACTTTTCAACTGACCTCGTTGGTAGGTCACCTACAGCGGATGAGTGATCAGCATATGCCAAAGAAACCCCGGAGGGCGAAAGTCTATAAAAGCAGAAAGAGGTGTCGACTTAAGATAAGATGGTTGGGTGATGTGTTGGAAGATCTAAGAAGAATGGATGTGAGGCGTTGCACTGAGATGGCAGTGGGTAGGAGGCACTGGAGAAGACTGGTTTTGGAAGCCAGGGCTCACGTTGGGCTGTAGTGCTGAAGAAGAAGAAGAAGAAGAAGAAGAAGAAGAAGAAGAAGAAGAAGAAGAAGAAGAAGAAGAAGAAGAAGAAGAAGAAGAAGAAGAAGAAGAAGAAGAAGAAGAAGAAGAATTAGTCAACTTAAAAACTCTTATTAATAAATCTGCTTATTGTGAATAGTGCGTAATGGACCACCGTATTTGTGAAGAAAAATTGTTGATTTGGATATTAGTGACTGATAAAACTGCGGTTGTTTTCCTTACTTTGATTTGTCTGCAGAACTGTGAATCTACTTTAGCGGCCATGTCAAAACATTGCGGACTACTACTATTACTACGACTACTACTACTACTACTACTACTACTACTACTACTACTACTACTACTACTACTACTACTACTACTACTAGTACTACTACTTCCATGTCTGATTTTTTTTTATACATTAACGCTCACAGCAACTATGAATTTCACCGTTTTTATACTAAAGGATTACTCAAGTCTCAGTGCAAAGGATTATACCGTTACGGTTCACAACCCCGGTCTCTAATTGGCTTATTGCCAATTATAAGGTAAGTCTGTACATTTAGACGATGTACCGGTGTCGCACGTATGCATACGTAATAATTCTATTTTTAAATTTTCGAGTTTGCAGTCCATAACGTGTCGCAGTAATATTAACAATATGACCTCAACTTTTCTGCCTACGATAGACTAATTTTTAGATAAAAAGTTTCGATAAATTGGTTAGGCGAGGGTAAAAGTTTTACCAACAATTTTTAACTAAAAATTAGTATTCCGAAGTGAAAAATTTCAGTAAATTATTATTTTTTTTAAACCAGTATGATTAATTTCGCCAGAGAATTAGCAGCTAGACGAGTCTATAAACTATAATACGAATGATATTCATCTTCATAAGAGCCTATTCCATAACACTTCTGGATGAAAGTTTAGTTTCAGCACGTAGATTTACTTAACCAGAGCACGTTCTGAAAACATTTTTGCTCCTTATACATTGGCTACTTAGTCTTCTATGTTTGTAAAACTGGTTGCCTGACGATGTCGGCTTCAATTTTTGTGAATTACCTGTTCCGTTACAAGCTTAGCTTCCGGCCACTGAATTCTATATATGAATGATTAAGCTTAACCACCACCACCACTTCCACTACTACTGCTACTAATACTACTACTACTACTACTACTACTACTACTACTACTACTACTACTACTACTACTACTACTACTACTACTACTACTACTACTGCTACTACTACTACGACTACTACTACTACTACTACTACTTTTAACTACACTTGTAATTTTATTTTAGAATAATTTTCACTTAATTTATTAAATTCTGTGGATATCCTCTTCTCTCCATAATATTCCATACTTTTGATGGTCTACATTATCAAATGCTTTTCCAGATCAACAAAAGCAATATGCTTATTACTAATTGTAAAACACCAAAGTAATTGTAAATCGCTGAAAAATAAATGTATTTAAATTAGTTTTCTAAAATATTATAATGTAAACCCAAGCCAAGTAAACAGAAGAAAGCTTACTTTCAACAATCCAATAATTGGTAAAGAACTAAAAAATTATTTCCTTCCTGAAACATCCAATAGAAAACATCACGAAGAAAGAAATAATAATTTCAAAACAAGATATTAATATACTAGTGGAAATACATAAGTTAAAAAGTGAAGCAAGTTTATAATGAGAGTAACCCATGTGTACGTAAGAACTAAAATAATTCATTAAAATTATTCAGACATTAAAATCGTTAAAAAATTGTATTTTAATCATAAGAAAAGAAGTGTGTTACATTACTTAGTTAATTTTCTTTTATTTTAATTTTCTGTGCTGCTTGCACTGAGACTGAGAATCTATTTCGTTCATGCTGTAAAAAAAATAAATAAAAATCTAATCGCGTTGAGCAGGTTTTGTTCCTATTTTGTAAGTAGCACCACAATATAATAACTTAAAAATAATTAAATGTTGTCAATTATTATTATTGTTGTTGTTGTTATTGTTGTTGTCATCAAATACTGAACTTTAAACAGTCGTGAGCTGTTAACAGCGCTAGCGATATGCAGGAGTCGCATGTAATTATAAATTAGTATGATCCGTACATTTTACCCTGTCCCGCTAAAAGTGATTATCCAAACGGCAGAACATCATGTGAACGGTTACGGCTAGTCTACACTACTGGCTGTAAAACCCTGCCGTATTCCTCCATTTAGTGAACAACGTTCTTCTCAACAAGACTCGAACTAGGGGTCGCTTGCACTCGCGTGTTTACGTCGCTTTTGAGTATTAATAAGCAGTGGCGTATCCAGAAATTGGCCCGGGGGGGTCCTGGGTCGGGTTGTCTTCATACAAAAGAAAACCCAAATTAAGACTAATCAACATTACTATCTTTAAAGTTATTGAAATCAGTTCCATTACAGTAAACGGTAATAACACAGTAAAAAAACGCGTTATTTAAACATTGTTTACAAAATACCTATCGACTGACCTGATTTTCTTGTATTTCAAACCTATACGCAAATGCTGTGTAATACACATTTTTGTGGATCTATAATTTAAAAAAGAGTTACCGCTATTTTAGCGTACACAGCTGAGAAAATAATAAAACAACCTAAAAATTAAGAGATTAGCAAAATTCGTCAACTTTTTCGACACTCTGGCGAGGGATTCGGTCCCGTTCATGCCCCCGTAAAATAAGTCCCTGTTAATAAGTACCATTTATAAACTGAATAATTTCCTAAAACAACATAGTAAATTATATACATAATTTGTATCTCTTGGCCGTAAGTGCAAACATTTATGCAAAAATTTTATAATAACGTACAAATACTTTTTTTTTCTTTTCAGTACGATACGCCAAATCTAACCCCATTTGAAAGTACTGAAAACTTTTTGGAACAGACGTAGTTAATCTAACAATGTACTTACACACGCGTTTCAGATCTTTTCAAAAAAAGCGTATGAACCTTTTGAAAGCTCATGAGCACTATCTCCCTCATTGTGGTTTTTACTGCCAAGAATTAATAACGTCAAGATATAACGATTAAAAAAAAAATATTAACTGACAAATATCTTTCTCAAATAACGAAATACAAACCAAGAAAAGGAATTTTATTAAATGTTATTATATGTAGAGCCGTGTTCGTTTCTAGGCAACCATTTTCTCTTCAACGGCAGTAAACTTGGAACGAGCTAATTGTTATAGAAATGCCATCCATCATTTTGTCAGGCAATACTTGTTGACGCGCTGACATTCCACTATAAATACCATATTATCAACTACAGCCCTCTGTACAATATTAAATACGCTGTTACAGCGAATCGTCTTTTGTAATTCGTACTAAAGTGAATAGTGTGAAATTGTGTCTGGTGTTAATTTTACTAAGAACTATATTTCTTTGTATTATAATGTAGGCTGTCCTGTAGTTCACGGCAATTAGAACGCAGACACTTGTTTTGGAAATGTTACGTGTTTTAATTTTTAAAAAAAAGTATTATGAATATTGTTAGAACTTTCAAGCGTAACCTGAACTAAAATGCTTTATAATTACTAAACTTTAATTGTATCAGTTTAAACTGCATTAAATAAAAACATGCAGCTAGTGGATTCACCTCTGGAAACTTTCATTCGCGGAAACTTGTCGCCCTGAATGTAGTAACATCCTGAATTACATCCGCTAGTCAGGTGCATTTTAAATTACGTTCAGTCACACGGATAGAAATGTTCATCTACAGTTATTTATGTAAAACGCGACGGTTTTTTTTTTGTAACGAACAATTCCAGTTTAATATTTTATTTTATTTTATTTTACTTTTATTTACTCAAAACGAAGAGCAAAAGTTATTAATTACATTTTATAGCTCTCGTGTACAACGCCACACGTATCACAGAAAACATAAAAATTTGTTTACAAACAATCAGGAACATAGTAATTTTAAATGAGCATGCTGGTGCTCTTGTAAAGCTTAAAATATAATAAAGTTTTATGTTTTCTCATATTTTTGAGCCAGCATAAATTTAATTTTTTACTAAAGGTTCAAATATGGAAATAAATGTCGCCATTAATTAAATGTAATTGAATGACAAATATCTCCACCATAAAAACAAAGGTAATGGGATTTCAAGGCAAGGAACAAATAAGAACAAAAATAATAATTAACGGTCAAATTTTAGAACAGGTGAGCCATTTTAATTATTTGGGAAATGATATTGCCTATGATAGAATTATGATATTGATGTTAAGTTAGGTAAGTTCCAGATGATTTGTGGGACAATCAACCGTACTTTTAGAAACGAGGTTCGTCGAGATATGAAATTGAAGTTCTATGATTTATGGCAGTCCCTATATTTTCCTACGGGTGAATTATGGAATTCTTGAAAGGAATTAAAAGGTGTTCTAAACTTGACCGTATACAGAATGAGGTCATAAGAGAAGAGTTACTAGTTTTTAACTTGAATGAAAAATTAAAACATTACAAATAACGGTGGAAAGAACACTTAGAAAGAATGTCAAATCCCAGACTGGCCAAACAAGTCTGTAAATGCAAAAATATAAGACAGGTGTGTGGGTAGACCCAGGAAGAGATGGCTGGAGGATCTTTGGCTATGCCGTGTCGTGAAGATGATGATGAATGACACATTTTCAATTTTCATTTTCTAAATGGATATCGTTATCATTTTGAGGCTAACAAACCTAAAACCTGAGAAACCTGAGAACAAAACATAATTTGTTATTAAGTCACATTACGTTTTGGACTTAATAAATCATTTTTCAAAACGAATTTACATATCACTTCCAAAATAAAACAGTTTTGAATTAGTACAGTAACACTGGTTTCTTGAATGTACGTCAGATCAACCGCCATTCGCTTTCTTAGTTATAAGGGAAGTGCAATTACAATTAAGTAATTAAATAATAATAGGTATTTACATTAGGTTTATTTTTCACAAATTTTTTTCTTAATTAAACCCGCCTGTAAAAACTGGTGTAAATAGATGTACGAAACGATAAATATAATATTATTAAAGAATAACAAAAAATTATTATGGGTGATCCTTTAATGCTAGTTTTGACAATGAGATATAATGGATAAATGGGACATTCCACTAGTGAGGTTTTTGTAATTTAAACAGATAGCCGAAGGTAACAACAAGCAATGTTTGACTTTTACCACTTTTTTTGTAACTAACTAATGGTTTCAACGCCTTCTTAGAGATCAAAAAATATTGTACATCACAAACTACAAAAAATAATAAATCATTAATACATTTGGAATGAAGTTACTCCTTTACATGAAAATGATAAAATTGTTATTAAATTAGAAACGATTAAAGGAGACATAACAAGTCTCCTTCAATTGTTTGAACTAATAAAAATAATTTTAATAGGACGGGAATCTATGAGAAAATTTTAAACGCTTTAAACGAGGATCGGACACGTTGAACAACGCCTCGGCGTCATAGTATGGTGACTACCGTGACAAATCAACTCTAACAAATCAGTTTGCCACTTTGAGTTTAGAAAATTACTTAGGCTACATGTATAAAGCAGAAAGTAAGCCTTTTGTTTAAAATAAATGATATGTCCAATTTGGAAAAGCGAACTCTCTTCATGTCGAAACTAATTTTAAGTCGCATAAAATATATGAAAAGAGTTTGTAATGTTTTTTGTGGAATTTGCGTGGTCAATGGTTGAAAAATAACTGTTAATTTAACAGAATGGTAAGAACATAAAATTGGTTTGTCTCCGGTCCATTAGGCCGTGCTCCACTCCTGCCGCTTTTAACAGGCGTTCCGGGCTCTCCGCTGGAGAACAGTTCTTTTGCCACATTACTGTGGTTCACTGGTGAGACCCGTGCCAGTTTCCGAATCGTTCTTACACTGAAAGTGGCCTCCAGTGGAGAGGCCGAAACGTCTGTTCGTAGCTGTAGGAGTGGACCACGGCCCAACAGCCCGAAGACAAGTCAATTATATTCTAACACAGTTGACGCTGCCGTGAATGCTTCATGTATACAAGGGTAAGAATTTAATTGTTAAAGTAGATCAGTCAAGGAAATTCTTCTTCCTGGTGAGATGAAATAGTTTGCAATGCCATTAACGCGTACTACGTTCTATAATGTACTGTCAGTTTATTATTACTTGATGAAACGCTAACGCAATCCAGTATCACAGCAAATCCATCAATTCAACTGATGCCAAACAAACAAACCAATTGAAATAACACATTATTTAAGAATATCATGGCTTTGGAAAAAACCATACTTTATTTCATAACTGTAAAATCACTTTATGTTACGAAAATTTTGAACCAATACTGTACAAGAGCAATGAAGGGAAGTTTTAATTCACAATTTATTTAACGAATATATTTTACAGATTACCATTTACACGATTTCGTTATAACTATTATTATTATTATTATTATTATTATTATTATTATTATTATTATTTATGCACTAACATAAATTTTTCCAACTTATTCGTCCAACTAGCTCAATGTTACGAACGGTTAGGTTTCTCTTACGTTTCCCAGATTCTACAGTAAGATTTGTATCATTACAAAAAAGACGAGATAAGCAGTAGCAAAAACAATAGAAACTTAATTAGTAAGTGCAATCATTAAAATAGTGTAAGGAAAAATATTTTGAAGTTGATTTCTTTAGTTCTGTAAATTATAAAATTTTCAATCTAGAAACTAATATTTCTTATTAATTTCCATTAATTATAATTAAATTTGCCTAACACCTTTATTATAAATTAATAAATTTAAATTTTTATTTAAAATTTTAAAAATTAAATTTATTTAAAAAATTAAAAAATTTATTAACAAATTTTAAACTAACTTTATCCACTGCGGAAACAAAATCATCATCTATATGTCCAGGATTAGGGAGGTTGTCTGTTCCGGCTTCACCATCTCCGTCTCGGTCTACCAACATTTCTTCTTTAGGTTGCCTTATAATTCAGGATTTTTCTTGGAATTCTTTCTGGAGACACACGCATAACATGCTCTTTCCATCTTTTTTTATAGTTTTTCGCTAGTTCCGTTACTGGTTGTACTTTTAATTCCTGTCTTATATCTTCGTTTTTTATGTGATCTAATCTCATACAACCTTTCACAGAACTAAGATATTTCATTTCAGATGATTCCATCTGTCTATAATCTTTCTTTCTTGATGCCCATGATTCGGGCCCGTATAATAGCGTGGTGACTGCCATCACCTTATAGAATTTTATTTGCGGAAACAGAATAATAGTTCATATTCCACACCGACTGGATATATATATATATACTTCATTTAATAGAAATATATTATATGGCTATATTTCATTCTTTTTTGTAGTAACAATATGACTTTATACTATGTCATAAAGATTTGTCTTAAATACTAGTTTAATTCCAAAAATGAGAGTTAGTTACAAAATTTATTTGAATAAATACTTGTGGAAAAGACAATACGGTATTCACTTGTGACACTACAGAGGTGTCATATTTCAAGCCTGAAATGTTTAAAAGCATAAATATTAAAAGCCGTACGAAATCTGAAACACTTTGCATAATTCATCACGTCTGTCACTGAGGAGGCACAAACGAAACCGAAGCAAAGACTAGAGAGATGCAAGATAAATTGTTGGCGTAAACTTTTCACATTTTACTTTTGCGGAGGCAGTGAAATTCCGTTGACTGGAGTGAAACAATTTCTGTATGGGCCTGTCTGATATTTTTCTGTATTATAACACTGTGCACTTCTCTTCGTTCCTACTAAAACGAATCATTTTTTATTAAAAGTAGGAGGTTTCTTAAAGAATAAATGTTTTCAAAAATAAGTGAGTTCAGAAACGCTGAAGTAGTCTTGAAAAATTACAAACAATATATTTTTACTCATGTTAACAACAGGTAATAAATTTCCAACTAAGTTTTTTAAAAACGACATGAGTAATATTAACAATGATTTCTCACACGAAAAGTGCCAATAACTGACTTTATTCTAAATATTTTTATATTTCACTATAATCTGGAAGACATGGACACACTGTAATCTTCATATAATTACACAAATTATAATTTTTCACCTTCCCACAGTCCATTCATCCACCATTTCGACAATATTATAGCAGACAATAGCATCCACCATTTCGACAATAGCAGAAATAAAGTCCGGTCGAAAAATAAATAGCAAATTTGAAATTTATTATGAATAACAATGCTATCAACGTATTTATTACTTTCTATTTTCCTACAGAAATGTTTCGTAATAATAATTGTTTAAACGAATATAACCTCACATTCTTATCATAATACGTCAGCCTGTATAAGTGCTGCATAATAATTTAAAAACTTTGTACAAAAATAGTGGCGATTAACACATGTAAGGTCTGAACATTTGCTGAAACCGTTTCACACCCAGAGACGGCAGTAAGCACGGTGGGCGGACCCTAAGCCATAAAACTGAACTAGACAAATCGTTTTTGGCGCACTCAGCCAAGGGGAGCGATTGTTTAGAAAACAAGTGACCGAGAACTTTTCCCTTTCACCGAATCTTCAGGTATTAAATAATCAAAGAAATTACCTGAGTCCTCACGATTGCTGTATGAGTCATTTTAATTGTGCATAATTGTGTATAATTGAATCACACACACACATTCCGATGTACAAGGTAGCATAGAATAAGTAGTCGACAATTAGATAATGGAATGTTTCGGATTTATTAAAGCTTTTCCTTAATTTTAAAATTGCACAAATATTTTACTAATCTTTATGACAACACAAAAAATTTAACTGACTGTTTCTGATACAAATAAATTAATCAATCGTTCTGTACAAAATAAAATTAATTACTACTTCTATTGCAAAATAAGATTAACTAACAGTTTCTTCTGCAAAATAAAAATTAATTGACATTTTCTGTTGACCTATTCTTTATACTTAAAATAATTCTTTCCAACACTCTAATTACATAAATCTTAATTCCTACAAGTTTTTCTGTGTCTTTTAGTTCATAATTGTTTTAATTGAGTTTATGTAAATGGTTTCACTTCCCTTGTTTAATAAACGATGCGGTGTTGCTCCTCTTTTCCTATACGTGTCGACAGATGTTTCTTCCAGGTAGACGTCAGGATTATTGCTGTTCTTCCTGTTGTTCCTTCAGGATCTCCTCCTGCTTTCCAGCACTCAGGGTCCTTTCCGGGTTTGGTACTTCTACGAACAGTGTTGAATTACTAATTATTAATTATTTATGTGGTGTATTTTACAATACACTATTCCGAAAATTTGACGTGTTCATAAATGCCTAAGCGGACAATCTCGTAGTAGTAGTAGTACTCGAGATAATTTCAGTCACGAACTTTACTATATTTGCTCGTCACTCTTGATAGACCTATCGTCCTAAATAAGAAGAAACGATTACACGTTAATAAGTTCAACGAGACTGCTTATTCTGCAATCTAAGTTAGACTAACTTACATCCCGTCGCGGAACAAATCAACTTATGTTTTAGGTAATTTCATTAGTCAAAACGTTCCCTCACCCTTATGGCTACAGTCTAGATAACATTCTACTTGTAATAAACTTTCTACTAACAATGTAAAACGTGCAAATAAAATCTGTATAACTTTATTGATTGTCTTTTGGGTCATAAAACCTTTTTTTATGAAAAACTCATATATTTCGTTCTTTAAATTATCAACAAATATTACTACCAGATAGGTCTTTATTTTATGCACATTCTGGTGTAAATCGCATATCAGAAGTTCTATTTACATAAAAGTTATTTAATTTAATCCGTTTTTTATTGTTATTTCGTAACACAGTTATTCACACGTGCACATGTGCTTAAGCATATGTTCGCACTACTTCACAACCCACATTATTTTTTGTACAGTCAAAAATCAACTTAATAAAACAATTTTGACATGAATCTTACTGTATATTTTACAATGTTCCAACATGCAATCTTTACTTCAACCAATTATCATTGTAACATGCATCATATGTCAAGAGTGAAGAAGAAAGAAATTGGCAAATACCATGCCAGTTCACTCAGAAAGTTTTACACGTAAAAATAAATAGGTCAGTGGAACCAGATTAAATGAGAACAATGGGAAGAAGCACCTACGCGTATGCATTGTTAGCAACTCTTAGGGAGGGGAGATAGGAACTAGACTTGTTTTACCCTCCAACTAAGGGAATTTGAACAACTAATATTCATTATCGTGGATAGTAGTGTATAAATACAAATAAAAAAATATAAGTAATATGAAATATAAAAATATAAGATGTCTAATGAGAGAAAAAAAATATTTTAATAAATAAATTTATTAAAATTTTTTTTACCAAGTAAAGGAATAATGCGACAATACAAGCATAGGCTGTAATGCGCATATATAATATAAAATAAATATTTAGTTTAATTTTAATAATATATAATAGACGAGCAGATGTGAAATTGGAAGCTGGCTTGCAAACAGGAGTCAACACGCAGGATCACGCGATTACCGCTGCATGCGTGTACACAAGTAAATAGTGTGTGTGCGTGAAGCCTGTTTGAGCCTGAAAGTTTGCAACTTCACCCCAAGTCAATGCTAAATTAAGAATATAGTTAATATTAAGCAAACCATAAATGTTAGCGAGAAGGTAAAAACTTCTAAAAATGTGTAAAAATCAGACACAAGAGCAGTGCGAATTTTACGTAATTCGGACAATCAGTGCGAATTCTGTGCGATTTTTAAAGCATTAAAAAGCACATACACTAGTGGTACGAGCATCATAATAATTGCACATCACATAGGTCATTAAATTAGACAATATTTTATCGCCGTGAAATCCGCGTTAAACAGTGCGATTGGCTAAACAGTGCAAAAATGTGAAATAGGACGAGAGTGTGACCTATCACGCCATGGTTCAACTGTCGACAGGGTAATTCCTGAATCGACAGCTGCAGTTTTCTTAGTGAATATAAATACAAGCCCAGGAGAGCTAATCTCTCTCTTCTAACAGTCTTCATTCGTGACGGAACGCTATGTCCGTCAGAGACGCGAAATTTTAATTACTTTGAACAGAGTTAGACAATATGTCTAACACCAATAAGACTTTTTGTTAAGCATAATTTATAAAGCATTATGATAAATATTTCGATTTAAAATGGTAATGGAAAACAGTAATTAAAAATTACCGTAACAAAGAAATCGTCAGATGTCTACAAGTGATCTACATCTAAGAGCATTACTCCAGACCGAAAACGAGAGCACTACATGGCATAAATTCCAGACGTAAAGGACGAGTCATCGGACTTCCGAGAGGACCCGGAGGAAGAGGAAAGGATCCAGGACTTCCGAGAGGACCCGGAGAAAGAAGAAAGGATCCAGGACTTCATGACTATGCAGGATTCACAACATCAATGACTCAGGACCAGGAGAGGATATGCTGAGGAACCGCTACAATTAAGGTGAAAGAAAGCCATGTATTCCTCATAACAAAAGACTTAATCAAAGATTGATAAACATTGTCTAAAGGAAGACAATAATTTCAAAAAAAAGTGTAATTTATAACTTATAAATATAAATGTTTTGTATAAAAAATTATGAAAGCATAATTTTTGAATTAATAATTTATTGAAAATATTTAAATTTAAATTGTAGAGTAATTATGAAAGCATAATTTTTGAATTAATAATTTATTGAAAATATTATAATGTACATTTGAAAGAATCAATTAGATATGTTCAAAGAATGAACAAATAGTTAACTTAGTTAAATCTTTTATATTGAAAGCACACATTCAGACTGAGTAGTCCAGACAGTATAACATAATGAAGAAATGTTTTTAATTAAAATTAATAATATTATATCTATGATATAAGCTTTATGTTAGTGATGAGATTACAGCAAACAAAGAAACTTTGAAACCATGTATAATGAATATCATATGACGAAGTAATCCTTATTTGTATATTATTATTTCTTGATATGTTTGTTTAAATTAATAAATGGGAACATTTTGAATTTCCTAAAAAGGCTACCCTTATTATAATTACACCTTAACCCTTAATTACACTGAAACGATACTGTATAACAGTATCATAATTTAATATGTATGTAAATACCTATAATAAGTAAGCAAAATTTAATGATAAGTTACAGTATTGAAATGTACGTAGTTTTAAGTAAAGTTATAATTGAATAGTGAATCTAAAGAGGCTCGGCTGTGCGACAGACCGGCGCCGGCAAAAATATGTATAATAGACCTAAGACACCCTACATGTCGTAAACACATAAATTGTTTTGTAGTGTAAAACTAGCAAAAAACGCCTATATACCGTTAGGTTAACGGTACGGTGTCCTTCAACAGACAAAAGAGGCCACGCCAGTAAATATGACGATTTTAGAAAGTCGCGTCACTTTTTAGGGAGTATAACGAACACCCGCGTAAAAATATCGCCCGCACTTTGGGAACCAATCACCAATAGCGTCAGTAGTGAGCGCGAAAGAGATACGACACCAGACTGGATACATTCAAAAATACCGGCAAAATTTTGAATGTAAGACCAATAAGGAACGATCAACAGAAGATGTAGTGAGGGTAGAATTGAAGAAACTATAAAAATAACACGCGGAGCCCACAACAGGGTAGTCTAAGTTAAAAATTCACGCAAAACACGTGAAACCTGCGTCACTCGATGTGAGCAAATTAAATTAATCAAAGTTCAAATCTATATTCTCTCGGTTTAATAGTGACAGTCAGCAAGAAGTTTATTTTATATATGTGCGCGATAGTACGTACGGACCAGAAGATGTTTAACTTGTGCGCGTAGATTGCAGCAAGAAGTATATTATTTATTTGTGCGTGACGTATAGTAATAACGCGAGCGTGTGATGTGGTTAAAGAAAGTTAATAAAGCGTGATCAGTGAAAGTGTCGTGTGATAGTTAACGCAAGAATACAAGTCGTCATTCGCCTATCAGGAATCATGCAACAAGTAACAATGTATCATTTATAAATTACAATATAATTGATTAACATAAATTTCAAACAATAAACTCATCTCATTTTCAAAAGACCCACGATGTTCAGATACTAAACATTCAATTTATGCTAGACGACATGTTTGGGTGACTTGTGACTTATGATATAGCAAAGTAAGAAACCAATACTAATAATTATTGAAACGATAAATGAATTAAATAATTAAATATAGATTGAATAGTATAGAAGTCGTAGCAGTTAAGAATTGATGATAGATATACTTATATACACATATATGTTTGTTTTGATTGATAGCGATGATTGAAGTTTGGTAATGGAGTAAATTGAATCTACTAAGTACTCCTTTGAATATACTTGATTAATCGGATTTCGAAGAAGCTGTAAACTAGAAATATTAATACATTCTTTTATTGTTATTAACTATAAAGATGATAGTAATGATTAAGTCTAAGATGTCTTCAGTAATAAGAAACTAACAATACAAATATTAGTATCTGAACAGTTTGTTATTATTTCATAAACAAACCTGAGATCTCCTGCTCTGGCGCCAAAGTAATAATTAATAATATAAATTTGAGTGGTGCAGTTCTCAATAAATCTTAATAGTTATTAAAAATCTTAATATTTGTCGCCATCATTGTGGAGCTTTAATAAAAGTTATATTTGTCGCCCATAACGTGGGAGAATTAAAAATCTTTATAACACGTACACGTTGTTAGAAATGTTATTTACCTTTGTATAATTTTGTCGCTCATGAGCGTGCGCCCGACACACTTACATTTAATAACAGTGTATCGTTGTAATATATAAAACAAAAGAAAATAAAATTAATAAATAAATTATACACCTAATTTAACTGTTTTGGACTTATTTCGCACGACTGTATTTCTAGCGCGGTAATGCTTAGTATCAGATTTGTCATTACTATAAAATGTAATTATAATTTAAATTTAAATATTTGAATTTCTAAAAACAACAATTCAGCAAATTCTGTATATTTTGTTATTTTCTTACTTAATGAAATATATTACCAAGCTACCAAGCGATTTGATAACAAATATAATCAGTGTTTGACGCTTCGAGAGAGTTATTGAAATATGTTTCAGGAAGGTTGTAAAGGTCATTTTTCGACAGTAGCATCAATTAAAACACTGACCTTACAAAACGTAGACAAAATACGTCTTCTCTATATTTAAACAAGTTCTGTATTGTTCATTGCTTAAACATTCTTGTACAAAATATCTTTGCGCCGTAAATTATGTCCATTCAACCGTTACTTACACCGTGTAAGGTAAAAACGTGTGTTAACATCTGACAAACACGTGTCGTATTTTATGAAACGATAAATTTATATTGTTATAATATTACAGACATTTAAAGATACTCATATACTCATAACATTTTAATAATACTCTTAAAACAGTATCCTTTATGTTGTATTCTATTTAAAAAGAGTATGAACACAATTATATAAGCCTACATACATATATATATATATATATACACATACACACACACATACATGTTATAATGCTTTTTTCTAAAATCCGCAGCATGTGTTGCACTTCAAACATGCTTCCAGCATTATGTTGTATACTCATCCTCAGCCACATTGACACTTCAACCGGTTAAGTATTTGTACTTGTGTTGGTTATATTGGTAAAAACGGAATAGGGCATTAATTTGTTTATGTTTACATATTTCTAAGTTTTCTCAAATGTTCATTAGATACATTGTCTTTAGTAAATTTTTGTTAGTATGATATTTTGTATGCCTATCATTCATGTCCTGTATCTTGGGCATGCGTCGTTAAATTATATTGTGTATGTTTACTGTTTTTTTCTTAATATCCTAGTAAACATTAATTGTTTTATTTTTTTATTTGGTGTACATAACGTTTGTTAAAATCTCCGTGTTTACTCTGTTTTACATTGGAATAATAATTGTTATTGTTTAGAATATCATTTTTGTGGTACGACTTATTAATTTATATCTTGTACGATGTTATTCTTTGTTTTGAATATTATTTTATGTGTCTTTTTGTGAATAATTTTATAATTTAGTTTATACTGTTGTGTACTTATGTGAATGATATCCGTTTCGTAATGTTAGTAGCCTACTAATTGTGCCATTATAATATGCGTTTTTTCTTGGAAATATAACTCCATATGCTACCTTACTTTTTATTATGTTGTAGCATGACAGATAATGCCCATAATTCTGAATAATAGAATGATCAATAAAGATAAAATAAAAACATTTTAAAATCCGAGAAACCAAAATAAAAAATTAATAAAGAACCACCGTGAAGTATAATCATAGATTAAAGTAAAAGTTCATTTAAAACCAATGGTACAATGAGTGATGAATCATCAAAGTAAACTGCTAAACTAAAAATATAGGAAAAAGGTAATACCCAGGTAGGATAGGAGTAGGTAAGGAAGAAACCCAAAACATGACAACATCCACAAGAAGAAAAGCAAATACTTATATAAGAAACAAGAAAAATAGGAGGAATCAATGAAGAAACCAGAACGAGACAGCATCCACAAGAAGAAGGAGTGCTCTTATAAAAAACCCAAACCCCTAAAGAAAATGATAAACATGATAACAAATGAAAGTATAACAAAATATTAAATTCAGAAACCATGTAAAATAAATGTAAGCCAAAAGTGTATAAAGTAGAATTGAAAGTGAACCAATGTGAAATAGTTATATAATGCCAAAAAACAAACCTTCATTATCTTCTATAAATAGATTTATGGATTTTAATAAAACTATAAAACTATTTAGAAATAAAATCCAAGAATGAAAAGGGGATCAGTGCAAGTTATTGTGTTATAATAAATAAACCTTATGTGTAAATATTGCAGTTCACAAACTAAGTAAATTTTGAAATAGTACAACTTTGAAGTGTTTATATTGTGTCCATGAATAATATTAAATAAAGTATTATCATGACAGATAATACTGGTGTTTCTGAATAATAACTGCCACTCTTAATATACAACATTCAGTAGAATGATAATAAATAAAACAAGAGCAGGGCATATAAAAAGTGAAGTGTTAAAATATCATTACCCCAATATCAAAAACAGATTAAAACTGAAATAGAACCTAGTATAAGAAATAGAGTATATGATGGAAGGACCAAGATGTTTTGTTTATTTAGAATAAGTTACTGATAATAATTAAGTATAAAATGTCAGAGTTAAATAACATTCTACAATAACATAAAATATCTATTGTATTACTAATAATAATTAAGTGTAAAATGTCTGAGTTTGAAAGACCATTGTTAATTTCAATTATGTATTATGTATTAAGAGTATAAATTATATACTAATTGTTCTTTTGTTAAGATAAGAAAATGTTAATTAATGTCATAATAGAATAGAAAGTGAGAGGGTACAAACAAAATGTATTATTTAAAAACTTTGTATGTAAAAACTGTTAGAAATCTAGGCCAAATGTAAAAACTAAACAGCATCACAATTGATAAAATAAGTACAGAAAAACAATTAAACTGATGGGATTTATATAAGATAAATCAGTCATAGAGTCATGTAATGGGAAATATAAGTAAGAAAGATTTTGTAAGAAGATAGCAAGAATTATTATTAAAAATGTAAATGTAAAAACTGAAAATTTAGAGAGTGGAGTCACATATTAATGTATAATATTTTAAAAGATAACCAATTAATCTAATTACAAGAAATTAAGGGAAGATAAACCTTTTATATCAATCTGAGATTTAATACAATCATTAATATAACATGTAAAATGACAACATTTTTGAAAAAGGACAGGAAGTGAATTTTAAAAAAACAATTTTCTAAATGAGGTAAAAATAACATTTTAGATCAAAAACTTAATAAAACTACATTATTTGGTATCAAATCAAGCAGAATGAACTGAAGAAGAAGATTATGTATTTAATAGTTAATAAATTTGAATAATAGCAAAAATATAATCAGTTATATAATGTAACTTTCTCAAATGCACAGGATGCCAATAATTTTGAAACAAGGGATAGCTAATATTAATTTGGCTAAGACTTTTGGATAAGACGAAGGAAGTTAATTAGTTCATTATTAGATATTGTGAAGTACACTTGACACGAGCTCTTAAGCATTTTAACCTAGTAGCTAAGAAATAAATGGCGTATAGCGACAAGCCTAGCCTGAAGTGAAAAACGCGAGTTTTGTAAAAATACGTTCTAAAAGTAAATTCAGTGAAACAAACACCAACAAACACTAAACCAACTTCAAACAAGAACAGAACACAGTGAAAACACCATTTAAACGATTGAAACATTAATTCTACACAACGAAACAAACAGTGTAATTCTCGACCTAACATACGAAAGTGAAACTTAACTTTTACAACACATTTTATCGAAGTGGAGCACTAAAACTTAACCAGGAACACTCCACCAACACTAGAAGGAATAATCGCTGCAGCAGGAACGAGGAATCGCAGGGAAAGCAGCCTTTATTGAACGCAGAATTAGCAAGGTGTATTCATCCTGCATCTGAACTCGAAGCGGCCATCTTTCTTCTTCCCACAATTCAATGCAACGCTGCCTATTCGACGGAACGGTTTGAAAATTTCTATACTCACCATTATATATTGAATGACATATATGTATTTTAATTTTTAAGTTGATATATTTTTGTAATGTTATACTTTCCTTACTTTGCCCTTTTTCTCTGACTGTCTATGAAATAACTGTTAAAAGAACCCGAATATAAATAATTGTAAACACTATTGATATACCCTGAGAATCGATCAATCAATCGATAGAAAAATCGATTAAATAAACATTTGTTAATAAAATTCAGTAATTACTATAAAATTGAATCTTGTTTATTCCTATTTAATAATTAGTATAAAATATAATTTTATTTGAGCAGAAACTACCAGAATTTCACCACTTGGAAGGAAGATAACCTCCAAATAGGAAAGTTAACCTATCGATTGTTATTGGAGACAATCTTATTAACTGGTGAAAGGAATTACAAATACAGAAAAAGACATAATTAAATTAATACAATTAACAAAAAGTTCGGAACACCACGGAACATAATTAAATAATTAATTTTAAATTAATTTAAATACAAAAAATTATAAACAATAACAAAATTTTTTTTTACAAACAAATTTAACAAATTGATTTAATTTGTTACAATGTTCACAGTTGTTTTAGTTATTCAGTTTATCCGTCGGCTTGATAAGTAATATTTCTTTCTTTCTTTCTTTCTTTCTTTCATTATTTGGTGTGAATCAGGGTAGTTCGTATACTGTATTGAATTGTGCGTGGAAAGTTGCTGTTCCACCAATGTTTCGTTTTGATGAATGGTTTCAATCAGTAGGGGTAGTGCTGGTACGTTTCTGTATATTGCATGTTGTAGTCAAGCAATGAATCTAAAGATAGTTAAGTTTAAGCAATTGATTTTGTTAGTTTTATCTTTTTTTCTCTGTAAACTTTATGTTTGGGTATAAGTTGTTCAGGCGTTTTAATATTTGGTGTTCTTACACATTTTTTTAATTATAAATATGTAACCATAGTACATGTCTACGTATATCTGAGTAAGATATACAAGCAGGTGCAAAACACACAGAGAAGAATAAGAAGAGGGATGCATCCACATGCATACACACACACACACCTACACACACACATATACATATGGTGTGTGTGTGTGTGCGCGCGCGCGCGCGTGCGTTGTGTGGACACTCTAACTGCATATGGAAAATACCAGAGTAAAAGCATGTGATAGCATATAAAAACGCTGTACGAATAAGTAGATATTGCATGTTAGAAAATTATAAATGAGTTCATCAGGAACCTAGTTAAAAATATTAGTTTTAAGGAATTTTAAGTTTGTAAAACAACATTAAGTGATGTGAAATGGTGCATACGGATGCTTAACTATGTGTATAGTGCACGTATGTATGCGAGATTACGAAATTGTTTTACGAGATATTCATAAAAAAGACGTTAATTTAAATAACATTTGTTATACGGGAATTTTTGAGATGGGATTTATATCTGAATGGGCATAATAAAAATACTTAACTGATGAAAATCGTTATTTTAAAAATCACTAACTAAATTTATACATTTTTTAATTAATAAGGATTTATTAATTTAATTAATTAAAGTTTATTAATAAGATTCAGTAATAAAAATAATCTGGTTTTCTTTTGGAACGAGAATTGCTCTGTTCGGAAGCCTTCTTAAACAAGAACGTGTATTATCTGTAGACAACCCATAAAACGGCTTACCGAAGAACCAATCAGATTACGAGAATTCAATCTATGATAATTATGTTAAGCGGACAGATTAGTCTCTCTTCGGAACTTAGGAATCAATAACGTGTAAACGCCGCGTGGTCCATGCCGTTTGGTCTGCCAGTCGTGACAGACATAGGTTAGAAAATTTCTAGAGTTACTTCGAGAAATATTACAATTGTGCTATTCCGCGAAAGTTCAATATATCCGGTTAGGGATACAGACACTTTAAGGTGACTGGAGAAGTTGACACATCAGGAAAAGTAACTAAAACGGTTCGCGGAGAAAGATTGTATAATCGTGCTCGTGAGAAATACCGTACCTACACGCCCGAAATCCGGACAGAGTATATCAGCCACGTATTCATCCACATCCAGGATCATCCATGAACAACCCGTAGTCTGAAGAATTTGTGTACAATTGAAAAAATTACTTAAAATAAAGACTCTGTCACGTCAGTAAAGACATTATAGTAGGCAAAAGAAAAACAATTTTGAATATTGATTTATTTCATTCTATAGAAAGTAAATTTTTAGTTGAGTTACAAATCTTAACAGAAACAGATTAATTATTTTTGTTAACTGTATTAAAAGCTCAATAGATTGTCAGAAAATAATAGCATCACTAATAAATCACTTTAATCCAATAACATACATCTACGCCTATTAATTCTATGCGACGCCTATACGACGCTTATACATCGCAACCTCTCTTCTAGGTTATCAGCCCATTACATGAATATAAATTGATTTCAAATTTACTTTATTATTCATTTGTATATTTATATTTTCTGAAGATGGCAGTAAAAACTACTGTCGAAACAGTGTAAAACTACAATTTAATGAAATGTATTCTTGTAAAAAACACAGAATATTGTTACGACGGTCTCACAGTGTACGGTACACTGGAAAACAAAATACAATACACCAATGAAGTCACTAATTACCAGCTTTAATTAATCCACAATTTATAATTCGTAATCAACTCGTACAATAATTCCAGTTAGATTTGTTCATACGCAAAAATAATGTCAAATAATAGAGTTCGACACAAATTATAACACAATAACACTTCACATAATACTTCGACAAACACTGGATCCGCGCTAAGAAAAACGCTCACGTAACTCATTCACAAAGCCAGCCTTATATACGTAGCTCACCTGTTCTAGAATCTTTCCATCCTTACTTAATTGTTGACGCTAATGCGTATTTCAAGTGTGCTCTTGAAGAATCTGGAACATACTAATCGCGTCCTTGACGGAGCCACACCTGCCTCGCTGGTCGTGGGACGGGTGGAGAATGTTCTAGGCTGTTCGATAGGGTTCTCGTTACAATATTATTTATTATTAATATTTTTTTAATAACAAGAATACTGTGACCAATTAAATGTTCATCAAGCTAAATTAAAACGAAAAAATAAAACATACTACTTCCAGAAATAATTATAATTTGTATGTATGTACACATACATAGTCCGTGTGCGCACGGGCGGCGGTGGATGTTTTAAGCAATCTGTTCGGCGTGGTAGAATAGGCTACCTAAGCGAAGAGTCCTACGCTCAGTGCCATTAACCGACAGAAAATGTAGCTGAAATTGTTACTTTATAAAATCACTTTAGATCCTCCTTTCCTGAATGCCATTATATATTCCAAGGCTATTTGATTGGGAAACTAAGAAAAAGACAATGCAATAAATCATGTTTCCCAATTATTATTAACTGAATTTAATCATAATATTTACCCAGGCGCTTGGCCTAAACGCGTTCACAATTCCTTACATTCACCTTAAAAGTTTTAGTTTTATCTCTTGTCTGCTACAAAACGTCAACCACTTTAAGAAACACTAAAGAATGAACGGTTAAGTCATCAATTTATGTCGCTCTTTGTGTAAACAAACTTAGCGATTTCAATCGCGTTTATTGATAAAACAACTGGAATACAAAATGAGATTCTCCTCCGTTAAAAACGTGATTAGTCCCCCTTTAAACAAATCTCAAGTTTGCCGAATGAAAGTAATTTTATTGTTACAAACGTTTGAGAAATGTAACGTTTGCCGAATAATTTCATTTAAACCGGTCACGTCGTCACGCTAAATCATCCAAACTGAAAGTGATTTTGCTGATAAAGCATTTTACAATAAAGTAATATACGACCCTAACTTACTTTTAATATGTCACTCCCCCTACAGTTCAGTAGATTAGGTAGGCCCATTAGTCCACCTTTTTCTCTCTCCACAAACACACACACACATACACGAACTTTCGTGAACTCTGTATTACGTTTATAAACTTTCATTATATTTATATTAGCATAGAGTAGATAGAAACTGAAAAGACAAAACTATCGGTATTAATAGACTTTGAAAATAGTGTATTTCAATGAATTTTCAAAAAACAGTTTTAATGTAACACATGATTGACCGTGTTGTGGTCGAGGCGGACGTGGGTGAGGCGGATACACTAAAATCGTGGCTGAGGCGGACACTTTAATAAACGAGACAAGACTAGAAGCTGTAAATCAGTTCCAACTTCTTATACTTTTTACAGACTTGGGACTGTCGATGTATTTTGATTTTGAAACGTGATTGCAAAGATATTGTATTGCACACAAAGATATTGGTGGTTTAGAAAGTGCATTGTATTTTTTATTTTTTTAGACATTCTTATGTGTTTTTAGCATTTTATATTTAGTTTCAGTTTCAGTATATTTCATGCTTTTTAGTACTGTACGCGCATCAGTTTTGCTGGCGAGATGCCTGAGGATATTGCGCGCTTGTGTTGGTGGGGTATTACTGGTTCTATAAACTTTGTTCAGTTGTTCACAAAACGTATTTACTTGTGACTTTGTATGCGTATTAGATTGAGCGTTTGTACATTATATCTCAGTGTAACTTATTGAATATTTTGTTCAAGTAAGTTTTCTTATGCCCTTCAAGAAATACCGTGTGAGAGACAGTCAAGTAACACCCAAACTGTGTTAAACGTATTTTAAATGTGTAGTATTACAGTGATGCGTGCAGTGGAATGGCATACGTCACTACATTCCTTGCTCGGTAGCAAAACCGCAGCTGAGACAGTATTTTTAATGTATTTGTGTTCAAATTTTTATAAGTACGTGAGTAACGTGTTTGTGGAATAAATTTTTTGTATTTTATCAATTTTTTGTATTACGTGTTTTTAACAATTGCTTTTTACTAGTCCAACGTGTTTACATATCTTGCACTTTAAGACACTTCTCCAGGTGATTGTCGTCATCAAAAGTGTTCGTCACGTTGTTAATTCCCTCGTCCTGTCTAAACATAAATATTCTTCAAAGTCGGAAACATTATTTACCGGGTTGCTACGCCGTGGTCTATAGTTTGTGTTATTAGAGACGTTTCGGCCCCGCCAACGGAGGCCATCTTCAGAGTTGGAAACAATGGGGCCAATTCACCCCAATGATGAGGTAGAGAACTGTAGACTTTTCATGGCCTGTAGACAGTAATAATAATAACCTTGACAGACGAAGGAAGAAACCAGAAATTAATGTCATTTTGAAAGGCATTTCTTAGGATAGTTACAGGATGTAAATTATTAGACAGGAAAATAAGTGACGACATAAGAAAAGAAATGAAATAAATGAAATGATGAAAACTTACACGAATAGGGAGGGACACATAGAGAAAATAGGTTTACCAGAAAAGTGATGACTTAGGTCACATGACAGAAGACTCCATGAAAACTATGGAAAGACCTTTGAAGTGAAAATTTGAAGTACGCCTAGCCCGGGAATGAAGAAAAAGAAGAAGACAATATTAATTTAATTTATAAAACTTTCTTTGTTGATTTATTACAATGAACCGATGTACCGGTGATTAGTAACTGATATTCTTCTACTTTCAGTAACTGCTGTACCACTTCACAATACGGTTAATTATTATATATTGTAGACTCCCCATGGTTACGCATTGCGGCTCTCACTTGATGACATATTGCACACGTTGGGCAGTGCGTAGCCACAGATGCACAGCTTTCTCTGGACTATTGAGTACGTTTGGCGACCGCCGGCAAACACAGGCTTAGGGATGAAACACAGGTTGTAGCTACTGGTCTATTGATTGGCTCATTAATACGTGCTAACTGTTAGCACGAAAAGGATCCTCGCTCTGGGAATACGCTGAGCCCCAGCGACCAATCAAAACTATCCATCCGACTGAATTACCTTCAATTAATTACTTCACGGCTAATTGTCCCCGGCACTCGGAATTGTTACCGTTAACGATCGCACTGCTGCGCGTTCTCTCGCTGACGATTCGTCCTTAGGCTGCTGGCCGCAAGGAACTCTCAACGAGACGCGATCTTTATTCAAGCAACGTTTTATAAACGAATCTGTTTCCCATCCGCCTTCCAAAAACAGGAAGTTTTTGTAGAGTTTGAATACATGAATTTCAATAGCCTGTATCCTTATCATTAGCAGAGTAATTTTAATCACTAGGACTTGTTATATTTAATGTTTAACTTGCAATAAATTACACAGTTTTCAAGTTATTTGTATACATTTATACTTGATACAATATATTGTGTTATGTGTGTGTGTCCGCGGGCAAGCGTGTATGTACACATATACATGCGTTTTTTATATTTATATACTTGTAGACTTGTATAATACAGATTTATAAAGTATGAAGACGATGGCCTACTTTTAGAGAGTATCAAAGTACCAACTTGAATGCGTTACGTAAATTTAATGTACACAGTACTCATTGGCCTTATACTGTACTTATTCTAAACTGACTTTCAAATGTAGTTTCTCCAAAATTCTTAAAAAATTATTTTAAATGAATTTATCTTCCGTTGTTTTAATCTACTTTATATTCCCATTACTGTTTCCTACATCTTACTTTCACTTTCCTAGTACAGCACTAAGAAATATAATGTCAATGCCTTCTGCTTTATCTGTTATAGTAGGCTATATGTGTACATAGTAGGCGTATAACGTGAGTATAGGGGTGTTTTGTACATAGCGTATGTGTATAGAATAAGTGATTCTTACTACACAAGATAATTTTCTGTCTAGCAACCGGAGATTTTGGCTCGTTACATGCGTGTAGTCAGATGTCGGGAGTTAATCCACACGCTCATTCCAGGGCTTTTATGTTACAGATAAGGATTATGGATAACTTTTCCATATAGCTTAAACGCATTTCCTTTGTTCCGCTGACACGCGTCTTCTCTACGAACTTTCACGTAATCTTTTAAGTGTTCTGGTGGTTTCATACCAAACAATTTGTCCTGTACCGAAGGTCTTCATTTGTACACTTCAGAAGCGAAAGATACGTAAACTTAAAGATACCTTAAGAACAATCAACGAACACGTTTTGTCACTTTAAGTATTTTACGATGGCATGTTTATGAACATGGAATTTATGCTCCTTTAAAAATTCTGTGTAAATCGCGATTCTTCCAACATTCCAAACCTACTTTTTTAAGGCAAGTGGTAAGCTATTCTTTTTTAGTTAAAATTTAATTAATATGATTGTTTCTAGACATCATTGAGTAAGTAAACTGATTTGACCTCGTCGACGTAGAGCAGTATCCGTGCGCGGTACATCCAAATTTCTGAATTTTTTAGAGTCAGTTCTAAGGCTAATTAATATCTGTGTAACGTCATTTAAACGTCCAGTCTTTGTGCAGAGTTTAGATACATGTACGCGTACTATTGGCACAGCTGCATCACCGTCAAGGACAAAGCGTAGTTTGGTGCAACATAATTTATTGATTAGTTCATTTGATATCCTACTAGTTAAGGGGAGATAAATGCTTGCTTTGGGAATACAACGAGCCCACACGACCAATCAAAACAATGTATCGGCTTTAATTAATTATATTTCATAGTTAATTATGACTCAATACGCGAGTTGATACTGATGACAGATTTCTCTACACTTTTAACAGCAGTGCCCTACGAAGTAGGAGGTGTAAAAAAAATCAAGTATAATTCTAGGAAACGGATGACCTCAGAAGATAAATTTCGTCCTTTAATTCTGAAAATAATCAAAAGATTCCGTGCCCTTTACACAGAAATGGTTACTTTAACGAGACCTGCTTCTAAGACTTCCACGCCCGACGTCGGATTGTTGAAATTAAAATGCATGCTGTTGAGCCGTGGTCGACTAAACCTATTATTCTGAAAGATGTTGTTCTCAGACGTTTCGGCCTCACCTCTGGAGGACATATTCAGTGGTAAAACGACTCTAACACAACTGACACAGTGTTCGTCAGTATCCACAGTACCGTGTCAGTTGTGGTTACCATTGTTTTACCATTGAATATGGTCTCAAGGTGTGAGGCCGAAACGTCTTTCGCACAATAATAACTTCAGTATACCACGACCCAATAGGCCTGATTTTAATTTCAACAATACTTTAACGAGAGGTTTGATCCGCAGATAGTCTAAGCAAAATTCTCCTGCTTTGTTAAATAATATTCCATAGTACGTAGACACTATTCCATAGTATCTGCCATGAACGTATTGATTGCTAATCATTATATAAATGTTTACCCCTTCAACGTATATTGCATAACAATATTATGAGGTCAGTTTAGAATTTTGTGGTTTTCTAGTCAAGTTGTTTAAGAGCATTGAATTTATTATCACATTACAGTTCACAGATATTAAAAGATTTAACATAAAGGATTAAAATCTTTGTATTCTCCTGCTTTGTTATATAGTATTCCATAGTATATGTCTGCCATGATGTATTGATTGTTAATCACTATAAAAATTTACTACTCACCAACAATATGTATAACAATTTTATGAGGCCAGTTTACAATTCTGTGGTTTTCCAGTCACGTCGTTTAAGCGTATTAAATTTATTATTACATTACAATTCACAAATATTAAAAGATTCAACGAAAAGAATATTAAAAGCTTTGTTTTGTGCGCGAAAGATAGTTAAAATAATTAAAATCAAATTGTGAATGTTTACGTAAACTAGCAACATTAAAAAACAGTATACACTTTATTTGTTGTTTATCACGTTGCCAGTTTTTGAACAAGTCGTCAAACTATAAGTACAGCTTCCTTTGAAATAGTTTGATATGTGTGTCGTGGATTTCGTATATTATTTTAAACTCAGAAATCACGATATAATTTTGAACTGTTTCACAACTCAACTAAATGTGAAGTATTTTATACGATCTGTAGTAATTCAATTAGTCAATGTAAAGTCTAGGCAATATTTTGCTGTAACCGCAAAAAAAACATTGTCAGACTCAATATCTGTCAGCGTTGACGACATGGTTTAATTCCCGACTAACTCTAAAAGTTGTCAAAATAAGTCTCGGGGTTATCTGAATCTGAAACAATTATGATTTTTAATAGTGTCGAATCCAATTCCGAGCGAATACGTAGACAATATAGTGCTTTTTATCTCACTAATATAGCCCTACCATTTTTTACAGTAACTTTAATTTGGATACGTTGACATTGTAACATTAATAAAATGTCGGTATGGAGAAACATACATGACTTCCATGTTCTAAGATTTATACTTAAAATCATTTACTTGAATTCGGTTCGATAATTTCTAAAAAAATATTGCCCACCCACAAACTATTTTTACTATTTATAGATATTTTTGTTGTTAATGGGGTAGTCGTTTAATATAATGTTAATGTTATTTTCTAGTCACTTTATCTATAAAAATTAGGTTCTTTATTCTTATAAATAAACTGAACTACACAGATAATCAACCCTCCTCCTCAACCGATCCCCAATATTAATGATTTTTACACTTTTATAGAGTAATAGTTTTATCATATGTAATTTCTAAGGTATCTTATCCTTCAAAATTAAAAATTCTTACTTTACTTGATTTCAGCACAGCAATATTCAAAACATCATCCTCCCCCTTCAACTATCCACTCCATTTATAATTATCTCATTTACCATTTTACAATAGATTAATATGACTTTACTTTCGGGGCACTTATTTATTAAAATTAAGTACTTTACTCTTGTCAAAACACAAAACAATGCAGGTAAACTACCCCTCTCTTCTAACCAAACAACTTCGTTCCCTGGCAACAAAATTATTTTATTTTTAACAATTACCATTGTTTGAAAAAGTTTATATGAAATTTTAAGTACTTTACTCTTGTTAAAACGTAAAACATTGCAGGTAAACTACCCCTCCCCCTTAACCGATCTTCACCAGAATCAAAAGCCTTTGAGTCCTCTACAACGTGGGCACATATGCAAAACATTAATTGATTCTGTTTGAATTTGCGGCAGTTATCGTTCGCCATAGAAAAAATTCTACACAGACACTTTTCGGAAAATGACTTGTCTTCATGTTTTTAGGGTAGTACAATCAGAATCACCCCTTATCTCGAACACGATTTTTTCGCGATCACCATAATTCCATTTCCTTACGGAACAACGAAATAAAAATTGTTTCAATAAAAACAAAGATTTTTAATCAAGCTAATCAAAATTTAAAGTTGTAACTGATGATTGTAAATAAAAATCGGTATGGAGAACCATACATGACTTCCATGTTATAAGATTTGTGTTTAAAATAATTTACTTGAATTCGGTTCGGTAATTTCTAAAAAAATATCGCCCACCCTCAAACTAATTTCACTATTTATAGATATTTTGTTATTATGGGGTAGTCGTTTAATATAATGTTATTTTCAGTCTCTTTATCCATAAAAATTAGGTAGGCTTACTTTATTCTTATAAAGAAACCGAACTACGTAGATAATCATCCCTCCTCTGAAGCGCTCCGAAGTCACTCATGGACCATGAGTATCTTGCAGAGGGTTCATTCCATAAAGACGAAAAGTCTGTCTATGAACCGTACCTCTGTAAACACGTGCAGTTACACTGCCCAGCGATCCAAAGGAAGCAAATCGCTATCCACGCTGGACACTTTTTCGGCTTGCACGCGTTGTGTTGTTGTGGGTTACATAGCTCCCGGTATCCACACACATAATGTGTGTGTGTGTGTGTGTGTGTGTGTGTGTGTGTGTGTGTGTGTGTGTGTGTGTGTGTGTGTGTGTGTGTGTGTGTGTGTGTGTGTGTGTGTGTGTGTGTGTGTGTGTGTGTGTGTGTGTGTGTGTGTGTGTGTGTGTGTGTGTGTGTGTGTGTGTGTGTGTGTGTGTGTGTGTGTGTGTGTGTGTGTGTGTGTGTGTGTGTGTGTGTGTGTGTGTGTGTGTGTGTGTGTGTGTGTGTGTGTGTGTGTGTGTGTGTGTGTGTGTGTGTGTGTGTGTGTGTGTGTGTGTGACCTAGTAAGATAGTCTCGAACCTTAGAATGATAGAGGAGTAGGTATGTACATTTTTGTAACTAATGGGGAGGAGTAAATAATGTAGTTTTTACTTCAATGTTCCATAAGGAAATGGAAGTATGGTCATGCCGAAAAAAATCGTGTTCGAGATAATGGCAGATTCTGATTGTACTACCATCAAAACATGAAAAAAAACATTTTTTGAAAAGTGTCTGTGTGTGTGTGTGTAGAATTTTTTCTATGGTAAACGATAACAGCCGCAAATTCAAATAGAATCAAATAATTTTTTGCATACACCCTGAATTGTAAAGGATTCAAGGCCTATTGATTTGGTGAAGATCGGTTAAGGGAAAGGGGTAGTTTACCAGCAATGTTTTACGTTTTAATAAGAGTAAAGTGCTTAATTTTGATAAATAAAGTATCCTGAAAAGAAGGTCATAATAATCCACTGTAGAAAGGTAGATGAAATATCTATAAATGAAAAGGTATTTGAAGGGGGGAGGAGGTAATTGTTTTTATAAATTAAAATGTTTGTTGATGATGGAGTAAGTAAATTTTTAAATGTTTTATATGTGTACTACGTTACTGACAACAAAGAAGTAGAGTATATGGAAACATTTCATTTAACTTTAACAAAATTCAATATTTTTTCATTTTAATTTAAATCATGTATGAGTGAAAACATATCGTTCCTGGCAGGCAAGCATATCTCAATTATGTAATGTTTACATTCCCAAAGTTTTATTATTGTCATTACTGCAATAAAAAGGCAGGCAGGACACACACACACACACACACACACACACACAATTCGCGTTATTTCTAGCCTCACTTATTTTTAGTTTCTTACGTTTGCACGCTTTTTAAATGGAAAGTGCCGAAACCCCACATCAACACAACGTGTGCAAGCCGAAAAGGTGTCCAGCGTGGACAGCGATTTGCTTCCTGTGGATCGCTCACCAGTGTAACTGCACGTGTTTACAGAGGAACGGTTCATAGACAGACTTTTCGTCTTTAGGGAGTGAACCCTCTGCAAGATGCTCAGCGTCCATGAGTGACTTCGGAGCGATCCTTCTTTTCCGCGTGTTTGTTCTGTGAAACGAACACTGTAGATTCTCAGCTTTACTGTGAGCAACGCTCCATAGGGAATGTTGAATTTTTTTCCACGGTGTACCCTCATACACACTAAAACCTGCTCTGATGTTTTGATTACAGACATAATAATATTAAAACTTTGGAAACTTCAGCACTACTTAATGGAGATCAAACATTAACTTTTACAAGCCATTAATTTTATGCATATTTTGAATCAATAAATGTTTTAATGAATTAATACCCTCTGTGTACTTATTTCTGTTATAATATAAGAATTACAAACTAATATGTGCATGTGTGTATGTATGAAAAATATATAAATATGTTTCTCCTCTGGAAAATTGTTTGCCCCCTTCTAAAAAATATTTTGACCTCTCTGATGACTAGTTATTTACTACCCTCTGTGGAATATAGCGTTATGACAAGGATCAGAATGGTGGGTGTTAAACAGGAGACTTAAACGCATTAAGGAATAAATGTTTTGCTGAGAAATTTATAATTATACGGGTAAACAGAATCGTCGTTCTGGAATTCAGAAGACGAATGGAAAGAAAGAAAGAAAAAGTCGATTTTAAAAAAGAAAAATTACTAGTTTGTATTAACAGGAAAGACTTTGATAACACTATTGACATCATTCACCCTCGGCCGATAACTCGCAGCGAGAGCCTAAGTTCATTACAGGAATCACGTCGCAGCTCCATTTGGAGCTCGAACTCTTCGTTCGAACTACAAACATTTTATTCAAAAGTACAGTCCTTCCTCACGAAGGTTGAGGATAGTCTTCACCCACCTGACATGGGTGCCATTTTAGCTGATACGTCATTTCTTCAAAACTCAAGCATCCACTTAGTTAATATTTAAATGATTTTAAATATAAATTTTAGGACACAGAAGACATGTATGGTTCTCCATACCGATTTTTTCATATGTAATTAGCAGAAATATATGTTGTTTATTATAAGTGATTTTGCTGTAAAACATACAATTTTTACCTATACAGACAATTTCAACTTACTTACATTCTTTATTAGAAAAAAGGGGCATCTAAAAATTGCTGTAACTGGCATGTCTTACAAAACTAATTAATTATAGGTTTCGTCTATCATTGAAGGCACCTATTAATTTTTCAGCTGTGTTGAAGAAAACTAAATTGTGTTGGACACACAACATAATCCTTAAAATGCTACTGTTCGTTCCAGCAAAACGTTCTGCTCATAAATTATTCCTCAGGCTTTCACGGCCGGTGTCAGATGAATTGTTCATGATATCCGGGCTGTTTGGCCGTGGTCCATGGTTTATAACAAAACCAAACGTTTCGGCAGCTCCACTGGCTGCCATCATCAGTGGTATAAAAATCCTGCACACCGGGTGTTTACGTACAGGCCCACAGTACTGTGGTATAGGCAAATGTCCTGCCATGCTACCTGTACTTATAAATTCAGCAAAGTCCCACGTACAGGTAAAAATGACACCATCAGCCAATCACAATAAAGATGGTGTACGATTGGCTCGCACCAAGCTATGCCATTAGGTACTCACTTGTTTTCCGAGAAGTACTGTGGGGAAGACTGCTGATTTCCCGCGATGCTACCTGTGCTAATCCGAGAAGTACTGTGGGGAAGACTGCTGATTTCCCGCGATGCTACCTGTGCTAATCCGAGAAGTACTGTGGGGAAGACTGCTGATTTCCCGCGATGCTACCTGTGTAATATTAGCACAGGTAGCTGCCGAAACGTTTGGTTTTGTTATAAACCATGGACCACGGCCAAACAGCCCGGATATCATGAACAGTTCTGCTCATAAATTAATATAACACTTATTCCATATATACGTTGAAATTTAATATAACTGTTTTTAATATAACAAGGAATTTGGATTTACATTTGTCAAAAAACTAGTTAAACCATTAAGTTAAAGAGTAGTTGCAGAAACATAATATTTGTAGAGAAAATAAAATCTCCTTTATGTACATTAACTCCCTGTCCCGCTACATCATCGTCTCCGCAAAATACACGAGTTTTATTCCAACGTTTGAAGAGAACATTCCACGCATCCTAATGTCTCGTATACAAGACGCTGACGTCTCAAAGCGTCTTTGATGAAGACCTTCCTTTAGAGAAAAGCATGCGGCATGTGACAAGACCTTAGCAGATCTGGCAAACTTCGGCTGCAGTTACTAACATTCGGGGCCTGAAGTCCGAGCTTTTGTTAAAGTGTACCATGTTTACTGTAATGGATGTGTACGCCCTATACACGTTTTTGGGATATAAAGGGTATGTTGGACATACCTTGCCTTTGTGTGTGTGTTTGTGTGTGTGTGTGTGTTTCGGCAAGTGATAACCGGAAGTTAATAAATGTAACTAAACAATTAATGTTCAGTTTTATTTATTTGTTGTGTATTTTTTTAAATTCTCGTTTTCAGTTAAAAATAGTTCTTAAAATTGGCCGGGCTGTTAGGCCTTGGTCTAGAGTCTATGCTGATAGACGTTTCGACCTTACCATCGTTCACCCCACGATCTCACGTCCGCCAATTCATCCCAGTGATAAGATAGAGACTTAGGCACCCCAGTTCTTAAAATATTTATTATATTCGTTACAAAGGAAGCTTTTAACAAACCGTCCGTTGCATTTAGCTTCCTAGTCTTTAGAGCTAATTTGTACAGATGGTGGCATCTTCATTTTTGCATTCTGTATCTTATTATCTACCCTAATCCAATTAATCGTTTAAAAAAACTCAAATAATTATCTATGAGTATTTTAAACTAGTCGCTTTTTAACCAACACATCAGCTGAAATAATAAAATTAATTTGTCATCATCACGCTGAAGGCAAGTTCTGAACGTAGACCTTCATCTCCTCCGCAGTGGAAGAATCAGAGGGAATGTCTCCTTGTCAGCCGAATACATCTTGCTACTTGATGCTGACAAAATTATATTATAGTTTTCTGTCTCCACTCTGAATTTCTCGTATGTCTACATTTGATGGGATGTGTACTCTGTACGTTTCCGACATGTTCGCAGATTGCTTCCCAGTGTAAATAGAAGGGACTCATAGTAAGGAATGTATGAGGCAGTCCTACAGACTCGATGTCAGGCAGATTGATACTATCAAAGAATATCGCAAAGCCGTACAAATTGACTGTTTCTCCTAAAAAAAATATACTAATCGTTGTCACAGAATGACTTAACACCAAAAAACCCATACATATTGCAACGACGGAACTCTCTCGAAGAGTCGAGAGCGTCCTTCCACCAGTTTCTCCGCTAGCCGAGCAGGTGCAGCGTCTCAGTCAAGGCAGCACTCAAGTACATTCCAGATTGTTCTGGAGAGCATTTGTAAATACTCCGGTCAGTGAGACCGTCGTAACGGTGGTCTCACTGATTGTGGCATGGTACAGTGGAAACAAAATACAGACACTAATGAAATCACTAATTACCAGCTTTAATTAATCACAGATAACAATTTATAATCAACAAGGTAGTCTCGTACAATAACTCAAGTTACGTTTGTCCATACGCAATAATAATGTCAAGTAATAGAGTTCCGCATAAAATATAGTAATACAGTAATAACTTTCCGCTCGATCCGCACTAAAGAAATCGTTTTCCGTAACTGACCGTCAAAGCCAGCCGCTGTCCCTTATATAGGTAGCGCGGGAGTTCCAGAATAACCTTCCATCCTTACTGCGGCGTGCCAGCATAATTGCGTACTTACAAGTGTTGTCCGCAAAAACTGCGGCCTTGACTGAGACGCTACACTTTACACTTGCCCGACTAGCGGAGAAACGGGTCGACAGATGCTCTCGACTTTTCGTGAGAGTTCCGTCGTTACAATATTAAAAAACAATAACAATTATTAACGTTAAATAATGTTAATCATTACTGTTGAATTATTTCGTGGGTCTAATGTGTACTTGTCCATCTTCTACTCATTATGTCTCTGCTAATCAGTCTTAGAAGACACGTCTGTGCTCATTTAAAGAATTGTTGATTCGACGTATGATTATTATTAATTTGTTGTTATTTTATAGCGTTTCAAATACATATACACAACGTAAAGACACACTATGCATTGGCTTTGATAATAAACTACTTTCTAAGATAACAAACACTCACGTCAATACTTCAGTAGACAATGAATCGATAGACATTATCTAAATAAACTTTGCTGTCTCTGTGCTAATTGGAAACTGTGACTGGCCGTGAACGAAACTCTCGTACCGGATTAATGCATTGGTTTTATCAGACCCAGCAGCGGTGATCTATGCCACAACAAACGGGTTACAAATTCTGGACACAGGTCGGTTAACCATGAGCTTTGCTTTTTATTCTCATAACGTAAATAAACCGGAAAGCATCACAGTGTATAGGCCTATAGTGTGTGTCTAACGGGTAAATGCTTGAAGTTATACGAAATCGAAAAGAATATTTTATCACAATATATATAAAATATATGTCATTACATGATAACTACAATAAAGATTATTAGCGAGCGCATACACGCGCGCGCTCGCGCGCGTATGTACGTAGGTGTATATACGTTAATGTGTACGTACGTATATATAACAACAATATATAATTATGCACATAAAATGTACAATGATGAATATTTGAATTTATATCAACCACAAAATATAAAATTTGGATAGACACCCTGTAATTTGAATGACAAGCGCGAGGAGGGGTGTGTCATCTGATTTGACCGCATGAGGAATGAAACGGAGCTATGCAAGTGTGTATAGTGTAGCTGGAAATTGCATCGATACAACATTGTATATCTTCAAAACTTTTACGCGAAATGTGCAAAACGAGGAAACGCGTTGCAAAAACTAAATGTACCAGTCGATACTGCATGCTCTTTCCTTCCCGTGGATTTGCGATTATTCGATTTTGTGCATAAATAAATTACTCCGTTAATAATTAAATTGAAGTGAATAGGAAAACCTATTTAGTATTTGTGGATCTCGAGAAGGCGTTCGACAATGTTGATTGGAAGCTGTTGTTTCAAACTATGAGGAAGTCAGGACTTGACTGGAAAGTTAGAAGGGTAATCTTCAATATTTATAGGTTGCAAAGTACTGAAATAGACATAAATGGATGTAAAAGGGAAGCAATAATAAGAAGAAGGGTAAGACAAGGTTGCCCACTGTCACCGTACTTGTTTAATTTGTTTATAGAAGATGTTGTAACTCAGATGAAAAGGAGTTCTAGGGGAATTAAAATAAATGGGGAACAGATACACAGTATTCACTTCGCAGATAATATTGTACTGATGGCTGACTCAGAAAAGGATATGACCCGAATGTTAAGTACGTTTAACAAAATTCTTCACGCTTGGAGATTGAGGATAAATGTTAAGAAAACTAAAATAATGGTTGTAAGTAAAAAAAGAGAAGACATTAAATCAACCATTATGTTGAACAACACAATATTGGAGTACGTTACTGAATTTTGTTACCTGGGTAGCATAGTTACAAGTGGGAATACGTGTCTGGCAGAGATTAAGAGGAGAGTAGCTCTGGTAAAACAAGCATTCCAGAGCAAAAGGAACTTATTAACAAGCAACCATATTAGTATTGAAACAAGGAAAAAGTTTGTTAAGGTATTTGTATGGAGTGTTTTAACTTACGGGTGTGAATCGTGGACCTTAGGGAAGGTGGAGAGTGACAGACTTCAGGCAATGGAGATGTGGATTTGGCGGAGAATGATAAAAACTAGTTGGACAGATAGGAAGACGAATGAACAGATCTTAGAGAAAATAAATGAGAATAGAACACTGCTTAGGAGTATAGAGGTGAGGAAGATTAAGTTGATAGGGCATGTGATCAGACATAGTGCTTTTTTAACTAACATTTTTTAGGGCAAAGTAGTGGGGAAGAAGCCCAAGAACTGCATACTTCCGCAGCACAATGAGTGTCGTGAATAGTGGGTCCTATGAAGAAATGAAGAATATCGCAAGGGATAGAGTGACGTGGCTACAGCGACAAGGCATTGCCTTTAGGAGTTAATAATAATTAAATTATGGGTAACAAAAACACTGCAACTTTAGTAGTAAACGTTATAAATCAGTTACAACTATTGGCTGGTACATAAGAGTACTGTGCAAATCGCAAATATACGCGAATAATTTCCAGATTGTTGAAAGTGGCCCCAAACCTGTTCTGATAATCCTTGCCAGGACTAGGTTTGTTTAATCAATCTTCGACAGGAATGGAACGTCAGACTTTGGCACATCATTGTCTTCCTTGCAATCAGGTCATCCCGCTGTGAACGTCAGTACCGGATATCGTGCCTCGGTAAAGGCCGCCGAGTGTTGCATTAGGACATCTGGCCAGACTGAAGGAACTTAGCAGGCAACCTTCTGGGGACCACCGATCACGCGCTCGCGCACACTCACACACTCACACGAACCACAAACCATGGTAAAAAGTGATCGACAGCATCAGGTGACGGTAAATTGATTTATTTTTAATAAAAAGAAAAAAGAAAAGAGAAAAAATTGCACAATAAATAATTTAAATTTGTAAAAAGGTAATGTAGATTAACATAAATAGTTAATGTAACAAATTTTATAAAAGAAAGGAAGTTGAGTCAACATTGTTAGCCACCATTGTTATTGTTCTTTAAATGCACTTGAAATTAAGTGAACGTTCGAACTCAACAATATCATTAGTGAAACAAAGAAACGTAATCTTTAGAAATAAAGTACATAACAGACACTTTTTATAAAAATTAATAAGAAAAGACAAGACTGAGTGCGAGAAAAATAAATGTTTAAAAAAGAATCTAAAATTTATATCCTGCCTACAGTATTGATTTCAAGGAGACGGACGTCGCGAATTTATTTGCATACCTTACGCGATGAATGCAGTTTTAGTCAGAATGGAACGCGAAACAACGAACAAGCTGACAATTTCTTTCACATTTCTCGCGAAAACAATTGCTTGCCACCGTACCTTTGTGACACCACTGGGGGTAATAATAATCGTTTAGTTATGTGAAGCAGGAGTGGAAGGAACGCGATCGAGCTCGGCTAATTAGCCGGCTGATATCATTTCATCCCCAACGCTTCTTCTCATTCTGACACCGTTAATTAATGACGACGCTTTTGTGTTTTAATAAATTTTATTCGTAAATTTTATGAATCTGATTTAATTAGTTTTACTTCCATATTCCTTAAGGAATGGAAGTATGGTGATGGCAAAAAAAATCGTGTTCGAGATTATTGCAGATTCTGATTGTACTACACTCAAAACATGAAAAAAAGTCGTTTTCCGAAAAGTGTGTGTGTGTGTGTCTGTCTGTCTGTCTGTCTGTGTGTCTGTGTGTCTGTAGATTTTTTTTCTATGGCAAACGATAACTGCCGCAAATTCAAACAGAATCAAATACTTTTTTTGCATACAGCCCTGATTTCTAGAGTACTCACGACCTATTGCTTTTGGCGAATATCGGTTGAGGGAAAGGGGTAGTTTACCTGCAACGGGTTTTTTTTATCAAGGGAAATTTTACTTCCATATTCCTTAAGGAATGGAAGTATGGTGATGGCAAAAAAAATCGTGTTCGAGATTATTGCAGATTCTGATTCTACTACACTCAAAACATGAAAAAAAGTCGTTTTCCGAAAAGTGTCTGTGTGTCTGTCTGTCTGTCTGTCTGTCTGTCTGTCCGTCTGTCTGTCTGTCTGCGTGTCTGTGTGTCTGTGTGTCTGTAGATTTTTTTTCTATGGCAAACGATAACTGCCGCAAATTCAAACAGAATCAAATAATTGTTTGCATACAGTCCTGATTTGCAGAGTACTCGCGACCTATTGTTTTTGGTGAAGATCGGTTGAGGGAAAGGGGTAGTTTACCGGCAACGGTTTTTTTTTAGCAAGGGTAATTTTGTTTGTTTGGCAAACGTTAACAGCCGCAAATTCAAACAGAATCAAACAATGTTTCGCATACAGCCCTGAATTGTAGAGTTCTCAAGATCTGTTGATTTTGGTGAAGATCGGTTAAGGGAAAGGGGTAGTTTACCTGTAACGTTTTATGTTTTAACAAGGGTATTTCCTATGGCAAACGATAACAGCCGTAAATTCAAACAGAATCAAAAGATTATTTGCATACAGCCCTAAATTGTAGAGTTCTCAAGACCTATTGTTTTTGGTGAAGATCGGTTCAGGGAAAGGGGTAGTTTACCTGCAACGTTTTTTTAACAAGGGTATTTTATATGGCAAACGATAACAGCCGCAAATTCAAACAGAATCAAATAATGTTTTGCATACAGCCCTGATTTGTAGAGTACTCAAGACCTATTGTTTTTGGTGAAGATCGGTTGAGGGAAAGGGGTAGTTTACCTGCAACATTTTTTTAACAAGGGTATTTTCTATGGCAAACGATAACAGCCGCAAATTCAAACAGAATCAAATAATGTTTTGCATACAGCCCTGATTTGTAGAGTATTCAAGATCTATTGTTTTTGGTGAAGATCGGTTGAGGGGAAGGGGTAGTTTACCTGCAACGTTTTTTTATCAAGCGTATTTTCTATGGCAAACGATAACAGCCGCAAATTCAAACAGAATCAAATAATTTTTTGCATACGTCCCTGAATTGTAGAGGTCTCAAGGACTTCCGATTTTGGTGAAGAGCGGTTAAGGGGAAGGGGTAGTTTACCTGCAACCTTTTACGTTTTAACAAGAGTAAGTACTTGAAAATATATTTAAACTTTTTGAAACAATGGTAATTGTTAAAAATAAAATAATTTTGTTGCCAGGCAATAAAATTATAATTTTTTCATTTTAATGTAATATAATATTTTTCATTTAATACAGCAATAAAAAGGCAGGTAAGACACACACACACACACACACAATTCACGTTATTTCTGGCCTCACTCATGTTTATTTTCCTACGTTTGCACGCTTTTTAAATGGAAAGTGCCGAAACCCACACCAACATAACGCGTGCAAGCCGAAAAAATGGACATCAATTTGCTTACTGGCGAAGCTAGTAGTTAATGAATGGGTAGGCAAAAATCTTATCTTAAATTTTTTTAAGGAATCACTAAAAGGACGGTGGGTCAAATCGGACGCTGAGGTAGAGTTTGCTGTAACCGAATGGTTCCACAAACAGCCGTAAGAATTTTACTAGCAGGGAATCTACAGGTTAGCGCAACAGTGGAACTCATGTCTTAATGTTATTGGAGACTTCTTTTAAAATCGTTGAATAAAAAATGCTTACAGCTCTATACGTGTTTCTATTGAACAATCCTTGTATTAGTCATACACAATAATACAACTGATTGAACTTCAAATTTTTAAACCTGATTAGTTTCTATATATATGTTTAATGTTACAAATAATTCAAATCACAATCTTGATCATCTGTTAGTTCAGCGGAATAACAGTGACACTTTTAATAACCGCATAAAATAAACACTTAGAAACAACACAGGCGCTTTAACTTAACTGTTTGGACCACAGAAGTGAGGCATGCCTCAACGCTCTATGTGTACAGCGCGGGACAATCCCCTCTCCCTACACTTCCCTATCACACCACTACATTGGTTACATACGATGTATACAAAAAACGCTGAGGCAAGTTCAGGTTGCCTCATTCGCTTTAAACGAACTATGCCGAATCTCACCTGTCACCATCTAGCGGTCGCTCAATAAAGCACGTTTCGGTTTAATAAATTTGACAGTCGCAGTAACAATGTATAATCTTTACGTTATGTAGTTCATACGTATTTATAATTTTTATTCTACAGAATTTTTTAGGGTAGGCATTGCCTCAATTGCCTCCATGTAACTTCGCCACTGATATATATGTGTACAACGTTATCGGCAACAAAGAAGTAGTTTTTGTTAAAATTCCTTCCCGGGATATTTGGCCGTAGTCCAATGTTTTCTACAAAACCAGACATTTCGGCAATGCCATCGACTTCCATCATGAGTGAAAATCGAGTGCGATAACGTGAGGTGGTATACGTTAGTGACCACAGTACTGTGGTTAAGGCTGAAGCAGTAAGTAGAAAGAAGTAGTTTCTATGGTAATATTTCATTTCGAAAATGATTTTAAATATAAATCTTAGAATATGGAAGTCATGTATGGTTCTCCATACCGATATTTTACGAATCTCTCGCTTATTGTGTCGAAACCGTAACCGCCAAAAACGTTAAAAAGGCTCTAAGTTTTTCGTAAGAATTCGTCAGACACATGAAGTAACTACAACCCAGTGAGTCAAATTCGTATGTTGTTAAACAATGTCTGAGATTCTGGCTCTATTCTGGCAATGTTAAGTTCCCCAAATTTAGGTCAAGTTTTACATTTATTTTAACGTTATAAAATTTTTCAAGGGAACTTGAAAAACATTTATTTTTACGTCAATTTAGCTCTACAATTCTGCTTCACTAGGTAGAGACGGGTAGTTTACAGCAGCTCTGAAAATTGTAATATCCTACGTAACATAGTTTCTGAGGTATATGTACTAAATTGTAGAAAAATATGGTTTTTCAGAAAAACGAGTTTAAAGTATATTAGTGAGAACTAACAAAAACTAAGATTCATGACCAATCACTATGTTTAGCCACAAAAAGAAAACACGTGTAGTCATATTGTTGACTTCAGGGCTACTAGCATGAACTACAAAATATCCCCTTTCACACAGTGAAAACCTTTTACACACTTTAAATTAGGTTGTTTATGGAATATGTACTAGTGAAAGACGAAAATAAAATCATGATCAATGCTAATCCGATCACTATCCACCACTTTCACTACTGCGTTCCAATACATGCAAGTTACTGCCGTTTTCACTATGTCCCAGTATATATACATACATAAGGTATTTCAATGTCAAGCAGTGTAGAGCTGTCAACAATATTATAACGTCACCACCGCCAGAACTAATCCCGACTACAAAGCAATCACCACCCGGTCACAACTAATCAACAACAGTGTAGTTGTCGACTATAAACAGTCGTCATTGTCAGATTTACACCAGCCGTGGGGGAAACGCCAACCTAACATTGTGAAACTATAATAATTCGGTTTCAATGTATTTCATTATGCTTAACCACACGCCGTTCACTACTACATTACACGTCGTGTTAAAAGACTTATCCTTAATTATAAGGATGTTTTTATGGGAAATACATTATTCGTTGACAGTTTTTCAAACTGTAATTAATTCAGAAACAAAGACCATAGTCTACTATGTTCTCACATAGGCTTCAGCGGCCGGTGTCCATTTTGTTTTTGAAGTCTTCTTCCGTTATAGACCGTATTAAAAATGTCTTGTATGACAATGTTTCATTCATATTACAATGAGTATCCTCAGGCTGATATTACAATCAGTATGTGACGATGAGGCTGGCAAGCGACCTCACTTATACAGAGTAGAAGTGGCGGTGGGTGGTCCGATAAGTGGACCATGCCCTGTAGGTGTAACGCCTCTTGCATTATTTGTGCGGTCGGTCAACTCCTGTACAGTCAAGCCAGAAAATAAGGGGTACCAAGTCGTGCTAAGCGTGACTGCTTCTCTGTTGATGCCATCCCTGTGCTCATTAATTTCTATTGCTTCTAGAACCATTCTGTCATAATACCTATTGCACGACCTTATAATAGATCCGTCTTTGAAGTTTATCATGTGGACAGCTATGGCTGAATCATCAGCAATTGCCGACTTTTCAACTGCTAATTTCTTTGTATGTCTGACGTATGCAAGACTCCTGTGCAAATCGGGCGGCCTGTCTGGCCAATGTAGACCTTCTCGCACCTGCATAGAATTTTGTAAATACCTTTAGTGTTAGACAGAATTCTGGTTTTGATTGGTTTTAAAAATTGTGCCAGCTTCTTATGTGACTGAAACCCTGTTTTAATGCCATATTTCCTCAACATATTGCTAATTTTATCTGTAATATAGCCTACTACAAATTGCAGTACTGTACTAATTATGGACGATACAGCATGTAAGAATGTTCTACAAGCATTGTCTAACTTTGTCGTTCTTCTAATTAAAAACACATTTTCAATTATCTTTAATTGAAAAGTACAAAAAAAAATATGTTACTTTTTATTTTCCTGAGGGAAGACGTAGTGAACCTGAATAGACAGACGACCAAAAATTTGATTTGTACAGTTTTTGTTTACAAAAGATAGAAAAAGCATACGGCAAAATACAAAAGCCCTGAGGCTATAAAATCAAACGTGATGACTGAATTGGGTTCTATTTATGTTAGACTATAAGATATTTTGAAGATGGGTTCTGTGAACATTTACCCAAACAGAATTCAATTTTTAATTAAGTCATTCCATACAATGGATGCTTCCTTCCTTAGTTAGCAATCCGCAGACTGGTTTGTGGCAGTTCTCCACATCTTCTCTGTCCTTTCTGTTTCATCTCCTCATAGGAATTACAACTTACTTCACAAATAATCTGTTTCATATATTGGAGGCTCGGGCTTCTTCTTCCTCATCCTCTTTCTCCGTCAGTGTAACCTTCAATTATTGTTTTTATTAAATTCTCATGATGCATAATATGGCCAATAAGTTCAACCCTTTGCTTCACAATATTTGGCCAAAAACTTCTTGTCTCTCCAACTCTAGTCAGAATTTTACCATTACTAACCTTGTCGATCTTTTGCTTTTAGTACCCTTGCTTTTAGTAACTTCCTATAACGTCACATTTCTAGTGCTTCAAGCCTTCTCCTTTCCTCTGTTCCAAATGTCCACGTCTCACATCCATATAGAGCTATCCTCTTCAGGAACATCTTTCTTGTCTCTAGGACTATTCCTTTAGAATTCAGTAATTTTCATTTACTGTTAAAAGCAACTTTAGCCTGTCCGATCCTACTCAACATTTCTCTTTTGATTCATCCGTATTTTGTGATTTTTCTTCCTAAGTAGGTGAACTCTCTAACGTCTTTCTATCGCTTTACCATTCAGGTGTACTAACTGTACGGTCCGTGTTTACTACAGACCATCACTTTACTTTTATTAACATATATTCTTAAATTGGACGCTTTTCTCAAAACCTCATCCACTGTATGTAACTGTTTGTTTAACTCCTGTTCACTTTCACCCATAATTGCAATGTCATCTGAAAATCTTATCACGTTAATTCTCCCTCCTTGCACTTTTAATATAATAGATAACACTTATAATTAAACCAGTTTTTTTTAGTTAAACCCATACACTGCTGTAAGAAAGGCCATCATGGACGCATTTGTGAATTATGAAATATCTACTTCACAAAAATGTGTTCTGTTGAATGTTGTTGATTCAAATCGAAGTGATGTCTGAAATAGTGATGCCAACGAAACCAACGAAAACGAAATGGATACAGCCAACATTGACGCTTGATCTGAATATCGAACTCGGTGTCAAAGCGCACGTGGTTTGTGATGCGAGTTAAATATTTTTAGTTGTAATTATCAACAATCGGCTCTTCGTGAGTGATATTCTAACCTAAAGATGGGTCTGTGAGCCCAAAAGGCCATGCTTTTCTTAACCATTACTAATAACTAAGTATCTGCTTAAAAGAAGTACTAAACAAATAATTATGATTTTGTAATTCTAAAAATATTTAACGGTGCAAAATTTGAAGGATATACGGTAATAATCATGAGACTGTGACTTCGTGACACGGATACTGTAGAGTGTTACATGAACCAGAATCGTTTGTATTAACGTAATCCACGCAAGAAAATTACCGTAGAAAATATGCTTAAACTACTGCGAAAAACGTTATGATCTTACTCGATTAACAATTAATCAATTATACGCGAACACTCGTTTGTAATCAAGATCGGTCTGGCAGTAAATACAATGACTGAACGCTACAAATCCTTGCACATCGGTATCGTTGAATCACCCCCTTGTTGCAAGTAATATTGCTCTGAGCTAAGTAATACAACTAAAACTAAACTCTTACCTTGAAATGTACAGTAAACAGACTTTAATAGTGTTAAGTAGTTTTCTAGCAATCGATGTAGGCCTAACTAGAACACGGTGGATAAGTTATTCTTCCTAACAACACGCAAACATGTTAACGAAAATTACGGTTTATTTAAGCTGAGTCGCGCTGTAACAAAACATAGGCTATACGAATAAAATACACCCGCCCTGACTGTTTACGAGAACATTCTCTAGAGACTCGAGAGTAGCGCGCACGCATAAAGTTTACACCGGCGAGATCCCGACTTACTCACTCTCACGAGTTACAATACGTCTACGCTACAAGTGGTAGCCCAGATGTATATTTAGTACTTCAGTTCACTAAAAACCGTTATTACGAATATTCGTGTAGAAAGTAAAAAGACATTGTAAATAGCTTGGATAAAATTGTCAAATGACTGTAGTTTGATAAAATAGTGTACAAACGTTGCTAGGTTACAGTAAAATATTGTCATGAACTGAAATTACCTTTAAAATAATATTAAAACATTCGTTACATAGGTTTAACATTTCTTTTACAATTTTTCAATAGTCATTCGTTATTTTTGAAACTATCAAATTTGTCGCTAATAATTTTGAAAGTAACAATTTGTCGCTGTGTCTACTCTTCAAGAAATTATAGAGACAATGGTCAGAAACGAATTTACCTAGTAAAACTAACTGTAAGTACTGTTTCCTTCTGAAAACAGGTAATTACTTTAATATTCTGTACTCAGTATGGAGAAAAAGGACTAAAAATCTAAAGATTTTACATAAATAATGTAGTTAAATGACCAACGACGTTAGTTGAAAGACTATCTGATACGTACATCCTATTCTAAGACTCCAGTGAGTCTACACTTTCGTCAAAAACGGAGACCAAAAGGGAATAACTTTTTCGAAGAGGTAAAAGAGTCAAAACAGATATTTTTTACAAATAATTTAAAAAGTATGTACTTTAATGAAACGATCTTCAAATGTGTTTTGCAGATTAAATACTGTGTTCATTTTTGACGTTTTCTTCTAAGAACAGGTGTTAACCAAACTTACCGAAAACTTGATCTTACAGGCGGTTTTGGTAAAATTGTTAAATATCTTTTATAATAAATTATAAAAAAAACATCAATCCATTATCTGACAGCTTGTACAATTTGTGATAGCTTATAGGCTTGCGTTTAACCCTTTTTTATGATACCAAGCTATGATTAAAATTATAAACGTTATAGTTATTAAAATTAAAGTTATAGACATTTAGCTGATAGCATTTATGTAAAAATTCGAATACCGCTAATCACTCAAAACCAGGCATTTACGACCAAAAGTAAAATAACATTAATTAAGTGTATGCAATTTTTATTTAATTCAAATTCTTATTTAGAGGAACAAAATTTTAGAAATAACATCAATGTATTGATGGTTTCAAATTAATACGATTAATTGAACGAGCGAAGCTTAGGTCTCAATTTTAACTCGACCGATGAGTATCTGTCTGTCTGACTATCTATCTGTCTGTGTATCTGTCCATCTATCTATTAGGGGTAAGTCTCACGGTACCTTTGAACGCATTAACCGATTTTCGTAAATCTTGGCACGTTTATCCATAGTTTGCTCTAAGGAACACCAATGTTTTTGAGATTGAACCCCCCCCCCAAATGTGAGGGGGCAAAATTATTAAAAAATCGCAAAAGCCAATGTGGGGTATCAAAGTAAAGGTTGTTGTAAGCACAATATGGATATGGTATTCATTTTTTTTAATTCAAAATTTTATGTCGTCATGATCTAAAACGTGGGTGACAGTTCTGATAAAATTACAAAAATTCATGTAGGATACCCAATTAAAGAGAATTTTAACTAACATCTGCATATAATGTTACGTTTTGGAAATGTAAAAATTCTGGGAACCGGGACCCAAAAAATAAATACAAAATTGTAAAAATCCAGCAGGGTGTGATACTAAAGGAATTCTAAATGACTGTTTCGGATTTTCTTGTGCTTACTGTACAACTTTTTTGTCTACAGTTGTTATATTACTATAGAAACGGTTGAATAATTCGGATTTTTGTAATTTTTCCACAATTAAAATATCGGTATGGAGAACCATACATGACTTCCATATTCTAAGATTTATATTTAAAATCATTTTCAGCCAAACAGCCAGGCTGTGTCTTACCTGCCTTTTTATTGCTGTATTAAATGAAAAATATTATATTACATTAAAATGAAAAAATTATAATTTTATTGCCTGGCAACAAAATTATTTTATTTTTAACAATTACCATTGTTTCAAAAAGTTTAAATAAATTTTCAAGTACTTTACTCTTGTTAAAACGTAAAAGGTTGCAGGTAAACTACCCCTTCCCCTTAACCGATCTTCACCAAAATCGAAAGTCATTGACACCTCTACAATTCAGGGATGTATGCAAAACATTATTTGATTCTGTTTGCATTTGCGGCTGTTATCGTTTGCCATAGAAAATACGCTTGATAAAAAAACGTTGCAGGTAAACTACCCCTTCTCCTTAACCGATCTTCACCAAAAACAATAGATCTTGAGTACTCTACAAATCAGGGCTGTATGCAAAACATTATTTGATTCTGTTTGAATTTGCGACTGTTATCGTTTGCCATAGAAAATACCCTTGTTAAAAAAACGTTGCAGGTAAACTACCCCTTTCCCTCAACCGATCTTCACCAAAAACAATAGGTCTTGAGAACTCTACAATTTAGGGCTGTATGCAAATAATCTTTTGATTCTGTTTGAATTTGCGGCTGTTATCGTTTGCCATAGGAAATACCCTTGTTAAAACATAAAACGTTACAGGTAAACTACCCCTTTCCCTTAACCGATCTTCACCAAAAACAATAGGTCTTGAGTACTCTACAAATCAGGGCTGTATGCAAAAAAGTATTTGATTCTGTTTGAATTTGCGGCTGTTATCGTTTGCCATAGAAAATACCCTTGTTAAAAAAACGTTGCAGGTAAACTACCCCTTTCCCTTAACCGAACTTCACCAAAAAAAATAGGTCTTGAGAACTCTACAATTTAGGGCTGTATGCAAATAATCTTTTGATTCTGTTTGAATTTGCGGCTGTTATCGTTTGCCATATGAAATACCCTTGTTAAAACATAAAACGTTACAGGTAAACTACCCCTTTCCCTTAACCGATCTTCACCAAAATCAGCAGATCTTGAGAACTCTACAATTTAGGGCTGTATGCGAAACATTATTTGATTCTGTTTGAATTTGCGGCTGTTATCGTTTGCCAAACAAACAAAATTACCCTTGCTAAAAAAAAACCGTTGCAGGTAAACTACCCCTTTCCCTCAACCGATCTTCACCAAAAACAATAGGTCGCGAGTACTCTGCAAATCAGGGCTGTATGCAAAAACTTATTTGATTCTGTTTGAATTTGCGGCAGTTATCGTTTGCCATAGAAAAAAAATCTACAGACAGACAGACACACAGACACACACACAGACAGACAGACAGACAGACAGACAGACACACAGACACTTTTCGGAAAACGACTTTTTTTCATGTTTTGAGTGTAGTAGAATCAGAATCTGCAATAATCTCGAACACGATTTTTTTTGCCATCACCATACTTCCATTCCTTAAGGAATATGGAAGTAAAAATGATTAATATCGAAATTTTGACCTCGTAACCAAAAGTGTACTTAGGTCAAAATAGTAGGCCTACGCTGCAACTCCTGAAGCGTACTGGTATTAATTAATATTATAATAATACAAACATTACGATCTCTTATAATTACTTTTATTTTGCTTTATTTTTTAACTCTCCATTTTTTGTACTAGGAAAATTAAAATGATATGTTTCTAGATTTATAACATAATCTTTCACAGGTACTTTACAATTTCAGGACGGATACAAAAAGGAATTAGGTATGTGATATATTAGAGGAAACGTCACATTAGTCGATGATGACTTCAGCTGTAACAATATTACAAACGAAAGAAAATATAGACCAATGTATACCAACGAAAGTGCAGACCAATATTACACGTGCATGAAGAAAACTTTGCAATATAACTATTGGAAAAGTGACTTTAGAAAATCAACCACAATCAAGTGTAATAACAGTTACACTTGTAGTGGTGAGCTAGACTACAAAGGCTAGTGCAGAAAATAACATTTCTCGCGTCCTTCTCCAGTAATTTCTGATACAGTACAGCAACGCCCAACGTCCACCGGAAAAACTGAAAAAGATATCTATTCCTCGGTATCGCTAAAACAAATTCTGCTTCATAGTTTAACTATTTTTTTCTGCTGTAAATGTTTCAACTATGAAGTCGTAGCTACTTCTTTCTTTAACTAGAACACAAATTAAGCTGTTGCACACCACTACATATAAAATTCCCGATTGTATGTCTTTCCGATTTGATGATGAGCTGCAGCGCTCGAAAGCACTAGTCGGGAATTTTCTATATAGTGGTGTCCAATAGCTTAATTTCTGTTTGTAATTACAACCTCTAACACAAATTTATTATTTATAATATCTTGAATTTAATAAACTTGGTAAGTTCTACAGATGATTTTATTTTCCTGATAATTTTCCAGTGACAGACGTTTTGTTAACAACAATGAACACCTTTGTTCAACCTTTTACCTGGAACTTTCCAATGCACCCTTTGTCATATACTACCTCGAATCCTCCCCCGCCTAACATATATTTCAAACGTGTCAGTTGAAATCCAACCTCTGAAGCTGCTGTAACTGATGAAACAAAATTTCAGGTGTTTTGTTTAGTAATCATCGTTGTTAAAGGACCTATTCAAAGGAATTAACAAATAATCGCCTAATATCATGTTTACGTCGCTCGGGCTCTACTGCACACAGCTGCAACGCATCGTTGGTTCTACACATCCGGTCTGCTTCGGTCAATTATGCATCATACCACATCTTTTCTCGACACTTCACACAGCTGTCAGATAAAGGCTGGGAAATTGCTATAAGCTAAACAACTCTAGAGAGACTTTTTTTTTCTGTTACCTTCTTCGCTTTCTGCGACGTTATGATTACACTGTAACAGTCTCATCATCTTCACAACACGGCATAGGCAAGATGGTGTCTGTCTCCTCTTCAAAGATCTTCCAGCCATGTCTTCCTGGGTCTACCCACACACCTGTGTCCTATAGGTTGGCCAGACTTGGTTGACCAGTCTGGAACTTGACAGTCTGTCTAAGTGTCCTATCTACCCTTTCCACCGTTGTTTGTAATCTTTTAATTTTTCATTCAAGTTAAAAACTTGTAACTCTTCTTTTATTCCTAATTCTTTATACAGTCAGGATTATAACACCTTTTAACTCCTCGTAAGAAACGCCATTTCCGAGGCCTGTTTTTACTTCCTTCTTTTTTGGTTGTTGTCCATAATGCACACCCATAGAACAGTACAGAAACTGCCATAAGTTTAGAAAACTTTAATTTTGTATGTTGACGTACCTTGTTTATATCATTTCCCAAATAATTAAAGTGTCTCACCTGTTCTAGAATTCGATCATTAATAATTATTTTTGTTCTTATTGGTTCTTTGCTTCGAAATGCCATTATCTTTGTTTTAATAGTGGATATATGTGTCATTCAATTGCGTATAATTAATTGCGACATTTATTTCCATATTTGAATCTTTATTAAAAAATTCAACCTGTGGTGGCTCAAAAATATGAAAAAAACGTAAAAATTTATATTTTTTTAGGCTTGACATGAACACCTGCTTATTTTAAATTACTATGGTCCTAATTTTAAATACATTTGTATTATGTTTTTCGTGATATTTCCATATTGTATTGTTTGCAAATCAGATGAAGCTTAAAAACAAATTTTTGCAAATAAGATTCTGTATATTCTATTATGATAAATTTGCTGCAGACATAACGCCTAAATCGGACTATACATAAGACAAATTACGTGTACACTAATACTGTTATAATACTGATGAAAATATGGTGAATAATATTTCTGGAGTACTTAATTAATGCATACCTCCGCACGTAATTGTATATCGGTAATTAATTAATTAAACTTAAATTGTAACTTATTTTATAAGACGAATAGATAAGTTAAAACGTGTGTGGTGACGTCAATAAAAAAAGTTTGTAACAAAAGAAATTGACAAAGGAGAGATAATATACTCAGGTGCACTATTAAATACATATATGTATTATGTATGTTGTAATGTTACATAAGGTCATGACCACCAGGGTCTCAAACAACCAATAACCCAACAATAACAAAGCATAAAGAAATCTACATACAACTTTAATGTTAATAACCAAGACAAGTAGAAGGTGATTTTAAATAAATAAAGACTACATATTTAACACACTGATGAAGATGATCAAAGAAATAATGACAATTACTTAGACGAAATGTAGCTAACTGACAACTAACCCAATAGATTAGGTGAAAATATGGAAACCAATGACGGAGAGAAGAAACTATAAAATGAGTAAAGAAGAATACTACAAAGCCCAACTGGATACAAAAACAGAATGAAGAATAAGATATACCCTACTCGACAAGACAAGATGAATGGATCATGACAAGAAAGACCAGAGTAAAGGACAAAGTAATAATGATGCCTGATGAACTAATGTAAATAACTATGCCAACAAAGAAAGCTTATAAAGTAATTAAATGAGACAATGAACAAAGGTCAGGAGAGTGAAATAAAATTAGTAAATGTATAAATGAAGTGTATATCTGGAAGAATAACAATCATAAATCATATCGACCAGCCTTGTAACTGAAGCAAATGTAGGGATATTACTTATCGAATGATGTGTATAAATACTGTTCAAATTGGTTAATAGAGACAAAAGGGTGAATAATAAAAATAAAATCATAAATAACATTAGTAATCATGTGATAAGGTGAAATGAAAGGACATTGAAATCATTATAAAACAAACACATTGTTGCCAAACTATGATAGGACCCTTAACCTCACTATATGTGAATTATACACCTAAAACAGGAGAGTTAAGTAACTAAATGTCTAATAATCTAATTTCTGTTGGAGGGTAATGAACCTAAATGTTAAAGAGGTGGTACCAACACAGAATCAATGTATAGAACCAGTAGAATTGTATTGCAATTAGTATAAGTACAAACAATAAGTTAGACATTTTGATGTTACCTAACAAATCTTACTAAAACTGTAACAATATGAGATAAAGGAGAGGAGAAATTAGTGTCAATAGAACCAGCAAGGTTCTATTTCACTTATATAAGATAAACCAATTATAAATAGATTAAATTTATCACAAGATAATGGAAAATAGACATACTGGTATCTTGACAGCAGATGCAAGACGTTTTATTGTATTAACAAAGCAAGGTGACATACTATTACCAATCAAATGATGGTAACACCTTTATAATTACTATCACTATCTTGTAAAGGAGAATGATCACTCAATTTAAAAAATCAATAAGAGTTAAAAGAACAATTGTAAAACCATATAGTGTTTTAACTATAGGTGTACCAAAGTAATATAATTCAGAGTATAATTATGTCAAAACCACCCAAGGTAACAACTAAAGGTTGTTACAGTTAATCTATATAAACCAATAGCAATATTCAAATGTAATCAAATAGTAATGAACAGACCACTGTTAAAACTAACTTGTGTGGCAATAGGCCTAAAGGAGCTTAGAGTCTGATACTAAATGTTAAGTTATACAGGGTATCAGACTAAACCAATAATAATAAAATAATAAATCAGACAAGGACACCAACAAATGACTGAAGTGTAACCAGTTTTAAACAATGTATTGTATGATTAGAACAGTATAAATTTTAAGGCCTAGGTGCCAAACACTGAATATGTCAGTAACCAAATATTACAAGAAGGGGTATTGATTAAGTCAGCCCATGATAACCAGAAGTTGGAGGAGACTTTTAAGAATAGAAGTGAAGTGTAACTGATTCTTAAAATACCTTCAATAAATAATATAAGTTAAATCCAAACCATAATGCTACCTGTACAGCAAGGTTTATGCTCGATTTTAGAGTTGTTATCACAGATAACTGGCTTATAATATGATTAAAGGACAGAAAGAGACTGAAAAATCATCAATAAACCTAATTGTGAAATTGAATTGTTAATAATAGAAAGTAAGATAGTTTTAATTGAAAAATGTAATAGGCCTAAGTGGTGAAATTAAAAAAGTGTCAAACATTAACAGAATTATGGCTTGAGGGGTATCTAATTGATCTAGAGAACAATTAAAAACGATTGAGATTAGTCAATTAGAACTCCCAAGTACCATAAGAAAGTTAAATGCCTTTTTAAATATTTGTGTAAATTAATGGAAATATTTTCGTACTCTCCGACCCGAAGATCCACGCGACAGGAAATTATCAGTGAGGTGTCATCGAAATTAGAACCAATCAAATTACCTGTAGCGAGGCTTGACGAGCAAGGGGACTCCAAATTAAGCGTCATTCTTATTGTACGATCAACGGAGGAAACACGACGACAGTTCTCGACGAAATAAAAGTAAATTTTTACCTAACCTGTGCGAAGAGTAACGAATGATTCAGTACAATTACGAATCAAATGTCTAAAGGACATTTATAAAGTGAATTAAGTGAAATAAGAAGGAAAAGTGTAGTGCGTACACGATTGTCAGTGTATAATCCCAGGTAATCGCGGTATTATATAATTAAAAGGGAGTATGGTGATAATATCATTCTTGTAGACTAAGAAGTGAACATAACTTGACACTCAGTAAAATTAAGAATAAATAAAGGAACTTTCAAGAGGCGTTGAACCTCATAAAGTCAAATAAACATTAATGAAATTTATTGTACCTAATTATAAATGAATGTTTATTAATAGTGTGAAGACAGCAGGTTCTACTGAACCAAAATAGGTTAAGTCGATGTACCACCATTTGATAAACCGTGGACATGCCTGTATTTAATAAGTAATTTACCTGATAAAGGATATCCACATTATTATCCCAATGATAGTTGGATCTACTGAAGAGATCATAACTTTAGTAAACTGAATTTATTTGTCATTTGACCACTTAAATGTTTAACGAATGTAACTGGCATTATATTAGACACGCCAGATCTAACCTTTAAGTTGACGCATGACGTCTGTTTACATTTTTATGAAAGTAATGAATTGAGATTACAGTGATCCGAGGTGACCACTCTCCTATTAAATAATAATAATTGTTTTATTGTAATAACGTTTTCGTATATTGTATGCTCCAAGAACCCCGTATTGATTATTTTAATAGTAAATAAACATTGTAAAGTATGGAATACACATACGCAGAATAACAACCCTGAGGCATTTTAAAAAAGAGTCTTATAACCAATGAAAGGTAATTATAAAGATTTAATCTTATATTGTTAAAGGTTAATGAAATAAATGATCAAACTTCCGCAATAAATAAATTATGTTCAAAAGAATAATTAGAGTTGGCCCGATTATTTCAAATAGATAGGTATTTACAGGCTTGGCAGACGACGTGCGACACGGTTGGCAACGCAAACGGCGCCACGAATTATTTGAATTGATGTTGTTTCTTTTAGGGAAGCCGACACACTGTACCTGCTCCTGAGAACATCACACCAAGTAAGTACCTTGATAAATAAAATGTCTTAATTACAGTCGGTACCAACGCCACCGAAAATATCTACGAGAGAAGAGGAAACCAACTCTGTCCGATACTCAACATTCGACGAACGATGAGCCGGCTAAACCAGAAAAATTAATCGTGAACGCTTTAAAACAACGACCTTTAATAATAACTAAAAAACCACAACAAAATATTAATTAAATACATAATTAAATTAATTAAAACAAACATAATTAAAATTACATAAACTACTACGACGGATCTAGTTATATTACAATGTATGTGAATGTAAAATAATATGTTTGTGTATGTGTGTGTGCGTGTGAGAACGTGCACGCGATCGCGTTGTCGCGTTGTTACCGTTGTTATTATTACTTGGTATAAACATCTACCCTTTCTAATTAATTTTTCTACATTAAATTTTAATTTAAATCTAATTAACTAATTATCACAATTCAAATCTGTTTATCTTCAAAACTACCAGAAGATCTGTCAACTGATAACTGACCGTTATCTTGATAAGGACATGGTGTACAGTGATGAAGTCATTCCACCGTCTATGAAAATAAAAATAAGAATTACTCGATGGGACTTAATTGAAAAGACAACTACTACAGTCATTCTGTCTCTGATTAAAAGCAAGAGAAAACAAATAGGAACGTCTTGAAGATATTTTTAGCGCACCTGAGCTGAAACAAAGAGAGTTTACCTAATCACGACGGTACTTTTGCTTTGCTTAGTGCAAGTCTGACTACTGTCGAGAAATTACTTTATCACTTTTTACTAGGTAAATTTTTTTTTTTTAGGCTACAAAAATCTGAGGCCCGGTGCGTTTTGTGACACGTTCACACCCGCGCGCATATGCTAATCCCCTTTTTGCTCTTACTTACATATTCTCGTTAAATGCTCCCTTTGTGTACGTTAATAACTGCAAAGTTACACTCATGTTAAATTCGCATTACTTTTGCAAAGAGCATAAGTCGGGTCTAAAGAATTTCAGCCGTTTATATAATAGTGTTACGACGGTCTCACTGATCGTCGTATGGTACAGTGAAAAAAAAAATACATGACACCAATGAAGTCACTAGTATCCAGCTTTAATTAATTATCACCAATGAAGTCACTAATATGCATCTTTAATTACCACCAATGATGTCACTAATATCTAGCTTTAATTGTCACAGTTAATAATTTGTAATCAACAAAATGGCCTCTTACAACAACTCAAGTAAAATATGTCCACACGCAATAATAATCTCAACTATAAAGAACTCCGCACTAATTACAACACTTTGCTTCTACAAACACTCGATCCGCGCTAAAGAAATCGCTCAACACAACTAACTGACAAGCCGGCTGTTTTATAGGTCGCGCACGCCTTCTAGAAATTTTCCATCCTCAACTTCTTTTTCATCCTCCCGCTAATGCGTATTTCAAGTGTCCTCTTGAATAATCTGGTTCATACTTTAATGCGGCCATGACTGAGACAACACCTGCCACACTAGGCGGGGGAACGGGTGAAAGGGTGCGGTCGGTTGACCGAGAGCATTCTCGTGACAAGAGCATAATATCCCTAAGCCCTTGAATATTAAAAACCGAAATTTTCATCATCATCATCATCATCATGTTGACAACACGGCATAGGCAAGGTACTATTCGGTCTACCCATAGCCAAGGTGCACAGGCTACCTGCGTCTACCAACACACATGTGTCTGGACCTGCGTCTGCCAGTCTGGAATCTGACATTCTTTCTAAGTGTTCTCTCCACCGTTGTTTGTAATCTTTTAATGTTTCATTAAAGTTAAAAAAACTAGTAACTCTTCACTTACTGGTCGCATTCCTTATACGGTCAAGTTTAGAACACTTTTAACTCCTCTTAAGAATGCCATTTCCGGCGATCTTTTATTTTACTGTTTTACTTTTTGGTCTTTGTCCGTAATTCAAATCCACAGGACTGTACAGGCACTGCCATAACTCTATAAAACTTTAATTTTGTATCTCGACGTACCTTTTTTCTAAAAATTACGGTTGATACCAAGTTAAAACGGTTGATACGGTTTTCTATTTTGTAAATACTTGTATACATACCTATAAATGGAGGTATGTTGGTTGCTTTACTGAGCGCGAGTAGTACTGAGCAATGTTTGCTGACTGTATTTGAATTCATAACAACTGGTGTAGTCTGTCTTGGGCAGACAGCATTTCCCGGCGGCTACCATTCGCTAAACGTCCCAAACTAATGAAGCATGCAAATAATCTATCTGTGTTGTCTGCAACTGTCTGAAACAATAGCTTTTGTTTGAATTAAATTAATATACCGTACTACACCTTGTTCGAAAACTTAAACACAAGCCTACCGCCGTCGTATATGCTTATGCAGATCTGTATTGTCACGCAAAAGGAAAAATATTCAGCCGCGTTAATCAGACATTAGACACTTTACAGCAAGAAGTTAAAGTCTACTTACAATTTAGCATGCATATTTACAACGGTTTCCAAGTCACTTGTATGAATAGGCAAACTAACCTTTCTCAATCGTCCTTGTGACTTTTTTTATATTGACGCGTTTCAAAACATGCTTTATCATCAGATCATAAAATATCCCTTGTATGAGGTAGTAATTAATTAATAATCCAATATCATTATGCACTGTATACGTGTCAGTAGGCGCGCACCTAATCACGTTTGGTCGACCACTGGGCGATATAAGAGTCTATCAACTATAATGCAATGACTGTAATTTTTTTTTTTTTGCATCGGTCAAACGGGGAGGGTTTTCTTAAATGATTCCTTGAACATACACCTAAAAAATTAAAAAACCTTAACTCCGTTCACATAGAGGCTAACTATGCTTGCCATTTGGTCTCACACGACCGCAATTACACGGATTTCAAGTCTAACTTGGAACCACTACATATTCGCAAAAAGGGTCGAATCATGAATGCCTGGAGGAGTTTGAAATTTACAGAGCACATATAAACATAAACAGACGCGGTTTCGTATTGAATGGCCAGCTGAACTTTAAATTCAATCCGCTATCCTGTACGCCTTGAACTGCTTTATTAGATAGAGGCGAACAACCGCTCAGTTGTCGACCAAACGTGATTAGCTGCGCACCTACTGACGCGTATACAGTGCATAATGATACTGGATTTTTAACTAATTACTACCTCATACAAGGGATATTTTATGATCTGGTGATAAAGCATATGCTTTGAAACGCGTTATCTATATATAAAAAAGAAGTCACAAGGCGGAATGAAAAAGGTAATTCGTCTATCATACAGTACATAAACTCTAAGAGGCTATGAATCGTGTTTAAATCTCTACGAACATATGGTTTTCTGAACTCCTGGCCTGACAGCATCTTCTGAAATAACGTCAGAAGAATTTTAGAAATCAAATCAATATTGGTAAGTAGTTCCCACGGAAATACAAAAACGTACAGGTTATATCATAATTCATAGCTGCTAATATACCCGTCACAAACAGGAATAATAAGAACAATAAAAACAATATTTTATTAAGAGAGAAATGCTTTTATTTTTGGAACAGTCTTTATGACACTTATTGAGGTAACTAATGTGTCAAAAAGTTTGCTTTATATATTCGGCAGTCATTTTTACTATTGCTTGTGGTCTCGTTAAACTCATTAATAAAGCAAGAGGAATCGGTTGAGTAAAATAATCATTTTGTGAACCATAGAGATCAACTATACCCACGCCTATTGTAGTTCATAATATAGGACTATTGATTATCGTACTCAATTAGTGATCTTAAAGACATTAAATATTTCCAGTGAGACTCTAGATTTTATCAGATTTTTTTTAATTGATTTGCGTAAAGTAATATTATTGGATTTACTTACATTTTCAAACGAAATAATCATACTGACCTTTTGTTTCATTATATCAAGAGGCTTAAAATATTGTTACGATGATCACACGAATCATGCTGTTTGAAAGTAGAAAAAAAATACTGAATTAAGAGAAATCGACACTCGCAAACGTTAATAAACATTTGTATTAAACAAAAACGTTCATACTATAGTTTTAAATATGCGTTGCGCCACACACTACACAAATAATAATCAATGTCATCAGAATTACAACAATTCGCAACACAATAGTTGAGATTTTGCAAACACTGCCGTATCGCTTGGGTTCGCAATATTCAACTCTTTACGGCGGCACCGAGTTGCTCTATTTATATCGTGGCAGGGTACTCTCGGGGTGTAATGTTGCTTATGAAACGGTTTCAACTGCTAGGAGAATAATCGGGCAGCTTCTGGAAGGCGCAGAAACCGCTAGAACATTTGGAATCGCGTCGTTCAATCGGCTTGCAAACAGTGTTACGTAATCTCTATGAAATTGCCTAATCGCAACGGCGCAACAATGTTTCGCCTCAGTTAATAAACCCTGATTATATTTTATACGTAACCTCCTCTGTTCGCAACCATGAAGAGAAATCGTCTCTGTTTTGTACGTGTTGAAATGTGTTAAATTCACACGTACATAACATTGTTTTGGTCTGCCGAATTTACCAGTCAAGCCGAAGCATTTTGAAATCATACATGCTTGGGAGTCATACATGGAGAGTGAGGGAGTGCTAGACAGATAGAGACAGACTGAAAACTGTTTCTTTTCATTTCACTCGTTTTTCCCTACATCATTTTCAATTTGGACAACCTTAGAGCCCACAAACTTTCTGGTTTAAGATGTTGCTTTCAAATAAAATAAATTTACGTATATCCTCTCCAAAAAAAATACATGTCTACCAATTCCTTACTAATCTGTTTATCTACTGTATTCTCATAGAGGTATCATATTTCCGTGACGTATTATGCGATGGCCAAAAATGATAACGTCACCGTGAACAAAAATAAAAATTCACTTTTTAAACTAGAATAAGCCATTCGCTTGCAATTATTAATTTTCTACAGTTGTCAGAAATTCTGCGTGGCAAGTAAAACTCAGTTCATCGCCTTAATTAACAATTTTCTGAATGAACAACGGCTTATGTAATGTCCATTGCAATCAGGCCTACATTATCTAACGTTTATAAGACAACTTCATCATTATTTAAAACTTCCAAGCTTGGTGAACGTCGTCAACGATCAAAAATCGATGTGTTCGTTAGTCCCTGACGTTTCGGCTGCAGCCATCCTCAGAGTGGGAACACGTCGAAAGAATTCTCCCAAGACTGGTAACAAAGAATTTTGTTAATCCTTTTTGATGTTAAGACATCATATTTTTTTATCGACCACGCGATCAAACCCGGAAGTTTCAAATAATAACTGCGATGACTCGAACCGTGATAATCTACACAATGTATAAGAGCCTGGCAAACATTAACATTAATATAGATTATTAAACTTTCACTTGTGAAACTTACTTTGTTTCCTCCCGTACGCGTTTCGGCGTGATGTGCGCCTTCATCAGCGGTGTGAGACAGACTGCCAGTAACTTGTAACGGTTTTATTTGGTAGGTTGAGTGGGGGTGGTGTGTGGTGGAAGGAGATTGGCGCGGGGATCCGAATTTTTGTTTGTTTTATGTATAATTGTCTCAAAGAGTGTATGCGATTTATAGTGTAATTGGTCGTTAAGTATGCTCTTTGGTTGTGTTGTGTAGTGTTTGTGTATTTCATATTGTTCTGCTGTGTTAAGTTTTCGACTTTTGGGTAAGTAGTGTAATATCTCAAGATTAGTATCCATGTTGGTGTTCTTATAACAGTTCTTATTACACATTAACAGTTCTTAAAATGAAAAAAAATACGAAAAGAAGGCGTTATTTGTTTTTAGAAGCCTAAAATTTATTAACTGGAAAATACTTAAAATGAAAGAATCTTATGATAGCTCATAAAATAATGTTTTTATCAATAATTTAATTTTGTAAGAAATAATTAAACATTGTATGGCTCTAATATTGATTAATGCTAACTATATTTTATTAGTCGTAGTATCTCAGTCTTCAGATAGGTATATAGGCTGTCACCGGACAAAAGGCTTGCCGCATGACAAATGGCGCCAATCGTACACTCTAGTATTTTTGGTGGCCCTAAAAAGGACCTTGTGGCGAGAAGGCTGATGTTGGTTGTGCCGCGCTAAGATGTTCGGCGGCTGCGCCCGCTGTTCGTGGCGTACTACAATCCTCCTCTTCTTCCGGCACCGGTTGTAGAGTCGGCTACCGGCCCAGCGAAATCCATCGCTGGCGTGGAACTGGAGGGCGAAGACGAAAGAACGCCGGTTCTATTCTTCGGCCGTTCCTTCCGGCTGACTCCGCGCCGATGTCGTCCGAGAGAGGAGAGATGAAGTGCGTCCTTTGGCGTGGCGATGAAAAGTGCGTAAAATTACACAACTGGGGGTCGCGAGTAGTGCAGTGTCCCGAGTCTCAGAAAGGACTCCTGCCACTGGTAGCTTGTAGCTAAGCTTGTAGCTAATGAGGGGACGGGTCTCAAGGCCCCTGCATGGTAGCAGTGCCCGGAGTGACTCCTCCGATGACTGCAAGTAGGTCGGGCTCTCTCAAGGACTTTAGGTAAAACAAGGTCAAGTGGGTGGGATGGTGTGCTCCTTTTGCAGTTGGGTAGGGGAGAGGATCTCACAAGTGAGGTGCTCAGCCTAGCCAAAGTCTGGTAGAGTTTGGGCCCTGAAGCCAGCGGTGACGCGTCCGAGTCACAGCGGAGAAACCTTCCGGGACATATGAGTACCGGTTGGCCAACGCTGCTGCCTCCGACGTGGCCCCACTGTCCGCATAGCGGTGATCAGCACAGGCCCGTTGCGTATCCGGGGCGGGCGCCTGATGAAAGAAGGCACTTGCACAACTGACATAAGACAACCCCGCCGAGGCCGCAAACGACCAGGGCAGACCATTCAGGGCAGAGTGAGTGGTATTGCTACGTCTAAGGTGTGGTAGGTGTTCTGTTTGAGGTAGGGTACTAGCGGTAGGGTGTTGACTCCCTCAGGAGAAGGGCCCTATGTAGGAGACTATGGGGGGTCGTCCAGCAGAGTGCGGGGTCTCTTGACTACGTGGCAAGGGGGACCTTCGTCCCTGGCCAGGTCACGGAGGTGGGGGTATCGGGGGTCTGCAGCCCGGAAGAAGAGGCCCACAGAGAGTCTGAAGACAAACTCTTCCACCGTTTGCAGACGGAGGCCCGTCCTGATAGCTCTGTTACAAACAAACCAGGGCGAGTTGGAGAGGATACGGACGGAACTGTTTTGGAACTGTTCCAGCTTACGCTTCGTTGTGGCAGATAAGAGGGGCCACCACGCTGGGGCTGCGTAGGTGAATACTGTCCTGATAAGCAGGAGATACAGGGTGAGTTTAGTGCGCAGTGAGAGGGGACTTCTGCGCGAGATGAGGGGAAAGATTTTGGCTCTGACGCCACGGGCTTGTCGGAGTTTGGTTTGGACGTGGCCGGCGGAGCTTAGTCGACTGTCAATAGACACTCCCAAGTACTTCACCGACTTCTTCCAAGCGATAGGGTTCCCATCTAGGGTGAGGGGCTGGCATGCGGTCCGCTTGCGCGTGATGCAGATCGCTTCGGATTTCTCCGCGTTGATCGCCACGCGCCACTTACGTAGCCAGGGAGGCAGAAGGTCGAGTTGGCGTTGTATCACTGTGCTAGCAAAACCAGGGTTCTGCGAGCTGTAGTGATACATGGCATCGTCAGCAAAAAGGGAAAGAGTGACGTTGGGATATACGGGCAAGTCGTTCGTGTACACGAGGTACAGAACGGGGCCGAGGACTGATCCTTGGGGAACGCCAGCGTCTATGGGGCGGTCAGAAGAGACCGCTCCATCTACGCTAATGTGAAAAGTCCGGCCGCGGAGATACGACCAGAACAGTCTCACAGTAGATGCGGGAAGGGGCGTGTGTGCCAGTTTATAGAGCAGACCTTCGTGCCAGACACGGTCGAAGGCCTTACTAACGTCCAAGAGGACGGCTGCGGTGTGCAGCTTTTTGTTTGCAGCGTCAGAGAACTGGGTAACGACGCGGACTAGTTGTAGGGTGGTCGAATGCTCCCTGCGAAACCCATACTGTTCGCTGCGGATGAACCCATCAAGCAGCGGTACAACACGGGCGTGCAGGAGGCGCTCGAACACCTTCGATAACACGGGCAGTAGTGAGATGGGGCGATAATTTTCAGGGAACATGCGAGATTTCCCGGGTTTAGGGATCATGATTACCCTTGCGTTTTTCCACAGGCGAGGGAAGTAATTGAGGCGGAGACATGAGTTGAACACGTCCAGGATGTGGTCAGTGACAACTGATGGGGCATTCTTTAGGGCGGTCGCTCCTATTCTGTCTGGGCCGCAGGCCCGTTTAGGATTTAGCCGTGCGATAGCATGGACGAGATCGGCGTTTTCAAAGGGGGGTGGGGGATCCGTCAAAGGTTGGGCGAGATAGTTTTCGAGGAAGTCCTCGACGCGAGCCATGTGGTCCGCGTCGAAGACGCCTCTGTCAGGGGTAAATTGTTCCTCAACGGAGTTTGCGAAGACCTCAGCCTTGCGCTCCGGTGAATGAACAACACCCGTCGGGGAGTCAAGGGGGTGGCGAGTCCTCTTTTCGCCAAGGAGGCGACCAGTGGCCTGCCAGACGGAGGCGTGGTCGACTTCCAGGGATTCAAGATAGGTGTCCCAGCTATGCTGATTGACATCAAGCAGGAGTTGCTTTACGTAATCAGACTGTCGGCGATACTGCCGCTTGACAGCGGGATCGCGAGTGTTTTGTCAGCAGCGGCGAAGGCGCCGCCGCTGGCTGATGGCTTCTTGGACTTCGGCAGGGAGTTGAGACTTCCTACGGTGTGCTGGGACAGTGTAAGAGTGGGTATCCATGCAGCGGGTAAGAGTGTCATGGAGATGCGTGACTTGGCGGTCCAGCTCCCTTCGAGAGGGCGCTGGGGCCTCGGGGGCTGATGGGAACCTACGGCACAGCTCGTCGTGGTAAGAGCGCCAGTTGACTCTCTTACTAGGACGGGCAGGCGGGGAGTCGCTTGTTCGTCGGAGCGTCACAACCAGCGGGTTGTGGTCGGACGATAGGGCTGAGATGGCCTCGACCAGGATGGGGCAGACAGCGTCCTTGACAAGAACTATGTCGAGAACGTCTGGCTGGTTTGCAGGGTTGGCGGGGATGTATGTCGGTTCGGCCGGGCCGATGACGAGGACGTCGGGCCTGGTCGAGGCGTATTGGGCGAGAGCACGACCGCTTTGATTAGTCAAGCGACTATTCCAAGACGGGTCTTTGCAGTTCATGTCTCCGACTGCAATGGTAGGCAGATCATGGTTAAGGAGCGCGTCAAGCTCCTGGGGGTTTGGCACCAGGCCAGGTTTGTTGTAGACGGACACCAGCCGAAGCTCGGTTCCCGCTACGCTGATTGCGACCGCAGTCGCTTCAATGTGGGTAGTCGGGGGGGTAGGTAGAGGTCGGTGAGATAATCGCCTGTGGATGAGAATTGCTGTGCCGCCAGATGCGGCTCGGGTGAGTGGCACTGGGCGGTCCGTACGATAAGTAGCGTAAGCTGGTAGGTTAAATCGGTGTTGGGGACGCAGGTGGGTTTCAGAGAGGAGGACTACGTCCGCGTCATACTCGCTCGCGAAGCAGGCCAGCTCAGCTCGCCGCCCGGCTACGCCATTTGCGTTCCAAGCAACGAGTGTGAGAGGCCTAGCCATTACGGGCGAGCAACAAGGACGTAAGGGAGGTCATGATTGTGACGACCAGAGAGTTCAGGTCGCGCGCAGCAACTAGTTTGGGCAGGAGATCTTCCATCCAGTCTTGCAACTCCGCGATCGTTAGCACGCCCTCATCGGGCTCACTCACGGCCGCGGGGCGGCGGACTAGCTGGGGAGCTGGCTTCGAGGTTTCTGGGGCTGCCTCGGGCTTAGGTGGTTGGACCGATGGTAGTTGCTGAGCGGTGGGAGGTTTTTTAGAAGGAGCTTTAGCAGCTGGGGGTTTCTGTTTGGGCTTCGGAGCCTTCGCGCGTTGAGGCGCGGATGCGGGTTTAGATGCGACGGCTGCCGCGAATGACTTGGCGGTGGAGGGAGGCTCCGTAGTAGTAGCCGGGTGTGGGTCGTCACTGGGACGACGAGGTTGGACGGGCGGTTGGCGGGCTGGGGCAGCCGCCGGATGCGGCGGTCTGCTGGACTTTGGTTTGGCGCTGAGGCCGGGTCGGGTTGCGGTGCCGGATCTCGTCCATCTCCTGCTTCCGCTCAAGGGCAGATTGATAATATTCGCAGCCTCTCCAGTTGGCTGGATGATTCTTGTCGCAGTTTGCGCACTTTGCGTCGGCGTTAGGGTCCTTCGTGCAAGCGCCCTTAGGATGACCTTCGCCGCAGCGTACGCAACGGGGTGCCATGTGGCAGTTGTGAGAGGCGTGGCCGTACCTCTGGCAGTTGTAACACTGCGGAGGTCCGGTGGGGGTATTATATCTGGAGACTTCAATCCGGAGGCATAAAAGCTCTCGGAGGGAGTAGATGAGTTGGTAGTCTCCTACCTTCTTGAGCTTGATAAAAAAAGACGTTGACCTTCCGTTTTTTGCGGTCAACGAGTGGAATGCAGGAGGTTGGAGTGAAGCCAAGGCTCTCCAACTCCTCGATAATGTCAGACGGGGCTACATCGTGGGGGATGCCACGGATGGTTACCTTGATTTCTTTCTCCTGAGGGAGACCAAAGGTGTGGAATTGAATGTTCAAATCAATCAGGGTTTTCTGGACGAAGCGAAATTCGTCGGGAGTCCTAGTTTTGATGCGGAGAAGCTTCCCCTGGTGATAAATATCGATAGGGAAAGCTGCCGCCTGTTTGATGGTTTTTGCAAAAGCATGCCACGCTTTGGGGGCGTCAAGAACTATGGGTGGCATGCGGAATGGTTCAGAAGACTGAGGGGTTGGCTGAGCACCTGCCCCGGTAGTGGGAGCCGAGCCACCACTGGGTTCCGGCCCGCCCGAGGAAGAGGAGAGGTCCGTTTCCGGCTCTTCACCTTTTTCCAGGCAGGGCCGCCGTCAGTGGCGCCGGGCACAACAGTACCGGGGTGGTCCTGAGAAGGCGGGCTTGCCGGGGAGTCCATCTCCATGAACTCGCCGACGCAGTCCGCCGCCGGGTTGGGTGCTGTCGGCCCTAAAAAGGGCCGATCAGGGCGAAGGGTAGAGATAGGTGCTTGGGTACCGCAAGCGGTACCCAAGGAGCGATCGGATGTTTGAGAGGTGGACATGCCACCTCTCAAAAGCGGGTAGGGAACAGAGATCTACCAGAGGGGTAATGTACGGCTTCGTTAGATACCGAACTTTGTGCAATGTTCGGTTTCCACCGTACTCTTTACCTCGGAGGTGTCCAAGGTCGGTTACCACTGGTGGGGCCTTCCAAGGATCTCTCGGGGCAGCGCTAACAAGGAAGCGAGAGAGCCGACGTCCACTCACCTGAGGAGGCTATCCGGGGGCCGGTTCCAACGCAGTTGCCCAGGGCAATCCGTGAGGCAGTCGGCGAAATGCAGGCTGGTCTCAAGATGTCCTGTCCTGTCCTGTCGCTAGTGGTGTGATGTGATAAAGTTGGCTGGTCGAGAGCAAGATGTTTCCTCTTCAAGAGCTGCTCCTGCCACTATCCTTCTCAGGAAGGACTCCTGCCACTGGGTCGGTTTGAGTTCTATTTATATCGTTTTATCTATTGGGGGGGGGGTCTGAAGCGACCTGCGATTGGTGGATTATACCACCGGGACTAATAGACGAGGTCGCTTCCAGGACTCACCTGGTCGCGGGGTGTATTTACCAAGTCCGGCAATGAGGGAATTGTGGGTCACTCTGTCGGAAAGAACATAGAATCTACGCGCCAGGCGTCTCACGGTGTCATCAAGAGAGCGGACACCGAGTCCTCTCCTCAAAAGACGAGAAGAGTACCTCCGGGCGACTTTGCACGCGAGCTTCAGTCCCCGGTCGAGTACGCGCTGGAGCGTTGTTCTATGACCACGAGCCAGGTATCCCCAAACAGGACAGGCGTAGGTAATCACGGGCAACACGTACGTGTTGACTATGAGCTTACCTAGCCGGGGGGTCATTGCCGGATTAGATAGCACGGGCCAGAGTCTACTGAGTTGCGCCGAAGCGCGTTGTCGGATGTACTTTGTATGGGTTCGCCAGGTGAGTCGGGAATCCACGTGGAGCCCGAGGTACTTGACGCTATTGGTCCAGGGCTCCTCGCGGGGCCTACGTTTGCGCGAGAATATTACCGCGGCGCTCTTGGAAGCGTTAACAGCAACTCTCCAGTCATCGGTCCACCCGACATACGCGTCGAGTTGGCGCTGGAGCTTAACTGCCGCATAACTCGCGTTCGGCTCTGAGGCAAAAGCCGCAGTGTCGTCCGCGAACAGCGACAGTTTTACTCAAGGAACTCGGGGCGTGTCGTTGACAAACAGCGAGAACAGGAGAGGCCCAAGGACACTTCCCTAAGGGACGCCAGCGGTAATACGCCTCTCCGAAGAGAAAGCGTGGTCTACTCTCACTCGGAAGCTACGGTCTCTCAGAAAGCTGCCGATCAACTGAACGTAGCAGTCTGGGAGAAGGACTTCCGTCAGTTTGTATAGGACACCCTCGTGCCACACGCGGTCAAAGCCTTTCTCTACGTCTAGGAAGATCGCAGTCGTCTGTTTGCCCTGGCAGCCAGCTTCGGTAATGCATTCCACGAGTCTCATCAGCTGATGAGTCGAGGAGTGCAGCTCACGAAAGCCGAACTGTTCGGGGATCAGCACGTCTAGTCTTTCTAGATGGTTGCGGATCCTACGCTGAATCAGACGCTCGAAAACCTTGGACGTCGCGGACAAGAGGCTGATGGGCCTGAGGTTTTCCACGCGAGAAGAATTCTTTCCCGGCTTGGGTATCACTATGACGGTAGCCGTTTTCCATTTCACCGGAAAATAGGCCAGTCTGAGGCATGAATTAAACAGGTCAGAGAAGAACTGGGTTCCTCGCTCCGGAAGACGATGGAGGGCGGAATTCATGACTCCGTCCGGGCCAGGCGCCTTCCGGGGCTTGAGCTGAACAATCCTCTCAGAGACCTCCTCCGGGGAGATGGGCTCCGGTTGGACTGTGATACCGGCCGATAGGAAGCGCTCTACCTCGCGGCAGATTTGCTCAGTGAAAGCCGGGTTCTTGGATGGGTTGGGAGCGAACTGTCGCTCCAAACTGTCAGCCAAGAACTCTGCCTTTTCGAGGGGGCGGCCAAGGGGTTGACCGCCGGGTCCGGCCAGTGCGGGGAGAGGCGCGCGTTTGCGCTTTCCCGTTAGGGCACTGGGAATCCGCCAGACATTACGGTCCTCGGCAGGGCCATCCATCTGTGTCACAGCTAGCTCCCAGTTGCGTCTACGAAACGCCAGCATGTCGCGACGCAACTTGCCGGACGCTCTGTTGAACGCAGCCTTGTCAGCCGGGTCACGAGTCCTCTGCCAGCGTCTCCGGAGGTGACTCCTCTCGCAAACGAGCTGAGACACCTCTTCTGGGATACGCTGATAGTCGGGCGTGAGCCCCGGCTTCATCCGGGAGGACACGTCTACCGCCGAGACTACGGCTGTGTCGAATAAGGCAACTGCCTCGTCGACATGCTGGGTAGTGTCGAGAAGGATACGCTCGGGTAGGCGGCGACTGAACGCCGGGCCAAAGCGGTCCCACTCGATTACCCGCCGCTCGTCGCGGACGGTGGCGTGCTGGGTAGCTATATGCACACTGATAGGGCAATGGTCCGAGGACAGTTCCGAAATGACGGAGACGTGGACCGGGCAATAAACGCCCCTGGCCGCGGCAATGTCCAGTACGTCAGGGCGGGAGTTAGCCCTCGAGGGATAGTACGTAGGCCCGGTAGGACCCATGACTGTGACCCGAGCCGCATCAGCATACCTGCGTAAGTTCACCAAGCGGCTCCCCCAATCAGGGTGCTTACAGTTCAGGTCGCCCGCCAGGACTACCCTCCTGTGTGCGCCAAAGACGGCCTCCAGATCTTTCGACAGGAGCTCCGTTTGTGGAGGCTTGTAAGCGGAAACCACGAGTAGACCGCCGAGAGCACCATGGAGCTCAACCGCGGTGCACTCGAGGTTCCGCCGCTGAGGCAGGACAACGCGGTGATGGCGAAGACTCGCCGTCACCGTGATGGCTGTGCCATCTCCTGCGCGACCCGACCGGTCATCCCGGTGGCACACGTAGTTGGGCAGTCGGAAACGACGATGCGGGGTCAGGTGCGTCTCACCAAGAAGAAGCACGTAGGGCTTGTGTCGGGCAACGAACTCTAAGAGCTCAGAATGCCGGGAAGCGAGGCCGTTGGCGTTCCACGCCACGAGCTCGAGGCTTGAGGGATTGCCGTGGTTGTCCGTTCATAACAGACCTATAATTCGGCAGGCTTCCACCAAGAGGAGGAACTTGTCTTGGGGCGAGGCTGTTGCCAAGCGTTCCTTGATTTTGAGGAAAGTTTGGGCTTCTTTCTGCAAGTCGTAGCTTACCAGAAAGTCGGACACAACGGCGAGATCATCGGAAGATGAGGCCTGTGGTGAACGCTTGGCGGCAGCTGCATAGCTGCGGCGGGGCGAGACGGTGGAAGCGTTGGGGGCAGGTTCTGGAGCGGGTGGTCGCTCTGGCTTTTGGTGGACGGGCTTGGGTCCAGTGGCAGCTAGCTTTGGCTGGCCCGTGCGTAAAATTTTCTGCCGGCCCGGGTTTTATTATCTAACCGGGATCGCTGATTGGCTCGCCCCGAATACGCAGTTGGTCACGTCTCGGCGGCTGCTGATGCCGGATTGGCTCGCTCCGAGCACGTAGTTGGTCACGTCTCGGCCGCTGGTAACGGAGAGAAGATGTTCGTATACCGCTGCCATCACAAGGCTTACACATTCTCTGAACTACGGTTAAATTAGCATATTGTTACTTTCATCAGATGCTATCTTAAATACAACCAAATTAAGGCCTATGCCAGATTAGTACTTAAAATATGTTTACAGATCTGGATGTCGGAGTTTATAAGGACTAAGGTCGACTAAGTCTAGAGATTATATATTGTACTTCAAGTGTGAACAAGACAGAAGTGTCACGTTGTGTTATGCCTCTAGAGGTAATATAATCACGGATTGAAATAATTAGTAGTCATATGTTTAAAGTAACTAAGAATCCTAAACAATTTCAAGAACATTTGCCCGTCTTGCTTGTGAAACAAGCCACTGTCCGCTCCTGTCACCAGTTATGAAACATTTTGGCACAAAAGTATTAAGCAAAAGGTCACAGATGTGAAATCGATAAACTGAAAGTGAGAACGAGGCCATTTCGTATTCAGCCCGTAAGTGTATTCCCTTTCAGTCAACGAGCGTAAAACGTATGCGTGTCCAAAGATTCACGTTTGATCAAAACGTTAAGACTTCAAAGTTTCCAAGCTTTGTAAAATACGTTAGATAATTTTATTCTTATAAGCGTATTAAATAAATTTATTATAATATTAAATTATACTAGTCAAACTAAATCTTGATATTATTGGTTATCAAACGTTTGTTTTCAGGATTCAATATCATTTCATTTTGATTACACTCTCCTTACCGTACATACAGTTCCGAATTGACTACATAGTCTGAGCAACTGATAAACATACAGAACTAACTTTTGACTGTACCAACGAAATACTATATCGTAGAGTAGTTTCGCTGTCAAATAAAAGCTGACGTGGTATGTGTTAGTAGGCTTGTACACCAATTGTCGAGTTCTATAAGTGATCATCATCATAATCATTTCATACATAGGATTTCTCCTGTTCCAGCCTCATGACTCCCGCCATCTTGTGACTGGCTTGCCTACAGATCTTCTTTCAACCGGCTCATACTCATAAGCCAATTTCGAAAAGCGGGTATTGTCTAGGCGTTGTCTCCAGCAATTACTATAATTCTGAATGAGTTCATTTAGGGAAACTATGTCAAGTTTTCGTCTAATATACTCGTTTCTTATATGATCGAGTCGCGTATCTCAAATACCTCATTTCTGCAGCCTGTAATTGGCATGAGTCCAGTCTTAGGTCTCGCATCCATACAAAAGTGCTGGTACTGACATTGTCTTATAGAATTTGATACGTGTCTCTTGTCTAGCTTTCCTTTTCAATTCCCCTTTTTAGTATTCCACATATTGTTTGGAACCTGCCTAGTTTATTGCTGAGATCACTACCTCTTTAAGAAAGACTACAACCAAGGTAACTGAATGTAGAGACCTGTTCTATGAACTGGTCATATAACATAATTTTAGATCGAATGGGGTATTTTCCACAAAAGCCATAACCTTTGTTTTTGCAGTTGAAATTGTTTAATTATATCCTTACTTATCTGTTGGATGCCATATAAACTTTTCTGCAGTGAATTCTCATTAGCCTGGATTACAGCCGTATCATCTGCAAAGAGCACCATATTTAGTGCAGTAGAGTTATTTAACTTGATGCCTGAAGGGACCCCATGATTAAGTCTCCTAAGCAGAACGTCAAGATTAAACAACAGCGGGGACAAAGTGCACTCTTGTCTAGTTCTATAAATCTTGATCTATTATTTTAATTTTCCAGAGTCGTAGATTAAATTGGTTTTGTATCTTGGGTGTCGTCCCGTCAGTCATTGTTATTTCTTCAGCCAGACCGTCTTTATCTGCTGTTGTTCTTCCTGAACGCCTGTCTTGACCTTGTTAGATGAATTCCTTGACTTTACAAAGGTTTTCAAAAATATATAAACACTTGGTACGTTTCACAGATTTTATTTAACTCTGACAGCTGTTTCGGCTTCTTAAGCCATTGTCAAAGAGCTGAGTGAACACTAAACACAGGATGTAGGGTGGACATCTGTTTAGGGCGTGTATTGGTGTGTGAGGTGTGAATATGGAGAGGGGGAGTTGCAGGAGCTGAGGGAAGGTCAAGTGTCTGTAAAAACTAAATATAATCTGAATGCAAAATATAAAATTAACTAAACTAATATAATATGAATGCAAAATGCAAACCCTCTCCATCTTCAAACCTCACACACGTTTCCAATACACGCCCTAAACAGATGTCCACCCTACAATCTGCGTTCAGTGTTCAGTCAGCTCTTTGACAATGGCTTAAGAAGTCGAAACAGCTGTCAGAGTCAAATAGAATCTGTGTATCTGTGAATAGTGTTTATATATTTTTAAAAACCTTTGTATTAATATGTTTCACCAAGTGCCCAACGAGTCATTAATTAATATCCTTGACTTTAGTTCACAACTTACATTGAGCGAAGGTTAGGAATAAAGAACTCCGCACCGTCTCAATCATTATACATAGCTAGCGAGTTTATTGTTGCCACTATCGAGTTCAAGATAGCTACTGAAGGTGAATTATCGCAGACGAGAGCACTTGCTCAGTTCTATTGTAGTATTCTTTAAATATTACATCGTCTATACCTGCTATAACTGTTTTTCTCTCAAGTATTCGGCATTGGTTTGTTCAGAATCCGGAATAGGCAACTCCCTATTCTCTATAAGAACATAGTTTATCTTAAAATTACACATGTGTTGTTAAAAATGTTTAATTTTAAATCATATTAATATTACATATTGCCTTTTATTTTGAGCATTATTTATCAATTATGCTGCAAAAAATATAATTATTTTAAAATAATCCCAAACATATTCGTTCGACAAAAATTAAATATTTTCTCAAAACATTCAGAAAATGTTTGCTATAAACTGAAACGTCTAAAGACACTCAAGTTACTAAGTTGTTATTCATAACTTGTGGGCGGAGCGGTAGCTTTCTTCAAGGCACTGTATTCATACGAAATACGTGTTTCTCAAGCTGACTAAACTTACATCAAAGCTGAAAGTTGCGTGCTCTGCTTGGGTAAGAGAGAGTAACTGAGTGTGTACTGAGTATACGCTGTGCTCTGTGTGTGTGTGTGTGTGTGTGTGTGTGTGAGAGAGAGAGAGAGAGAGAGAGAGAGAGAGAGAGAGAATCAATTAGTTCCTAACTTTTCTTAATGCACGTGTGCGCTACCACTGTTTCACCTGGGGACACTTCAGCTTCATATAAAATTATTGAGTATTATTTAATGAAGAGCTCCTACAAAATTTCCATGTACGACTGTAAACTTCCAGAAAGTAATAACAGATTTAAATCCATTTACATGTTGTGTTAAAGCATTGTCGAAACTGATGATGTTTTACATTTCGTAAGCTGAAGTATTTATGTATACAGTATTTAATTGTTTTGCAATGACTCAATCAAAATGAAATTACTCTTATGGTACACCATGTACTTCTGTATACGTGTCTACCGTCTTCATCCATTCCTCCTCTTCCCCATCAACCTGCACCTCTTGTTGTTGTTGTTGTTGTTGTTGTTGTTGTTGTTCTTCTTCTTCTTCTTCTTCTTCTTCTTCTTCTTCTTCTTCTTCTTCTTCTTCTTCTTCTTCTTCTTCTTCTTCTTCTTTTTCTTCTTCTTCTTCTTCTTCTTCTTCTTCTTCTACTTCTTCTCCTCTTCCTCTTCCTCCTCCTCCTTTTTATCGTCTTTCATTTTTGGCATTGCAATCCCCTACTTGCGTTTTGGTCTCCTAAACTGACGCACACTACCAATTCTTACCGTCAGTAGCTCTCTTCCAGTTTGTAATCCCATAGATTGAAAATCCCCCTCCTAATTCTTCAACCACAGCTGTCTCTACTTTATTTTCAAAGGCTTTTACATGTGAACGTACTGTGTACGTATAGTGTTCCCGTTTGTTAAAATAAGTAATCTAAGAAGTAAATACCACCCTAGTCTTCATTACGATGCTGAAAACTAGATTTCATTTGTTCGTAAAATAATAGCCTCTACGTATTTTTTAATAATGGAATGTGTCATCCTTATTCCATGTTATTGCATACACAACATGCACGTCTGGACAGGAAACTGAAGTCTACAGTAATTCTTCGAACAAAACATAATTATTACGTAGGCTATCACGGTCGGATTCAATGATAAACGACTTCATATCCGGGCTGTTTGGCCGTGGTCGATTGCTTTGGTCTGTCATTGTCTAAACGTTTCGGACACCCACCGGAGGCCTTCTTCAGTAAAAAAAAGTTCCGTACGTTATGTAGGGAACTCTCCGTTTCCCCGGAAACTTATACCATTCATGTAGCTTAGGGATACGTTCGGCTCTCCACCCTTTGTCGAACATTTTTAACTTTTTCCTACTGCAGAAGGCTTCCGGTTGTTGGCAGAAACGTTTAGAAAATGCCTGAAGAAAGCAACTGACCATGGCTAAACAGGCCGGATATGAAGACTTTTATCAACACATAATCATGTTTAAAAATACTAATCATAGCGATAACTAATTAGATAATAAATATTTAATTATGTTAACTAATAATTTGCCTGGTAACGTATATGTTGCTTATGTTATAGTTTATAAAGGCAATTCCAACGGATTTACATTTCCTTTACGCTAACAGACATCAAACTGCTACTGCCATAAACATAAATTTAAATTTACGGATACGAGTGTGGTGCAAAGCTATATGTCTTAGTTCAAATGATAATATAAAATTTTGATTAACCATTTTCCCGGAGACAGAGGATTTTACCAAGAGGCGAAGAATTATAATTAATTATTGTTTTCATGTTTGCCTCAGACGACAGGATCCTCTTTTTGCTTAATTAGGAAGTCAACTTGACTTGAGCACGAGCTTTCCATTTTAGTTAATATGACCTTATCCGAAGTTCCAACACACCTTCTTTAACAGAATCCAGAAAGAACTCTCAGTGATAAGAAAATCTGAATTTTCTTTCATAACGTTCGGGGCTGAGTATAGTAGCCAAGGTGCAATAAAAGTTGAAAAAATCTTTTGAAACTTATGTTGTTTGTTCAAAAGCTTCTTTCGACAAAACAAAACCTTATCTAAATATATATTTTAATTTACTCCTACAAACACATCGTGAGAATTGTCAGGCCAATTTAAATATTGTCTGGTAATAAAAAAATAATGTATATATATATTCTTAAGCAATTGATTAAAATAAATATTATAATAAAAATAAACACCACTAGTAAAATATTGATCTGTATATTGAGCCCAATTCTGTGCTTTTCGTGCGTTAAAAGACACCGAATTACCACTAAATTGAATCATTTACCACGAAATTCGGAGTTACAGACTGTGTTGCTCTTTCGTGCAAACAAACCTACCAATTTTCAATCGTTTTGAGTGATAAAATGTGCTGAATACGAAATGAGATTCAGCGCAGATAAAAACGTGATTAGATCCCTTTCAAAACGCTTTAGTTTACAGTACGAATATGATTTTCTTATTACATTACTGGAAGCGCTGCAACGTTTGGCGCGCGAAGAAAATCAGTTACACCGGTCACGTCTTCGCAATAAATCGTCTAAAAATATGATTTCCCTAGTGCAGTATTTTAGAATAATACAGAATTTTTATACAACATTACGGCTCTAAATGTCGTTCGCCACCACTCCCTCACAACTCGCTGCTGTTGGAAACAGCTGAACAATCCAAGTCCGTACCTTAAGTTGATTTTCCTCGTCACCGTTTGCAATAATCGTATGTAAATCCCTTAAATATGCAAGGTTATATAACTAGTCTTACTGCCGATTTACTAACAGTTAAGACAAGCTTAGATACTTCTCCGCTCAGCCCTCTAGTCTACATCCCGTGGATTTCTTACACTTAGAATCTAATGGTATTTGTTTAGACATTAACTAGCCGTCTCCAGACATACAAACAAATATAAATTGCGTCTAAAGGTGGTGTTTTGTATGAGCTATCGTCGTATGCAATGAAAGCATGCGGTTGACGCACTGGGAAAGGGGAAGTTTCAGCTTGCAACGGTAGCTATGACGATAAGCTTGCACGCGAAAATAGCAAATATATTTGTACTATTAAATTGAAAACAAACCGGGGTGAGTATGAAACAGACAAATACGGCAGATCTTGGTCGAACGATACCCGGAAAGCCCGGAAAAGCTTTGCGGCCTGAAGATCACCGAGAGTGGGATTGAAACGTAGCCGACGACGTCGCCATTGAACAGCAACCGACCACGGCCTAACAGCCCGGTTTATTCTCAATTTAATAATACAGTACACTCTCACTAATCCGGTAGATACTAGACCAGGGTAATGTCGGATAAGTGGAAATGCCGAATTAATGGGTGGTTATTAGGAAAAAACGCATTTAAATGACAAAAGTAGCTTATATTGTACATAACGGTAAAACATGAAAAAACTTACACCTGATTAAAACATCGGATTAAAAATATAGTAAATTATCTTCTACAGTTTCTTGAAATTATTCAAATCAGTTTTGTTTATAATGTAGTAAAACATAGGAAAAAATGAAACTCGCAGAATAATGTACTGTACTACTCCATCGGAATGAAAAACCTGTCAATTTTCTTCTTGGCTTGAAACGACACTTTTAACGCCTTTTTCTTGCAGTTCTTTCAACACGAAAATTTCACAAGCAGACACGCCGTTTTCTTCTGCCCACTTAATAGTCGTTTTCATACGCCCACTGTCATATCATGGCGTCTGTATGAACAGTTGTCGCTGCTTCTCACTCTTCCTCCTCTTCACTGGTTATCACATCGACTATTTCACCGTCTGTCATAAACTCGTTTTGTCATCTTCATCACACGCCACCCACTTGTTTACATTGTCCGTTTGTCAAACATCTGTTTTGTCTACTAGTGACGGCATTTTGCACTCACGATCTTGAATTATGTAAACACGGCAAATAATTACAAAAAAAAAACTGCAAATAAACCCACTGTACACAGCGAGGGACTAATGATGCAACTGACGTCTGCGGTCAGCGACTTGTTTCCCCTCCCCGTCGTCGCCAGGACCCGACTGAAAACGCCGGACTACTGGAGGCGCCGGACTACCGAAGTGCCGGATTACAGAAGCTGTACTGTATTGACACCGGCCGTGTAAGCTTACGATATAAATGTGTTTGTACCTTTTAAAAAAATAAGAAGACTGGAGAAGTTTATTAGCAGAATTATGATAGAAACATGCGAACGGACCATGATGATGATACTTACAAAATGAGACATGGTAAGGATAGAATTCCAAATTAATTACAAACCTAGATAGCACTAAGATGCACGGTTGTCACCAAAAACTGAATGATTGTGCGAAAACACGACACATTGACTCAAACGCAACAGTCAAATTCAACATGAACGTATTCTCCATTATTTTCAGGTACAGAAAAATAGAGAAGAATAACGAAGACGTAAATGGAGACAGTCTCTTCTCTCTAGTACTGTCGAAAGTTCACTAGTCGTCTAGTAGCTGTAGTAGTTTTCTAACATACACTTCAATAATGGTTACCTGATGATAATATGAAAGTTCTTTTGATTTGAAAAAAAAATGTATCAATAGTATTAATCATATTATAATAATATTTACAAAAATAAACATATTTAAACATTACATAAACTCTGTGGGGGGGGGGGGTTGTTATGTTTCTTGTATTGACTCACTCAAGATGCTCATATTTCACACTAAAACGTAAAAGTTACAAGTTAAAATGTAAAATTTACGAATAACATGTCATTTTAGTATCTATTTTACCTCTATTCATCATCATCATCTTCACAACACGGCATGGGCAAGGTGCTGTCTGTTCCGTCTTCAAAGATGTTCCAGCCATCTCTTCCTGGGTCCTACCCACACACCTGTGTCCTATAGGTTTGTATTCCAGACTCGTTTGACCAGTCTAGAAACTGACATTCTTTCTGAGTGTTCTTTACACCGTTGTTTGTAATTTTTTAATTTTTTATTTATGTTAAAAACTTGTAACTCTTCTCTTATGGCCTCATTCTTTATACGATTAAGATTAGAACAGCTTTTAATTCCTCTTAAGAACGCCATTCCCGAGGCCTCTATTTTACCGTCTTTTTTCTTGGTTGTTGTCCATAACTCATACCCATAGGACAGTACAGGGACTGCCATAATTTTGTAAAACTTTAATTTTCTATTTCTACGTAGCTTGTTTCTGAAAATACGGTTGATTACTCCACAGATCGTCTAGAACTTACCCGACTTACCATCAAGATCTTAATTCCTATCATAGCCTATATCATTTCACAAATAATTAAAATTTCTCACCTGTCCAAGAATTTGTTCTAGATTTCACGTCTCTTATTAACGAAATTATTGTTCCCCATTAAGATACTGTTACCTTTCATCGATCTTATTCGTGTTCCTTAAGAAAGGTAAGATTATTTTGGAGTTGTAATAATAATGCTGTAACCTCAGAACATGTGTGTGTAGCCTCGTAGATTGCGTCATTTCGATAGGCGCGTATTCAAAAAGATAAGATTTGACAAGTAGAAATGGACCGTAAGTGTTATATCTGATAGTCCAATTACATGTACAACAAGTTTCCAACATCTCACATTCTCTTCCTCAGTCATGATAAATATTGTCGGATCAGAAACGACGACTGCCTTTTATCTGTGCATATTAAATGAGCATTTTTTTTTCATTTTCGTTCCATCTTGCTTGTCACTTTCACTGTGTCTTCATATGTAGTTAATGCTTTCTCAAGTTTAAATTATAAGAATAACTCTTTTCACAACTATAAATTGTCACCAAGTATGTGTCGCTTTCATTACGATCCCAAGTAATTTCACGTACACCGCCTCCTCCTTCTTCTTTTTCTTCTTTAGCACTACAGCCAAACGTGAACCCTGGCTTCCAAGACCAATCTTCTTCAAAGTCTTCTGTCCATTGCCATCTCAGTGTAACCCCTCATCCTCATTCTTCTTAGGTCTTCCAGCACATCACCCAACCATCTTATCCCTGGTCGGCCCATCTTTCCGCTTTTATAGTCTTGCGCTCTTAGAATTTTCTTTACCGTACGCTGATCACCCGTCCGCTCTAGGTGACCTAGCCATTGTTTTCGTTGAACCTTTATAAACCTTACAACGTCTTCATGATTCAATAGTTCGTCTATCTTCTGGTTATTTCTTACTCTACGTTCGTCACCTTCTTTAACCGGGCCATAAAACGTCTTATGACCTTTCATGCAAACCATCTTAGTGTTTCTTGTTCCTGTTTTTGTCAATGTCCATGTATCGTCTCTAACAGCAACCGGTCTGATAAGTGTCATATATATTTTTATTTTTGTGTTACCGCCGATGAATTTGCTTGTCAATAGACTACTGCTGGCATACTATGACCTATTTCCTGTTTGTACCGTGTCATGTATTGTCGTGTTTATGAACCCTTCATTATCTATCGTGTTACCCAGGTATCTGAACCAGGTAACTGCACCAAATGAATTATCTTCTATACATAAATTATATAGATTTTTCTCCTTTCTTGTTCCTTTTCTATTAGTGCCCATGTAACTTCACATATACCTACAGGACATAAATAAAACACCGAAGAAACGAAACGTTAATTGAGAAAATAAAATTTGTGTGTGCGTGTGAGCGTGTGTGTGTGTGTGTGTGTGTGTGTGTGTGTGTGTGTGTGTGTGTGTGTGTGTGTGTGTGTGTGTGTGTGTGTGTGTGTGTGTGTGTGTGTGTGTGTGTGTGTGTGCTTTATATACACCGCAAATTAAATAAATAGTCGTAACCCCCCCCCCGGCAGTGGTGTTGACGTCGTCAACACATTCCTCGTTACACCGCCAAGATTAGGCATACTACAAGCACAAATAAAAGAATCAAAAACTGCAATAATCAGAAAACAAGGAGAATAACTATTTATTCATGAAACAACGGGAAATAACGGTGTATTTGTTAAATTTATACCTAAATAGTTACATGAGCCCTTAAGACGTACAGACGAGCTATAGAAAACGGATTTACAGACAATTCACAGAAATAGTTACGATATTAGACCCATTAACTCCCACGTCCTCACGTAATGATACAACCCACTACGTACGGTCCGTAGGTGTGTAGGCGGCGCGTGTGAATTTCATTACACCTCATTCGGGCTGTAATTATTTTTGAAGATCATTAAACTGATAAAAGTGACAGTGAAGTCTCTTCTTAATGGCTTTTTTCATTTCGGTTTGGTATGCAGCCACGGCACGGTAATCGTCATAACCAGATCTCTCTCTCGCTCACCCCCCCCCCCCCCCGAGTAGCACCAGTAGGGCGGTATTGATCATCAGCAGCACGACGGAATTTGCATTCATATGTAGTGCGAACGTACATTTTTTTATAATTTCAATTTAATACACCGCACACATATTTATTCAAATTCGTATGTGTGTTTGTGTGTGTGTGTTCGCATGTAACTTATGATTATTGCTGTTACGTACTATTATTCATCGAGAACAGATGCTCAAATAATCAAGCTGAACAACTTGCAAGGCATTAGGAGAGATTCACGGAGACTTACAACATATAAAAGAAGTAAACCCAAAGAAACCAACAATATATACGGACAGTAGAATAACAAATAGATTCAATTAATAATCCCAACAACCATAATTACCTTATAGAAGAAATAAGGAAAGCCACAGCGATGCTAGGTAGCAATAACTGGATAATAAACTTCAAATGGATGTAGCTCATAATAATAAAGCTCATGTAGGAGTTTATGGTAACGAACTGGCAGACCGGCTAGCAAAAGCAGCAGCAGGAAATAATGAATTGGCAATCTCTTTTGACAATATACCCAAAAGTGCAGTGATTCAAGAATTAACCGAAGAAGCTACACATAAGTGGGAAAACAAATGGAAGGAAACAACGAAAGGTACAGTCACTAAAATGTTCTTCCCTAATATCAAAGACAGATTACAAACAAAACTCAAAATGACTCCCAACTTTACGGCAATAGTGACTGCCCACGGAAAAACGAGAAATCTTACCTTCATCGCTTCAAAATAATAAACTACCCAATGTGCCAGCGCAATGCAGGATAACAAACAGTGGATCACATCATATATGAGTGTGAGATGTTAAAAATCAGAGACAAAATTTAATCAATAGTGTAAAAACATCAGCAACTTGGGTACCTACAAAAGAAGATAATATAAAGAAACATCTGAAAGAATTCAAAACATTTATTAGTGCAATTGAAATCTAATAAGTTATTATATTGTAAATAATCAAATATTTATTCACACAAAAGCATTGTGAAATATGTTATGTAATATGTATTTGTAATTACTTGATGTAAGTACATAAAAACATTGTTATTCAAATAAGTAAAATCTTAGCATGTAGTATTACACAATTTTAATGGAGCATCCTGTAAAATAAAATTATAAATAAAACGTACTATCATTTTCAGTATACGCAAAATATTATACTCGTACTACTTCGCGTGATATATCTCGAGGGTATTCACCTTAGATTGGTCACAAATTAATCATAGTTTATTATGTAGGATAGAGTTTAAAAAAAATTTAATTTTACGACAGAATTCAATTTTTTCTGTAATTACTGTTTCTACTTGTACTGCCGGATGTTCCAGCTACCTGTTTACGAACTCTACCTATGTTCTTTCATACAAAATAAAAAAAATCGAAATCATAACGTTGATTATACCGGCAACTTCAGTTTTAAACAATTTTTAGATCTAATACTGAACAGTGGTACCGTTCTCCATTTGCTTTCACGCTGGAGGTTTGACACGGACGGTATATCCTCTAACAGAACACTACTTGTTGATCTTAAAAATGTAGTTTTTAAAAATATTGAACACTCCTCCTCCTCCTCCTATGGCGCTACAGCCCAAGTCGGGCCCTGGCCTCCACCAATCTCCGCCTCCAATCCACTCTATCCACTGCAACCCTCCTCCAGTTTCTTATCCCCATGTCTCTCGCGTCCTCCGCAACGCCATCTTCCCACCTCTTCTTCGGTCTACCTCTAGGTCTCGTTCCCTCCCATGTACCCAGCAAAGCCCTCTTGGGGTTCCTGCCATCTTCCATTCTCATAACATGTCCTTCCCAACGCAATCTTTGTATTCTTATAAATTTTGAGACTGGTATCTCTTTATATATTTGATACAGTTCGTTGTTGTATCTCAGTCTCCATGAGCCATTTTCTTGTATTGGGCCTATAATGCGTCTGAGGATTTTACTTTCAAAGGTATCTATTATGTCGACTGTTTTCTGTGTGATTGTCCGTGCCTCACATCCGTAGCATAGCACCGGTCTGATGACAGTCCTATATATTTTCATTTTTGTTTCCCTGTGCACATCCCCAGACCTAAATGATGGCAGCAATGCGAAGTATGCCTTGTTAGCCATGGTGGTCCGTCTTTGGATCTCCGGCTCCTCTGATCCAGTCTTTGCTATTGAACACTCAATATTGTTAAAAAATATTTATTTCGCTTTAGTTCATACAACATTAACATAAGGAATTGGTTGTTGAGGCGGGACGTACGTGTCATATTTGAAACCTCTATTAACCTTAGACAAACATTATATTCGAATTCTGCAAGGAAAAAAAATGTAAGGTATAACGCATTTCCTTTGTTTCAGAAAATTAATTATTTTCCTTTAAGACATTTATATTTACGTATATAAAGTACTTAAAATATATTTCAAGAGAAGTAGAGATTATGGAAAAACGAACGTTCGACAACTAAGGTGTGAAAATGAAACTCTTTCGATACCTTTACCTAAAAAGGAAATATATAACAAGTTTATTTACGTTCTGTATCCTAGATTTTATAATCGTTTATCTACCGACATAAAAAGTAAAAAAAAAAAGAATTTTTCTCAAACGTTTGAAATGTTGGCTAATGAATAGAAGGTCAGTTCGATAGACAGAAAGGATGAATACCTTTATCATCCTGCATGTCGTTAATAATAATTTTAACCACACGAGCTGCTATTATTAACGACAAAATTTAATTTACCTTGTTATTTCGTTTTTAAAGAGTTATTTGTTGATTTTACGTTGAAAATTGTCATAACTGCCGAATATTAGGTTAATTATTATACATTATTAATAATAATTGTTAATAATAAGGTTAAAAAGGGTTATTTCAGTTGGGGTTAATTTTGCAACGCCAAGGATCTATTTTCTAGTAGGCCTATATGTTAATATTTAGCGTAGTTGTATAATGTTTTAGTGAATACACAGTGTATAGATACAGTATGTGAGAAAAATTGATGGCGATAAGAACTAATCAGACCTATGAAGGATTGTTTTTTTGTTGAATCAATGTATAACAAGGACGTTAATAAAACTTAACTTGTCACTGCTCACAGTAGGCTATGTGGTGAGCAGGTAATTCTTAGTGATGTGAATGTAATGGACATTGTAAATTTTAAATATCGGTATGGAGAACCATGCATGTCTTCCATGTTCTAAGATTTACATTTGAAATATTTACTTGAATTCGGTTAGATAATTTCTAACAAGTTAGGTGTGTTCCTTGTAAATCAAGTTTTGTTAGACAAATTGAAATAAAATATTTCCACAGAAACTACTTCTTTGTTGCCGATAACGTAGTACGCATATAAAATATCGGTATGGAGAACTATACATGACTTCCATGTTCTAAGATTTATATTTAAAATCATTTTCGAAATAAAATATTTCCATAGAAACTACTTCCTTCTACTTATTGCTTCAGCCTTAACCACAGTACTGTGGTCACTAACGTACACCACCTCACGTTATCGCTGATTTTCACTGATTTTCGTTACCACCTCGATTTTCACTTATGATGGTAGTCGATGGCACTGCCGAAACGTCTGGTTTTGCAGAAAATATTGGATTACGGCTAAACAGGGATTATTATTGTGGTTGTTGTTTTTATTATTATTATTATTATTTTTATTATTATTACTAACGACACGAGTGACAAAACATGTATAGACGTCCATAAACACAAGGCAGCACGAACAGTATCACAGATTCTTCAACAGGAGTCCTTCGTGTTGATTGAAACTAACCCCCTGATTACACCAATTACTGGTACAACGATGTGGGTCGGAATAGATATTTCTTAATTTGGTGGTAGGATAATTCCTACTTATAAAAATGTAAATATCCTATAAATGTGAAATAAATATAACTATCAGAGATGTTAGAAATATAATAAAAATTTAGTAATTTGTAATTGGTGAATTTATTACTGTGAATATTATTGTGCGCGTTACTGCGAATTTCAGGTCTTTATATTAAAGGATTACTCAAGTGTCAGAATGAAGGATTATACCGTTACATACTTCACATGACCGCTTCTCTAACTGGCCTATTGCCAATGTATAAGTATCATCGTGGAATTTCCCGCAAAATTTCAGTGGTCGTTACTCTTTTCGACACCACACGTTATGTACGAATAACAGATTTAAACAGCATATTGAGAATGTGTATTTGGCAAGTGTGTGTGTGTGTGTGTGTGTGTTTTCAGTTTTTAAATTATTTATAAAATCAGTGGTTTTTATAGAGTGTATTTAGAGAACGATTAACTTGTTGTCTTGTGAGAGACAAAAGTATAAGATAAATCAATACAGTAAGACGATGTCTCTTATGTGCATACGCAATATCTTTATTTTTAAATTCTTGTATGAGTTTATACCTAAATCATGTACGAGTAATTAATAATCGGTTTAAGTAGCACACTAAGAGTGTATATCTGGTGTGCGTGTGTGTGTAATTTTAATGTATTTATGGGTAATTTTAATATTTTTAATGTATTTATGTATTTCTGTTGTAGGTAGAGACGAATTAGCCCGCTACCTTGTGATAGACAGAAGTATGAAATACGTCAATACGGTGAGATGATGTTTAAGCATATGTAGTATTGTTACGTAACTATGTTACAAACTAACATTTGTAGTCCACAACGTGACATACAGTATCAGTAAATATGTACAGCACGTCTCTGACTAAGGAACGTTAATTTTTAGATGAAAATTTTTCATAAATTCCTTACGTGAAGGTAAATATTTTATTAAAAATGTTTATCCAAACCTTGGTGTCCCAACGTCAGAAAAAAGTACAGTAAATTTAATTTTATTTTTAATCGATATGAATAATTTCTAGAGAGAACTGACAACTAGAGGAGTTGATAATCGTTATTTTGAATGGTCCTCATCTTCATAATAATATATATTACATAAACTTCCTAGATTTAAGCGCTTAGTTAAACAACACGTTCTGAGCAGATTTTTTTCTCCTTTTACATTGATCACTTTGCCTTACATAATTGTAATGTTGGTGGCCTAATTGTAGGCGGGCGCTTCAATTTTTGTGAATTTACCTATTCAGTTACAACAGGCCTCTGAATTCTACGGTATGTAATGAATGACTACATATATTACTACTACTACTACTACTTCTACTACTGCTGCTGCTGCTACTAATACTATACTTCTAACAGTACTACTACTACTACTATTATTTCTCTAATTTGTTACTAACTTTATACATCATCTGTAACAGATTTCAATTAGTGTTCGTTTTTTTTTGTTGCTACCTGAAGAACAAAATACAAATATATTTTATTGTACGCTTTAGATGTTGAATGAATTCCATTTAGGCTTAAACATTGCTATAATATGGTAGTTCACGTTTGCCTCGATTGCGAATTTTGTTAATTACTTAAAATTTCAACCACAAAAGTGAATATTTTCATGAGTACAAATTCACAGAGATAGACAAATTGTACATAGACAATAGAATAGAGAATAGACAAATTATATTGTATACAAAATAATATATACAGTCAGACACCTATACATTAAGTTCATGAACGGTGAATGGTTGAGAAAACTGAAACATTAGGAGAAAAGTATGAAATAAAACGAGTACCGGTACGTATGTTTACATAATGCAAAAAGACGTGGTACCGCGTGAGTACACACACACGCGCGCACAAGCTGTCAATAAAAAAAATATGTTTTAAAGAATTTTAAGAATTTAGCGATTACTACTAAAGAAATACATAAGTATCATATTTTAACTTTATCATTAAAGCTGTAAATGCAGTAGCCCTACGTATTTAGTAGCACTGCGGTAGGTTATCAGACGACGAGGAAAGTCAAGAGGGGTATAGTGTATAGTGTCTCTTCGCGTAGACACTACAATATGCACACAATACTCGTTCGCATGTAATTGTTTACAAAAACGGTAGTTGAGCCGAAGCTTTTATATTTACACAATGATGTTATATTACTACACAATCTAGAAACAGACGAATTCTCAAATGCCGCATACGAATTCGTATATTATTCAGTTCATGAAATCGACGCCAAGAATTCCGTCTCGCCATGTTGAATACACATAGAAACTCGAATGTTTATCTAACTTGGCATATCTAATTCGTTGAGTATACGTTCAAAATATGTTTCAGAACAAATAATTTGTACTCCGCGTACGTGAAAATGGGAAAGAAATATTCTGAAGAGGATATATGGAGGTGTACTAGATTCCGGAATGTGGCGTATGAGGACAAATCCCGAATTGTACGAATTACACAAGGAACCGGACATCGTCACAGAGGAAAGGGCAGTGAAAAAAGGACCAGAAGGAAGAAGAGCAAGAGGGAGGCCAAGAAGAAGATGGGTGGACTATGTAGATGAAGACTTGAGAAGACTGGGGTGTCAGAAGGTGACGAAGAGTCGCGCAAGATAGAGAGGAGTGGAGGCACGTTCTGGAGGCCAGGGTTCTTCATGAGTTGTAGCGCCGTGGAGTGGTAGTAGTAGTAGTAGTAGTAGATTCGATATTGGTAAACCAATCAATATCCATCACGAGGGCTTATTTGTAGTACGAACCGTTCGCGACCAACAGTTTCACTGTAACATTGTTGTCCTGACGCTGAATAACTAAAATAAAATAAGGTCACGCTGAATAACTAAAATAAAATAAGGTCACAACACATGGATGTGTAAATAAAACATTATTACATATTTTAGAGACTATCATATATATTATACGTCGTGTGTGTGGGGGGGCGTTCGTTGGCGTAATTAATATGGAATTTGTTCATTGCACTTGGTACTGAACATAATGACATTAAAATAAGATGTTTAAATGATTGTAAAATGAAAAGTAACTGTAGTAATTTGTAATAAGACATTATTGTTGTTGTTGTTGTTGTTGTTGTTGTTGTTGTTGTTGTTGTTGTTGTTGTTGTTGTTGTTGTTGTTGTTGTTGTTGTTGTTGTTGTTGTTGTTGTTGTTGTTGTTGTTGTTGTTGTTGTTGTTGTTGTTGTTGTTGTTGTTGTTGTTGTTGTTGTTGTTGTTGTTGTTGTTGTTGTTGTTGTTGCTGCTGCTGCTGCTGCTGCTGCTGCTGCTGCTGCTGCTGCTGCTGCTGCTGATGTGGTGTTGTTGTTGTTGTTGCTGCTGCTGATGTTGTTGTTGTTGTTGTTGCTGCTTTTGTTGTTGTCGTCGTCGTCTTCGTTGTTGTTGTTGTTGTTGTTGTTGTTGTTGTTGTTGTTGTTGTTGTTGTTGTTGTTACCATTATCTTACCCAGTTTCTGACTGGACGCCGGTATATTTTAACTGAAGAAAGTCGGAAAGGCCGAGTCACCTTAGTGCCTGTGCTGCCCGGGAGCTCCAAACTATGTCGGACATACCTCCTTCGACCGGGAGAGATGGAACAACATATAAGATCGTTACAAGAAGATATTAGGCAGGAGATCTCCCCGGATAAGATCGTTGAAGCGATGCTTCAAGGGGAGGACACCTGGAACTGTGTGGCACGCTTCTCAGAAGAGATTCTTCGGGCGAAGAAGATAAAATATAATATAATATAGAAGACTCTACAATATAGGAGAATAGCAAGTCAGATGTGAGTCCTAGGGCCAAAGAACAATAGGCGTAGCTCTAAGTAATGTGTCAAACAGCTCCAGGTTAGTGTCCTAGAAGAGAAAATGGAGATGGTTTTTTTTAGTGGGTCGTGTATAATACTCAAACCACAGACCCCGAAAGTGTGGACCCTTCCGGACATTTGTAGAGCAAATTTTTCCACCTGCCCTTGTAAACAAAAAGAGTATTATTATTAATATTGTTATTATTAGTTTTATTTCTGGACACATTTCAACGCGCTCGCGCACAAACACCCTTAATATTATACACCCCAAACTAGATTTATATATTTCTGGTTTGGCCATACATGCAATAAACACTGGACATGAATTCCCAGACATAACCAACATGACACTAATAAAACACATACCACAAAAAGACACCATAATGAACATTTGGGAAAATTTACAAATGGGCTATACAAACACAAAACAAACGAATACCTGAACAAATACAAATCAATACAAAACATGACACAATTTTCAAAGCACTCAACATCGAAAATACACAAAATACTAATATATACACCACAACCACACACAGTAATACCAAAAACCAACAGGAAATCATAACAACAACCAATCAACACACAAGTACTCCACAAGATTCAAAATTAAGAAGGCTGAGGATGGGAACACTAAGTGTCCCGAAACATGTTCCAAATAAGGAAAAACATCTTGAGGTAAAGTTATTATAATATTAAATATAATATATATATATATATATATTTAAAACTTTGATGATGTGCAGATTTGTTTCCGCATAAGGCATATAAAAATATACGCGTATACATGAAATTTACTCTCAGAAGAAATTTATTATTATGTTAATGAAATAAAATATTTAATTATTGCAACGAACTTAAGCGTTCAGTGACGTAACTGCCGGATCCGTAGGGCCCCCAATGCGGGGGAGCCTGTGGACTGGGGGGCCCATGCAAACATTTCCCTTAATTTTTACGTATGGGTATAAACCATTGTACTTAAGTAAAACCAAATCTCTCGGTACGTATTTAACATTTGAAAATACGTTTATTTTTCTACTGTTATTTTACTAGTATTTAATGACGTACTATGAAGTATAAAATATTTGGTTAACTGGACAACAGGGTGGTGATTCCAATTAAGGGTGCACCGTGGCCACCAGAATTCGGCTGTTGGAACATACCCCAAGCTAAAGTTGATTAAGAATTATTTGCGTAGCACGATGTCTCAGAAAAGGATAAGTGGACTTAGTGTACTCTGGGTACAAAATTAAACTACTAGATCGATTTATATTAATGAAATAATAAACACTTTTGCATCTGACAAAGCAGTAAGTTCACTAAAGTTTCAAATGAAAGAAAACTAAATTAAAGTTACTTTAATTTCTTACTATTAGGGTTGTAGGGGGGGGGTTGCAAAGGATTCCTGCAGAGGGACTCAGAAAAAAGTTACGCCATTACAAGTGTCTCTATAAAGTAAAGACAACAGAATAATACAAGAACTGAGTAGACGCCTCCTGTCGACCTCAAATCAGGGTAATGACGTCTCTCACTGGAAGAACTTTTAGTCGCTCTATGATTTGAAGGACTTGTAGTTCCTAGTTCCATGCTACCAGAATAGCCTACAAAATTTGTCTAATTTTCATTACTAATTTAGTAAAATTAAAAGAAAAATACGCTACGAGCTACTTACGGTATAAATTTTACAAACACTCTCCATGACGCGAATTCAGACTACATACCAAGTTAGACTGGAGACAACCAGCAGCTTTGAAAAATCAAGAAACAAAATTTGTTATCTATCACATTGTAGTCCTACAAAAAGTCTGTAAAAGTCTGGTTTCTGATTGCCATTCACAAACACACACACACACAGAGTAAGAGGAGAAGGAGGTATCATTCTCGTCAGGAGAGACAGACGTTGGAATTTATTATGACGAGTAAGTTTGACATTATCAGATTGCGTTTGCGTCCAAATAATTCATGGAGCCCTGTACAACAACTGACATCCATATATATAAGCGCAAATTAATTAATACGGAAACAACATAAACGCGTGTCATTCTGTACGGTTGTCCTTTGCTTGTGAAACACTAGCGACAGGCAGACGTCACTTTTCACTCAGCTCTTTCTTTCACTCTGAATAATACATCATAGTGCAAAACAAGAAAAAATTTCAATCGTATTTGTTCATACTGATTTAATTACAAGCGCCTGCATCTTCTGAACATTGCGTTTTATGTCTCAAAGGGAGAGGAAGAAATCAGTGGCGATTCCTGACCCGATAGATACGGCAAGCATCGACAATATAAGCACTTCTACATAAAATTCCAATGATAGAATAAATCGTTAAAAAATATTCAGGTACGCACTTGTTCGTGTCGCTGTGAGAAAAAGATTAATAAAGTATAATTAATATGAGGATTAAAAATGTGACGTTTATCAAACTGTAGCGTTTCAACGATTGGAACATATTTTTAACGTTTAAGGGTGAGTCGGTTATTTGACTGCAGTCATTTGTTAACAACAGCAACCCAAAAGCTACCCTCAAACAAAATAATACTACAACCAAAATAATAATCAAGAGAAAGAAACTGCCGCATTTTCACCGAGCCGGGACACTGCTAGCGCTCCTACCGGCATAAACCACTACTAAAGGGTGTTAACGTCTGTTGGCGTCTCTGAGAGCCAGATCCTATGCGGTTTAGCATGGTATATATAGGTACCAGAAAAACCATCGTACTCGTAAGTTAGTTTGTTATAAGTTTGAATATTTATAACTGTAGCCTAATGTAAAGAAGAAGTCTAGATAATGAAAGCGTAGTTATGAAATCCTAAATAAATGTTTAGACTTCTGAAATTATGGCCGTCTCATAGTTAGTGCACCAAACCTTTTTTTGAAGTGATTGCCTCGGGGGCGGAGTGGTCAGTCACCTGTTACAACAGCGCACAGAACCGGAAGCGAATTGATGTTAACGACTTTGATCAAATCAAATCATCTATAACTTTTTGACTGGAATACAGGTGACAAATGCGCCGCCGATTTTCAAAAGATAAGAGATAAGATTTGTAATATAATAATATTACAAATAAAAATAAAAATATAAATTAAATTGAATTGATATGTTGGTATGTATTGATATTTTGTTTATCACTTTTGTGATAACAAAGGTATTGATATGTAGATCACTGGATCAGTCTGACTCCTTAAAGTCCCACTGTTAGGCTAGTCAAATTGTAATATAATTTCAAATGTAATAATAAATAAAATATAGAAATATTGATGATAAGAATATGTTATAACTAGGTGTGTTTGATTGATAAATAACAAATACATCAAACTTTAAAAATTGTGCAAATATTTTTTCTTGTTCTTGTATCGAGTTTGAGTGAATGATTTAATTTAATTAATTAATAATTAATTAATTAGTTGAGTTTATAATTTCCTTCTATATCTATTCTCTCAATGTGAATTATGTTTTTGCTTAATAAAAAATAATAATAACATTAATGGTAGAAATAAAAACAATGTTGGTAACTGAATAATGATTTGCGTTTATTCATTCAAAATTGTGCGCCAGTCAAACTGCGCATGTCCCAGGCACTGGCGAATATTTGCCACAGTCGGCATTGAGAAAAATCAACAAATGTATTTTTTACAAGTTTAAATTTATGGTTCTTTTAACGAGTCGAAATGGTCAGAGGGCAAGGAACAAGATACATTTAACAGGTATTCTTAAACTAAATGTTAATATCTGAAATAGAACAGAATTATTATTACAATTGTCAATTAGAAAGAAATTATTTAAATTTCGAACCAAGTCGAAGAAATGACGTCACTCCTCTCCAGGAAGCACTGGCTGATCGTCTTTATAGAAATTCAGCAATGGCCGCCGTCTGCTCGATTTTAACTGCTATGATGCCGTTGGAATTGAAGATCTTCTCCCACAGAAATAAAACGATGTTCCCTTTTCTGCGAAGTGGTGTTGGTCCAAAATATCGTGTTGAATGTCCCCTCGTCGTCTGCGATGTCGAATTCTGGATGGATCTCTTGTGTAGTGTAGTGTTCAATTATGCGTGTTGGTTTTATGTGAATTCGTTCCAAAAATGGTTCAAAATGGCTGTCGATTTCTGGTGTTGCGTTTTATGGTGTTATACTGTGTTTTTGGAAATTTGTGAAGTGTTAGACATTGATAGATAATGTTATTTCACTTGTTAGTTCATCTCCGTTACACGCCGCATAACCACACTTGGTTTTAATACAAATTATTTAGTTTTCAATACTCCACTAACACATTTTTCAACTGTTCAGCTTTGCGATTAACAATAGACTAATAGACGCAACGTCGTCGTTTTAGGCCAATTTGTGGTATGTCTTTTTCCTCTTCATATTGTTTAATTATAAAATATCTGTCTAAGACTTGTTTCACTATCTAACTATACATAACAAGTTTTCTTATTTTTTTACTGTATTTCAAATATTTCTTAATTTTACATGAATCTAACTATTCAGTAATATTGATTATTTAATTTTACATCTTTTGATATATAGCTGGGTTTGTTTCAAACTCATTTAAGCCCAAAAATTACAATTTTACATAATGATTGTATGCCCCATATTTTGTACAAATTCAGTGTTTTAAAGGTTTTTATTTGTTTTTTCGGTATAATATTTCCCTGGAATACACCTAATAACTCCGTAATTACTTTGTTGTTAATAATTTGGTTATTAAAACATTTCAATATTGATTAATTTGCTGTTTAGTCTGATTTGATTACTATCATAAGCCTATTTTTGACTGTTTCCAAAAGAAGTTAATTTTCTTTCTTTTGTCATTCTATTTGCTATTAACTGTATCTGTATTAATTATATTTTCAATTTCTGTATTGTATGTATTGAATTCTATTCCTATTACATAGATTAATTCTTTAATAGATAATTTTTTGTTTATAGGCCATTCTGTGTTTACAAAAATGGTGTCTTGGCTGGTCTGTTTGTACAATTATACATGGTTTACTGATTTGAATAAGATTATTACATTTTTATGCCCTACTTGCCTCTCTGACTTACACAATGGAAAATTAAATGACATGATTTTAAATACAATAGAATATCTTGTATCTACTAAACTTTCTTTATACTAATAACATCATTGAACCATAACATGAACATCTTATGCCTAATTTTAACAAAAACATCTTATTATCAACTATTTTCCATATATCACCTAATTTTAACAAAAACATCTTATTCCTATTATTTTTAACTGTATCATCAAATGATAACAAAATAGCTTATCCTAGACATAATTTAATTAAAAAAAATAAAAAACTCCTATTACTAGTAACACTGTCAGTCACTAACTGTCTTGTGTATTATGTTTCTTTTGAAAACACTTTAACTGTGATCAAAAAAACATCTTGTATCTATTTACACCTTACATCTAAAATATTATCTAATTAATAATAAATAACAAACATCTTAATATTAGTCATACCTTCAGTTATGAACTGTCCTTTGGTATTTTTGTCCTTCTCACCATTTACTTAGCTATAATTAAAGAAAACATTTTATATGTAATAGTTTTTCTTATATCTAATTTAAAAACTCTTATTACTGGTAATGTTGTCAGTCCTTAGACTGTCTTTCATTCCAATGGTTTTATTATTATTATTCTACACTCATGGTAGTCTTTTTATAATATTTAAACTTCATTGAAGATTTTTTTCATAGATTTTTTAACTATGTTTCTCACTATACACTCTGTAGTTTCTTAATTTTGTTATCTCACTTCACTTTATTGGATTCTACACTCTGGTAGTCTTTTTAGTGAGTTCTACACTATGGTAGTCTCTTTTGACATATTTTTTAACATATTACACTTACAACTAATATACAATTTGTGTTTTATAGTATTGTATCTTGTAACTTGTTTGGGTTTACCTATATCGGTTTCAATTTTGTCTCATGGTATTTATTATATGACTAACATTTTGTTTTGGCATATCTCTTCCTGTTTCTGGTCTCTTTGTGGGAATCTTGATATGTTTTGTCCCTTCTTCAAATATCACATTAGTAGTTTCCTTATTAAAATGGTTTCATGACAGATTATTTCCTTTTTTATGGTCCTTCCCTTTTTGTGCTGCTTCCCCAATCTACTGGGTATACTGCTGGTTTAACTGGTTTTTTCATAGTAGGTTATTTTAATTAATGGTTTTCTGTATTATTTTCCATTTTTATTCACATTTTATAGACTTAATTATACAGTTTCTAGTGTAATCCTTAAACAATTTATTCCTCTCACTCACTATGGAACTTTCTCTTTTATTTATGTAACATTAATTCAAATGTTTAGTGTGATAATTTTGTTATGTTACATATGCTCTCCTGTAAAAGTGATTAGTTCAGATCATACTCTGTATGGATGAAATAATTACTACTAATTCTTTTGTATTTACATTTTCTCCGTGATTACATGTTTTCACTTTATATACCTTCTTTTTCCACCATTGCTTCCTCTCAGCTGATGTGTATCTCCTTCATTGGTTTCTTTTTTTTTTTTTTTTTTCATTGATAAGTGGTCTTCAATCTTGTGTATAACATTATCATTTTATATTCCTTCTTATTTGGTGCTTCCTCACCAGTATGTTTACTCCCTAACATTCCCTAACAAATTAATTGGAACAGTTCAGAGTGGCACTTTTGGCTTCAATCCCTGCTGTCCAATACTTCAATTGAGTCCAGAGGTATTATCATCTCTGCTCAACACATAAGACTGATGGCATTTTCTACATCCAGTCATAAAAATAAATAAACAGTAAAAGTAGTCATTTTTGACTAAAATAAACATCTTTAGATTCTTCACTTCATAATACGTTATATTAATTAATACTTTTATACACTTGACTCTTCTTCTCTCTTAAAGCTTATTCCATATTAGGTGGTTTAGGTATGTGGTATCATATACATTTCATCATGTTTACATAGTAAGTAGTATTTATATTTACTCTTTCTACCATCTGGTATCCATTGAGTTACTTTTATTGCTCATGGTATAACATGAATTAATTCTTTATCACTTTCACTATAACAGTGGTTGTTGTAACAGCATTATCATTATTAGTATCAGGTTTGTTTTTTTTTTTTTTTTTGTTTTTTGGTCTCACTATTTGGTCTTTAGTGAGCTGGTCCTTCTTCATTGTTCCATTTTTATTAAATTATTTTCTGTGTGAGTTTGGTTAATTTGTTCGATTAAGTCATATGCCATTCTGGTTTCCTTTCTCCTTTAGAATTTTGTATCTCTTTCTTACAAAATCTTTTTTCATATTTCAGAGTTATTTCTCACCATTTGTATGAGTAATGATATGAGTTTAATGTTTTTTAATTTTAGACATTTTTATTCAACTACATTCTTTCTTATTCATAGTTGTTTTTCAAATATTTTGGTATAAGTTGTACTTATTATTGTTTTGAATTTTGAAATTATTATTCCTCAAAATTCTTTTTTCATTCATAATAGTCTTTGAATGTTTGTGTAAGTGGTACTTACTAATTATTTTGAATTTGGACAATTATTATCTGCATCCAAATTCTTTTTACTTGCATAATAGTCTTTGAATATTTGTGTAGCTTGTACCTACTATTGCTTTTGAATTTTGAAGCTTATTATGTTCAAAATTCTTTTTATTTATTCACAATAATCCTTCAAATGTTTTGCTGTAAGTTGTGCTTACTGATTTTCGGAATTTTGTAATTTTTTATTCTTATCAAAATTCTTATTTCGTTCACAATATTCTTTCTGATATTTGGTGTAAGTTGTTCTTACTAATTTTTGAATTTTGTAATTATCTATTTAGCAAAATTCTTTTTTCATTCACAATATTCTTTCTGATATTGGTGTAAGTTGTACTTACTGATTTTTGGAATTTGGTAATTATATTCTTATCAAAATTCTTATTTTGTTCACAATATTCTTTCTGATACTTGGTGTAAGTTGTGCTTACTGATTTTTGGAATTTGGTACTTATTTTTATTTCTCAAAATTCTTATTTCATTCACTATATTCTTTCTGATATTTGGTGTAAGTTGTGCTTACTGATTTTTGGAATTTGGTAATTTTTATTTTTATCAAAATTCTTATTTTGTTCACAATATTCTTTCAGATACTTGGTGTAAGTTGTACTTACTAATTTTTGGAATTTGGTAATTATTTTTATCAAAATTCACAATTTCTTCATAATAGTTTTAACTCATAATTATGAGTCCTCCAAATATTTTTTAATGGATAACTGATTATAAGTTCCTTTTACTTTATTCGAAATGATATCCTTTAGTACATACGTATTGTTATTATTGTTTTTAATAATCAGGTATGGGCCGGTATACAGCAGTAATAACTTTTTGGTAATGCCTTCCAAAGTACTGGGTAATTCCCTGTTTTTTAGCAGTACCTTTTCTCCGACTTCAAAGTTTATTATTTTCTTAACAGCCTTTTGATATTTGTTCTTGCGCCTTTCCTGGTCTTCAGCCAATTTATTGTAGAATCTGATTCGATTGAATTTGTATTCTTGACTCCGGGGGAACTCTATTATGTCTTGTATTTCTCTCGGAGGCGGTTTTTCATACATTGCCGTGTATGGCGTGGTACCTATAGCGGTGTGATATGACAAATTAAGGAATTCTTCCGTAGCTAATAAATATTCTTGCCACTTCTTTTGTTGATTATAGCAATAAGTCCGTAATATTCTTCCGACCTCTCGCAGTACCCTCTCCGCTGGATTGCTGCTGGGGTGGTAGACAGACGTCTTGTATGTCTTAATGCCCAATGTATTCAGAGTGTTTCTCCACCGCCAACCCTTAAATTGCGTTCCATGGTCGGTGATTATGGATGTCGGGCTTCCTACCTCTGGAATGTAATGATTTGTTATTATTTCTAGAGTCTTCAGAGTGGTGGCTCTGTTCACAGGGTATAGTTTTGTAAATTTTGTAAAATGATCCATCATAATAGCAATATACTTGTATCGATGGCGTCCGCCACTGTGGGGAAATGGACCACATATGTCCATAAAGACCTTTTCCAGTTTGGCTTGTGAGGTAATCGGTATCATCATACCCTCCTTTTTCTCATTGTTGGTTTTCACCAACTGACATATCAGACAGGTTTTAAGGTAGTTTCTAGTTTTTCTATTGATACTTTTTTGTGACAATTCTCTTCTATTGCCTTGATCACCTTCATGGCTCCCATGTGACCGTATCGTAGGTGATAGTCCAGGATGATATCCTTTTCGATTGTAGTAGGGATCATGACCTTCCATATTTCTTCATCAAGGGATGTCTTGATGAATAAAATCCCATTATGTATACCATAAAATTTGTTTATTGTGTCATCTTGGTTGGAGAGACGAAGTTTAATAGAGTTTAACTTCGGATCGGACTGCTGGTGTTTGCTGATGTCCTGCACTATCTTCTCTAAATCGGATCTGTCCTTAATAATGTTATAGATTTTCAAAATGCTCTCCTTTTCGCCTTCGAACGTTTGTTCTTCCAGATTCACTCTCGACAATACGTCGGCTACTACATTTTTACTTCCAGGAACATACTCCCACTGTATATCGTATTCCTGTAGGGCGAGTACCCATCTGGTCAATCTACCATGGCTTAATTTGCATCTTCTTAGAAATGATATTGACTTGTGATCTGTTCGGACGGTCACTGGATATCCGAGGATATACGTCCGAAACTTCCCGCAGGCAAAGACTACACTTAGCAGTTCTTTTTCCGTCACATTATAGTTCTTTTCACACTGGTTAAGGGTTCTGCTAGCAAAGCTCACTACTAGATGGTTTCCACTTTCATCTTCTTGGTACAGTGTTGAACCCAAGCTAATGTTACTAGCGTCACAGTTTAGAAAGAAGGGTCGGTTAAAATCTGGATGGTTGAGCATTACTGCATCTAAGAATTTCTCTTTAATTGATTTGAAGGTCTCGTCTTGTTCTTGACCCCATCGCCATTTATTCTTGGACGATAACTGGTACTGAAACTGGGCTGTTAGTTCGGAATAATTATTCTGGAACTTCCTATAATAGTTACACAGGCCCAAAAATGATTGTAGTTGCCTTCTGTTTTTTGGTGTAGGGAATCGTTGTATGGCGTCTACCTTTTCTGTTGATGGTGTTATTCCTTGACTGTTTAGCTGGAAACCCAGGAATTGAACTTCTTTAGCTATAAGCTTGGACTTGTCCAGTTTAAGGGTGACATTATTTTCAGCAAGCTTCTTCAAAACATACTCCACACGATAACAGTGTTCCTCCCAGTTGGTTGATGTTATTAGGAGATCATCAACATAGACAGTCGTGAATTGGAGCGCTTCAGGTCCTAGTATATGATCCATACAGGCAACAAAAACCGCTACTGAATTCACCAACCCGAAGGGCAATCTCTTAAACTGATAATTGCGCCCTTCGAAGATGAACGCCATATATTGCCGGCTTGCTGGGTGCAACTCCACTTGCCAATAGCCGCATACCGTATCCCAGGTGGTAATGAATCGTGTTCCGTGGAACCTCTTCAAAATTTCATCAATTTCGCCAGGTGAGGTACGATCGTTTATTATCATCTTATTTATCTCACGAGCGTCAAGGCAAAGTCTTACCTTCCCATTTTTCTTTTGTATGGCCACAATTGGGCTTGTGTATGGCGATTGACTGCTCTCGATGATATCTCTACGGATCATATTCTGGATCTCTGAGCGTACGGCTTCTTTCAAAGATTGTGCTATTGGGTACGACTTTCGGTTAAATTCTACCGGTTCTCTGAAGCGTATGGAACATTGGTAGTTCCGAATCTTTCCAGGTTCGTCAGAAAATACAGCCCGATATTTCTCATATATTTCTACCAATTGATTCAGCTGGTCTTCCTTTAATTGCTCGTTAGTATTGTGGCACTGGAAGTTACGTATCTCTTGGATTTTTTGTTGCCGTAGGTCTTCCTCCGAATCCTGATGTACGGGCTTGTTGTTTGTTAAGTAGTTGGACAAGTAATTCACCTTATTTTGGTGGTCGAGAAGTTGTCTGGAGTCTAAAGTCTTGTTATCAGTTAAATTGGCTATCCAGGTTGAACCTTCAGCAAAGAGTGATACCTTTCCTCGGCACAAGTCGATAATTGCTGAGTTTCGGCGCAATATGTCGCATCCTATCATGATGTTGAAAGGTAATCCGGCTGCAACAAGAAATATCATATCCACACTAATGCCCTGACTTTTGACACTGAGGGATACCTGCTTTCTTATGGTCTTGTTCTGTCGGCCGGTAGCTCCTACAAGTACAATATTATTAATAGGTAGTACCGGTAAATTTTTGTGGCATTCCTGCTGTATCCGGTCCAATTCATTTCGATTTATTATGGAGAAATTGGCTCCAGTGTCTATCATTATAGGAACAGAAATACCTTCAATTTCTGCAATTATGTATATTATTTCATTATCATTATTGTTAATATTAAGCTCACTTTCTTCTAATAGGTCCTTACGGATGTCCTTTAAATAATTGCTGTATATTATGGTAAAATTTTTTCTGTTTTTCTTCAAATTCATACCTACTTGATTAAACCCAGCAGATTGGAGCAGTAAAGGGTTATTGGATTTTATTACTGCCTCCGTTCGTTTAAATGTTCCGCTTCATTACGGATTAGGCCGTTGGAAGCGTCAGCTTGAAGTCCTGAGGCTGTTTCGTTTGGTTCTGCTCGATCGTCTGGTTGGGCTTCTGTTACAGGTAGTCTTCGCTGATTATCCAGGCTGGAACTACGTCTGGGCTCGTACTCTCTGTACCGATTACTTCCCTGGCTCCCTTGGAAGGTCTCGTACTCGTAGTATCGGCTCCTTCGTTGAGGCTGGTACCTCCTGTGTCCACTGCCTTCTGCTCGGATGTAGTTGACATGGGGTCGATATGCCCTGTAATTGTGGTTATTACCTCCATTTGGGTAATTCCGGTTATAATTACCATGATAATTATTATTATTAGAAAGGTTGGGGTTCCTCTGACCATTTGGAACATAGTTACTATTATGATTATAATAACCGTTGTTATTTTGTGGACGGCTATTATTATTATGATTATTATTGTTGTGGTTGTTGTTATTATTATTTATGCGAGGAATATTACTATTATTATTATTGTTGTTAAAACGGGGCAAATTATTGTTATTTCTGGGGTTATAATTGTACTCGGCATTATTCCGATTTGCGGAATTATAATTATTATTATTACCCACATTCTGCCGATTATTATTATTATTCAAATTATTGTTGTTATTCCTTGGTTCCGGCTTTTCATACCTCCTGCGACTTTGACGGTAATAGTCTTCGTGCTCGTACATTTCTAAAAGCTCGGTCATGGCTTGCACCGTCTTTATTTGACTGTTTCGTCTGGCTCTGATAATATCCTCCTCGTAGTGGTATGAGAGTTTGCTGACCAGGCATTCTTCCGGTATTCGGGGCTCTAGGTGTTTGGCCACGCACACCTTTCCCAAAAAGTACGCCGTTAAAGTTTGGTTTCCATAAGGGTTGTACTTCCCATGACATATCCCGTCTCTGGCGATATTTTGCGTTGATTCAGACCAATATTTGGCTTTGAATAGCCTTCTGAATTGTTGATAGTCGGTCACCTCGTCTCTTATCGCCATCCACCAATTGTCTGCTATTTCCTTGAACGATTCGTCAAGCACCTCTTTATTCTCCCTCCAGCGATTACCTCTGTGTTTGGCAAAGTATTCCTCGATTCTTGCTAGGAATTCCATGGGTTTATTTTTATAAAACCTGAAGTTAATCCCTTCACGATTTTCACTGTTGGGACAACTGGTAATGGTTGTCGGTCGACTATGGAATAAGTCTATATCTGTCTGGTTCTGTCGTACCTGACTGTTGATACTGGTCACAGCAGCTTCAATGCCGTCGCATTTTTCTGTGAACCGGTCCTGCACTCGCTCCCAGTCTTCCCGTGTTTCCTTTAGTCTCTCCTCCAATGTCTTCCTAGTCGTTTCTTCAATATTGTTAACCTTCGTATTTATTTCTGTCTTGATAATCTGTACTTCCCGTTCAGTTTGACTCCATTTTTCGTCAGCTCTGGTAACCTTTTGTTCGATTACCGTTATTTCCTCTTCTACCTTCTTGCTGATTGTCTCATTGTTTTCAGCTATCTTCTGGCTCAATTCTTCCTTCAATATTTCCATTCTTCCGTCTAACCGGTTCATGTTCTCTTGGTTCGTCTCCTTCAATTCTTCTCTCAATTGCTGACTATTGCTTTCCATTTTCTGATTTGTTTCTTCCATCCTCTTGTTGGTTTCTTCCAGTTTTTGGCTTATCTGGGTTAATTCCTCTTTCGACTGTTTATTGTCAGTCTTTATCTCCTCCATTTTCTCCTCAATTTTCTGAATATTTTCTTCCATCTTCTCTTCTATCTTCTTACTGTTTGCTTCCATCTTCTCCTCCATCTTCTTGCTAGTATCTCCAATTTTATTGCCCAACTCTTCCTTCAATCGTCGATTATCATTCTTCATTTCCCCCTCCATCTTCTTACTATTCTCCTCCATCTTCTTACTGGTATCTCCAATTTTATTACTTAATTCCTCCTTCAATCGTTGGTTATCATTTTCCATTTTCTTACTATTTTCTTCGATTTTCTTGTTGGTATCTCCGATTTTATTACCCAACTCTTCTTTTGTCGTTTTAAATTCTCTGAGTAACATCTCCATCATTCTATCCAATTTTGTATCTTCCTTTGTAGTGGATTTCTCCGGCTGTTCCTCCGGTGGTGCAGGTTTGTTTGGTTCTGCTGGCGGTAACATCGACTCCACATCTTCCACTGGTGTCGCCTCTTTATCTTCCATGTTTATCTCCTGCTCGGCCTCCATAGCCCTTTTCCTTGATGTAGCTCTCCTGTGCATCTCGCTCCCTCTTCCGACCTGTTGACCGTTGCCAAGCTAAAAATAGGAAATTGGACAATCGTCCTTATTTTACAACACTATTACCTCCTATTTAAAGCCCCTTAAGTTGGACGCCAATTTGTAATATAATAATATTACAAATAAAAATAAAAATATAAATTAAATTGAATTGATATGTTGGTATGTATTGATATTTTGTTTATCACTTTTGTGATAACAAAGGTATTGATATGTAGATCACTGGATCAGTCTGACTCCTTAAAGTCCCACTGTTAGGCTAGTCAAATTGTAATATAATTTCAAATGTAATAATAAATAAAATATAGAAATATTGATGATAAGAATATGTTATAACTAGGTGTGTTTGATTGATAAATAACAAATACATCAAACTTTAAAAATTGTGCAAATATTTTTTCTTGTTCTTGTATCGAGTTTGAGTGAATGATTTAATTTAATTAATTAATAATTAATTAATTAGTTGAGTTTATAATTTCCTTCTATATCTATTCTCTCAATGTGAATTATGTTTTTGCTTAATAAAAAATAATAATAACATTAATGGTAGAAATAAAAACAATGTTGGTAACTGAATAATGATTTGCGTTTATTCATTCAAAATTGTGCGCCAGTCAAACTGCGCATGTCCCAGGCACTGGCGAATATTTGCCACAGTCGGCATTGAGAAAAATCAACAAATGTATTTTTTACAAGTTTAAATTTATGGTTCTTTTAACGAGTCGAAATGGTCAGAGGGCAAGGAACAAGATACATTTAACAGGTATTCTTAAACTAAATGTTAATATCTGAAATAGAACAGAATTATTATTACAATTGTCAATTAGAAAGAAATTATTTAAATTTCGAACCAAGTCGAAGAAATGACGTCACTCCTCTCCAGGAAGCACTGGCTGATCGTCTTTATAGAAATTCAGCAATGGCCGCCGTCTGCTCGATTTTAACTGCTATGATGCCGTTGGAATTGAAGATCTTCTCCCACAGAAATAAAACGATGTTCCCTTTTCTGCGAAGTGGTGTTGGTCCAAAATATCGTGTTGAATGTCCCCTCGTCGTCTGCGATGTCGAATTCTGGATGGATCTCTTGTGTAGTGTAGTGTTCAATTATGCGTGTTGGTTTTATGTGAATTCGTTCCAAAAATGGTTCAAAATGGCTGTCGATTTCTGGTGTTGCGTTTTATGGTGTTATACTGTGTTTTTGGAAATTTGTGAAGTGTTAGACATTGATAGATAATGTTATTTCACTTGTTAGTTCATCTCCGTTACACGCCGCATAACCACACTTGGTTTTAATACAAATTATTTGGTTTTCAATACTCCACTAACACATTTTTCAACTGTTCAGCTTTGCGATTAACAATAGACTAATAGACGCAACGTCGTCGTTTTAGGGCAATTTGTGGTATGTCTTTTTCCTCTTCATATTGTTTAATTATAAAATATCTGTCTAAGACTTGTTTCACTATCTAACTATACATAACAAGTTTTCTTATTGTTTTACTGTATTTCAAATATTTCTTAATTTTACATGAATCTAACTATTCAGTAATATTGATTATTTAATTTTACATCTTTTGATATATAGCTGGGTTTGTTTCAAACTCATTTAAGCCCAAAAATTACAATTTTACATAATGATTGTATGCCCCATATTTTGTACAAATTCAGTGTTTTAAAGGTTTTTATTTGTTTTTTCGGTATAATATTTCCCTGGAATACACCTAATAACTCCGTAATTACTTTGTTGTTAATAATTTGGTTATTAAAACATTTCAATATTGATTAATTTGCTGTTTAGTCTGATTTGATTACTATCATAAGCCTATTTTTGACTGTTTCCAAAAGAAGTTAATTTTCTTTCTTTTGTCATTCTATTTGCTATTAACTGTATCTGTATTAATTATATTTTCAATTTCTGTATTGTATGTATTGAATTCTATTCCTATTACATAGATTAATTCTTTAATAGATAATTTTTTGTTTATAGGCCATTCTGTGTTTACAAAAATGGTGTCTTGGCTGGTCTGTTTGTACAATTATACATGGTTTACTGATTTGAATAAGATTATTACATTTTTATGCCCTACTTGCCTCTCTGACTTACACAATGGAAAATTAAATGACATGATTTTAAATACAATAGAATATCTTGTATCTACTAAACTTTCTTTATACTAATAACATCATTGAACCATAACATGAACATCTTATGCCTAATTTTAACAAAAACATCTTATTATCAACTATTTTCCATATATCACCTAATTTTAACAAAAACATCTTATTCCTATTATTTTTAACTGTATCATCAAATGATAACAAAATAGCTTATCCTAGACATAATTTAATTAAAAAAAATAAAAAACTCCTATTACTAGTAACACTGTCAGTCACTAACTGTCTTGTGTATTATGTTTCTTTTGAAAACACTTTAACTGTGATCAAAAAAACATCTTGTATCTATTTACACCTTACATCTAAAATATTATCTAATTAATAATAAATAACAAACATCTTAATATTAGTCATACCTTCAGTTATGAACTGTCCTTTGGTATTTTTGTCCTTCTCACCATTTACTTAGCTATAATTAAAGAAAACATTTTATATGTAATAGTTTTTCTTATATCTAATTTAAAAACTCTTATTACTGGTAATGTTGTCAGTCCTTAGACTGTCTTTCATTCCAATGGTTTTATTATTATTATTCTACACTCATGGTAGTCTTTTTATAATATTTAAACTTCATTGAAGATTTTTTTCATAGATTTTTTAATTATGTTTCTCACTATACACTCTGTAGTTTCTTAATTTTGTTATCTCACTTCACTTTATTGGATTCTACACTCTGGTAGTCTTTTTAGTGAGTTCTACACTATGATAGTCTCTTTTGACATATTTTTTAACATATTACACTTACAACTAATATACAATTTGTGTTTTATAGTATTGTATCTTGTAACTTGTTTGGGTTTACCTATATCGGTTTCAATTTTGTCTCATGGTATTTATTATATGACTAACATTTTGTTTTGGCATATCTCTTCCTGTTTCTGGTCTCTTTGTGGGAATCTTGATATGTTTTGTCCCTTCTTCAAATATCACATTAGTAGTTTCCTTATTAAAATGGTTTCATGACAGATTATTTCCTTTTTTATGGTCCTTCCCTTTTTGTACTGCTTCCCCAATCTACTGGGTATACTGCTGGTTTAACTGGTTTTTTCATAGTAGGTTATTTTAATTAATGGTTTTCTGTATTATTTTCCATTTTTATTCACATTTTATAGACTTAATTATACAGTTTCTAGTGTAATCCTTAAACAATTTATTCCTCTCACTCACTATGGAACTGTCTCTTTTATTTATGTAACATTAATTCAAATGTTTAGTGTGATAATTTTGTTATGTTACAGAAGACATGTGAAACAGTTTTTGTCACAACAATAATGTTGGTTACGTAATCGTTTATTTACTTTTGTCTGATTTTCTTTGGGCAAGCACTGCTTGGATTGTAAGCACTGCTTGCGTTGTTTGCTCCGAGGATTCGCCTCTGGGAAAAATACTGCAAGAATGGGCGCAAAATCTGTGATTTTTAAATTCTGCCTTCTTACGTTGAAAATCTAGTGGAACCATATTTTATAAGTTGTTTAACCAATGCCATAAGATAACTGTGCCAAGTAGGTAATTGTCAGACAACAACATCGTCTTCTGCCAATATTCAATTTAACATTTAGTAATATTCATCTCTTTCATCTGAGAACATACGCTTTTGTAAAAATATAAAATTTTCACCTAGCTGCTTTCGTGTTTTATAAAGACAAGAATGTTGTATCCATATTCTCCATATGCTACATCAAGGCTTTTGATGATGTGAGACGAAATAAGCTGTGGAATATCAATGGACAGAAGTGGCTTACCAAAACACCTAACAGATGTCATTAGGAGCATGTACAGGAACACAAAGATCATTGTAAAAACTGAATCTGCTGAAGTCCTTAATGAAGTGACAAAGGGGTCAAACAAGGGTGTAGCATTTCATCCACACTATAGGCTATAAATATTTCTAAACTTCAGTGACAGTTTCAGTAAACGTCATTTTGTCAAAACTGTGATGTTTGCTGCCGATCAGTAGCAGACAATGAAAACAGACTGCAGAGGGCCCTCTATGAATTGTAGCAGATAATCAGGATATATGGTTTGGAAATTTCTGTTATCAAGACTAATTCCATGGTTCTTAAAGGTTGCTTTCCTGTAAATTGTAAACCACTACTTAATGATCAACTAATTGAGGAAATGCATTCATTCAGGTGCCTTGGATGTGACTTGTCTTATGTTGGTGAGACTGATGTGGACAAAAAATAGAGAAGTTTAATCATATGTGTGGAACGATAAGATGAACACTGAATGGAAAGATCATAAAAGATACTATTTTGAAATTTTATAAAGTGCTGGCAGTGCCATGCGGCCTTTATGGCAGTGAGACTTGGACACTGAACGCAAATACCCAAAGCCGGATACAGGCTAGTGAAATGAGATTTTTACGATCAGTATTAGGAGTATCACAGAGGGATTGTCTAAGATATGATGATATAAGGAACATCCTTGGAATATACAGTAATAGAGCGATTTAGTAAATCGTTATTCATCTTCTTCTTCTGCTCTTCAAGGATTACGTTACCTAAGCCTGTTCCGGCACCCATCTCATCCTAGGACAATCCACATATTCCGGGGCTGCTTTGGATACTATAAGTATTATAAAGTTTAACATGCATATGTTACTGGCCTGTTGCACAACCCCCTACCAGGAGGATCAGAGACTCTTCTGTAAGGGTTACCATACCTTAGCCGAAAGGCCCCTTGTTTTGGGGCGCAGAAGATTCACCCTCGCCCTTCTCTTTCTGAGATAGGATTTGGGATCGTTATTCATAAATTTATAAATTTGTTACACTATATATTTCACACTATAGTGTTCACAACGCAGTCTATGCGCGACAAAAGTATCAAACTCTGACGTCTTCATTTTCCTTAACATGTTTACAAAACAATACAGACACACGCGAGTCGCAACGCTGAATAATTCCTAATAATTTCCGTCAAACAACTTTCCATATTTTCAAAAAAGCTAGTTACATTTTCTAAACAAGTGCACGATTAATATAACAGACAGTACTGGCACAACACCCAAATTTGTTCTGTCATCAAGATTAAGCCTTTATAAACCAAATCAATGTTTCGGTTGTAAAAATTACCAATCGTCTTCATCAATAAGAAAAAATTCACACTAAAAGCCATTATATCGTAGCACCAAGTCATCAGTCTTGTAGAAGGACACCACCAAAATATAAGCCTATAGATAAATCAAAAACACATTTACGACCAAAAGACAAAAATAACTAGAAAAACTTGAGTTTTATATAATCATTTGAGGGATCCCAATGCAAGTACTTTACCTACGCTATGCCGAGAGATGGAGTCACAGAGAGAATATGACCCTATGACCCCTCCCTCCCCACAGACCATACCATTCCAAAGTATACAGCCGATCATAATGGTAATGAAAATCATAATGAGGTCGAAATTTTAAAACTGCTGTTGTTAGCATGGTTTGTTGTTTGGTTCGCGTATCGACTAGCAAGCAAACTGCAATTTGTATTAAATATTTCACAGCGGCGAATACACAAATCATAATTTAGATTAACTCCTCTCAAAGGCAATTCGTTATTTAGTTTCCATTGTGCTAGTGATTAATAGTCGGACAATTGTGAGTTGTATGATCTCTCGCTATGGTTAATTCAGATTCTCATTGCAGTCGGAATCATACGTACACACGTACCCGTTAAACTTCCTGGTTATTATGTACATCGTACGTTGTACGTTATGCAGATGTAGACGAGAGTAATGAAATATCGGTATGGAGAACCATACATGACTTCCATGTTGTAAGATTTATATTTTAAATCATTTTCGAAATGAAATATTTCCATAGAAACTACTTCTTTCTACTTACTGCTTCAGCCTTAACCACAGTACTGCGGTCACAAACGTATAGCACCTCACGTTATCGCACTCGATTTTCACTGATGATGGAAGTCGATGGCACTGCCGAAACGTCTGGTTTTGCAGAAAACATTGGTCTACAGCCAAACAGGCCGGGAAGGAATTTTAACAACAAACTACTTCTTTGTTGCCGATAACGTAGTACATATATAAAAAAAAATTATCCCCTCCCCTTCAACTATAATTTTTGTTTATAGAAAATTACCGCCACCCCGTTAAGCTAGCCTCTTCATTTATAGATATTTCGTCTACGTTTCTACAGTGGATTATTAAGATCTTCTTATCAGGATACTTTATTTATCAATATTAAGTACTTTACTCTTATTACAACAAAAAATCTTTCAGGTAAACTACTCTTTCCCCGTAACCGATCTTCACCAAAATCAAAAGGCCTTAATTCTTCTACAACTCAGGCACGTATGTAAAAAATTATTTGATTCTGTTTGAATTTACGGCAGTTATCGTTCGTCACAGAAATATTACCCTTGTTATCACATAAAACGTTTCAGGTAAACTACCCCTTTCTCTTAACTGATCTTTACCAAAATCAACAGACCTTGATTACTCTACAATCCAGGGATGCATGCAAAACATTATTTGATTCTATTTGAATGTGCGGCAGTTATCGTTCGTCATAGAAAAATTACTCTGGTTAAAACATAAAACGTGGCAGGTAAACTACCCCTTTCCCTTAACCGATCTTCACCAAAATCAATAGGCATTACTTTACAATTCAATTTACAATTAATTTACAATTAAAAAAATTGTACATTGTACGTTATGCAGATATAGACGAGAGTAATGAAAAATGTATATATAGGTTGAAACTGCATATTAATTATCACCATTTTGAATAATTAGTACAAGGTTTAAGTAATGTATCTGTTCCATCGTCATATAAAAATAGATTTAACATAAAATTAGGAATTTTAATGATAAATTCTTAAGCCATAAAATATTGTATTAACCAATAAAATCATCATCATCATCATCATCATCATCATCTGCAAGGATTAAACCAAGGATAGTTTGTTCCGGTCTCAAACAGGCAAAGTCTAGAGCTGGTCACTCCTGTGATTGCTCGGACGTCCTACACCTCTCCGTCCCTTCGGCTTATAGTTCCATACTTGTTTGAGGATTCGGCAGTCATGAATTCGGCAAACATGTTCCCACCAATTCAGCCGATGCTGGGCAATCCTAAACTGAACTCATAATATTCAGTTCCTGCCGTATATCTGTGTTTCTTCTATGATCGTGGAGAGTATACCCTGCCACGTGCCTGAGAAATCTCATTTCGCCGCTTGGATACGACTGGCCTGGCCTTTCGTTAAAGTCCAGTCCTCAGACTATAAAGAAGTGTGAGAAGGGCCATCACCTTGTAGAATTTTAGGCATGTTTCCTTATTTTCTGGCGTAAGAGTTCGCCTGATGGTCCGGCACATAAGGTTGAATTTATGCAACATATTCACAACGTCGTTCCTTGTATTATAAGACACACTGGGGCTCAGGTATTCAAAATTGCTGACTTGAATACTGCAGAAGATGAGTAATGCCTTATTAAGTAATGGTTTCATTCCTTGATGAAGGAAATCCATCCGCACCTCCAAGTGGTGCGGATGGGCAACACCTACAGGTGGCTAACGCGGCTCTGGATACCGAATGAGAGCCGGTATAAGCTGTTCTCCTCTACTTGCCATTGTCAAGTAGAGGTTAGGGCACCCTCTTGCCCTTGGGGTGAGAAATTGCCGCTAAAGACGGATGACGTTCTATTGGTCAACGACATAGGGTGTGTGAGGTAAGGAGAAACACCACATTAAAGATCCTTCTGGATATCTCAACAGGAAACTGATCTCTTTAGTCTGGTAAGACAACCAGTTTATAGGAGAACACTGAGACAGAAAATCGGGCTGGGCGTTAAGCCTGAAGGTGGCAGCCCCACCATACGTCTTACCCTGCGATATACTAGTAACATAGCCAGGGGATATATTCCTTACTAAATTGTCTCAAATAAGAGTTATCCGGGTAAATAAAATCATATTAATATTTTTATTGATATTGTAAACCATAAAATTCTAGATAATATAAAAATTAATCGTTTTAAAACAGTTCTAAATCAATGTTTTTCAACTTCTGATAATTAATAATTATTGTTAACGTGAACGTTTAAGTATAAAATTTATTAATCAATGCTCCAAAACATTAAATCACAATGACACTTCCCTATGTACGTGTGAAATGACTCTGTGTAGGTTTTATATACTTTTATTATTTCATTTATTAGATGATAATGTGAATATTATTTTAGTTCAAATTTTTCTTTCAAATTTTTTTCAGCAACTCCTAGAAGAAACTAAAATTAATATTTACGTAAAAGTTAGGTTTCTCTCTATTGCGAGGGCTGTAAATATCATTTACCAACCTGTGGATACTTCTTTCATTCACTTTTTGCGACCGTCAAAAAAAAAAAAAGCTCACAAAGAGATCAAGATAAGACGAACACTGCTGACTAATGAGAGAGAACTTCAATAAATCCTCAGTATTTCGGTGGAGTTGGATTCTTATGTGATTCTTGGTTACGTAGCATTCGCATCTCAAATATAAACACCTATTGTACAGATTTTTGTTTGATAAAGCACCTAATCACCAATCTATATGATTTTATCCTAACTACTGCTTAATTTACATCTAATAGTCTTATATTTTACATCTGTAATGGCCTTTTAGTTATTTATGAACATGTAATGCAGCTTTGTGTTAACCACGACACAGCATAACTCTGCATCGAGCGAGCAGCTTTAATGCAGAGATTTTTCTTTCGAACAATGGCGCCCTGTCCACTTAGTCTTAACAGCTCATGTAGTCTTTCCTCATGCGTGCTCGCAAAAAATTTAATTTAGCTGGTCCCGAGCTCATCATATCTACATCCATGTGCAACTCCCTATCCCTGATGAACCAACGGGTGTAAACAATTGACCCTAGTAATTTATGTTGAAAAGGTTATACAGTATTAATACTACTCTTTTATTATTTGAGTGGCCCCAAATTTAGATCCATATCTCAGGTTTTCAAAATATTTTTATACAATCTGGTTTATTATAGATGAATTTCTTCTCGACAGCCTACAAAAGTTCCTTTTTATTTGTTTACGTGTTCTTAACTTTTCGTCTTGATATACGCCTTTCATTTACGTTATAACTCTCTATGCAATATAAATATCATCATCATCTTCACAACAAATCACAGGGAAGTTGCTGCTTGTTCCGCCTTCAAAGGTCCTCCAATCTTCTCTTCCTGGATCTACCGACACACCTATGTTCTATAGGTTTGTATTTCATATTTGCTTGGCCAGTCTGGAATCTGACATTCTTTCTATGTGTTCTTTCCACCGTTGTTTGTAACCTTTTAATTTTTTATTCAAGTAAAATCTTGTAACTCTTCTCTTATGGCCTCGTTCTTTATACGGTCGAGTTTAGAACATCTTTTAAGTCCTGTTATGAACGCTATTTCCGAGGCCTGTATTTTACTATCTTGTTTCTTGACTGTTGCCCAAAATTCAGCCCATATGACAGTACAGAGACTGCCATAACTTTAATTTTCTGTTTCGATGTACCCTTTTTCTGAAAATACGGTTGATTTTCCCACAGATCTTCTGGAACTTACCTAACTTAACATCAATATCATAATTCTGTCACAGCCAGTATGATTTCCCAAATAATTAAAGTGACTCACCTGTGCTAGAATCCGATCACTAATCATTATTTTTGTTCTTATTGGCTCCTTGCGTAGAAATGCCATTACCTTTAATATAAATATCTACTGTGGATTTTTAGATTTATTCTCCTACCTGAATAGTTTTTTATTGCTTTGTGGTAGAAAACGCTTTGCTTCTATTATTTTAAGTTAGTTTAATATCATTTTTATTACACAAACGTCCTGTCAGTTTTTTTTTTAGGAAATTTCATAATCTCATTTGGTCAAATGTTATATAAACACAAACTATTTAATGTTTTTAACAAACAATAACAATCAAAGTTTTAATTTTTGAAGCATAGGACATTAAATTACAGTAGGCGAATAACTTTTAATATCCGTGAGACAAAGTTTTTTCTAAGCAGGCACTGAAAACATTTAAACTTTTATTACTTTGTAAAACACTAAATTTTAAAATTTCCAATATTAGGGTTGGCAATGAAACACTTGAGATACTAAATTAAATTTATATATTTTCATCCACCCACAGCAGGATCAATTTTTAAATCTTGTTGATCATATTTTTTCAGTAAGAAAAGACTGCATAATATTTTTTACTTATCTTCAATACCTTTATTTTCATAGCAACAGTCTAATAACAGAAATTAAAGTCTTTTGTTTTATTTCTGTTAATCCTCGCATGTCAGCTGTGTGGGATAGTACGGAGTTTTGTTCTTTCACATAATTCATCATCATCAGCCGTGACTCTATAACCCTTGGTTGGTCTTGGCTTGCTCCAAGAGTCGATTCCATTCTTCCCTATTGTGTGCCCTGGCTTTTTAGTTTCTTGTGTTCAGCTTTCTGAGGTCCTCCTCTATCTGGTCTTTGAATCTACTTCGGGGTCTTCCCCTTTTTCTACTACACATTGGTATCTGTAGAAAATATGTTTCGTAGGCTGTCCTTCCTCCATTCTCTCTATGTGTCCAACCCACCTTACCCTGTACATTCTGATTATCCTGACAATGTTTGGCTCTTTGTAAAGATGGTATAGTTCATAATTATAGAGCTTCTGCCGCCTTCCATTTTCTTGTACTTCTCTAAATATTTTTCTTAGAATTCGTCTTTCACAGCAACCTAGAAGTCTCTTGCTATTTTTGTCATTGTCCAGGTTTCTGAAGCATAAGTCACCACTGGGCTTGATAAGTGTTTTGTAAATTTTGCATTTCGTGCTTCTTGAGATGAAGTTAGATGACAGGTGCTTTTCTAATCCATGATATGTTTTATTTGCGAGATATATTCTTCTTCTTATTTCTGTGTTGGTGTCGTTTCTTTCAGATAATTATATTTCATATATAACTTCCGTATTGAAGCAAAAACAGATTTTCTTAACTACTTATACTGCACATATCATTGTATCCTGCTAATGTCTGTACTTTCGGATATTAAAAAAAACCTACATATTTTCGTAAACAGACAGGAATCAGTGAGGTTTTTCTTCCTATGTAGTTGAAATGGGAACTACAGTTCCCATACTGTTGGTTTTTCCCAGAGCCTATGAAAAAAACAGTTTTAAATAAAAATTTTAAATAAATTTTCCTCTACTAAATAGATTTTACAATTTTCACATGCAAAAATTACAAAACGTCCTCACGTCTGAGTTTGTTAGTGATATAAACAACCGTTAACCGTGGCTGTGCCCTTGATAACATCAAAACAATTCTCATTCCTGACAAATTAGGAAAGACTTGTCTCTAATGTTTGCGCTAATATATCAGGGACCTTACATACAATATTCTCGTCTTCTTTAGGGACCTTCAGACAATGCGGGCGGCCCGCGCAATTGTTTTCCTTACTTTTTTAAGAATGAGTATAAACTATTGAACTTAAGTAAAACCAAATTTACCCTATTTATTTAACATCAAACACAAATATATTTTTTTCTGTTACTAATGATGTATTTTGATTGTATACACTATTTGGTTGACTGCACAATAGAGCGGTGATTCTAGTTAAGAATGCACCGAAGCCACCGGCCAGGCCTCCATCGTTAATAATTATGAGCTACGAAACGAAACTAATAAATGGGCCAGAGTACTGGATCGCGTTGTAAATGTTACTCTGACATTGGCAGATTTAAATTTAGCCTTTAGAGGTCATAGAGAGAAGATCGGCCAGTCCAGTAGCGGAATCGTTTTGGCAATTATCAATAGTTTAATTAAATACGATCCATTTTTGCAAGAGATAATCAGTGGTCCGAAGAGCAGTGAGAAGTATGTAAGTCCAAAAAATCAAAATGAACTCATTCAGCTTTTATCTAACAAATTCTAAAATATTATTTTGAAACAGACTGAATCTGCTCAGTTTTTCGCTGAATACTACACACGACATTAACAGAAAAGATTAATTGAGTAAAATAATCAGATATGTCTCAATTTGTGATGATGAAGCAGGAAGCCCGACCAACTTAAAAATTGATGAAAGCTTTTTGGATTTATAGAAGTAACCTGTGAAACTGGCCTAGCTTAGAAGAAGAGATTTTAAACAGTCGTTAGGAGAACGTAATTTGTTTACGTTATATATAATTTTAGTACCTGCCACAGCTATAAGGAGGGTTTAAAATTCAAGAGGGCACAATGGCATGAATTCAGTAAGGACAGTAGAGGGGTCGCAAAGGATTCCTGCTGAGCTAAGGAAAAAGTTTTACACCAATGTTTTGAAAAATATTTTGTTGTACAGTGAATTATTAATGACGTTATTATTATTGATGTTATTTTTATTGTTGTCGTCGTCGTCGTCGTCGTCGTCGTCGTCGTCGTCGTCGTCGTTGTTGTTGTTGTTGTTGTTGTTGTTGTTGTTGTTGTTGTTGTTGTTGTTGTTGTTGTTGTTGTTGTTGTTGTTGTTGTTGTTGTTGTTGTCGTTGTCGGTGGTGGTGGTGTTGTTGTTGTTTAAATCCTTAAATTCGTAGTGACGCTCAATCAATTATTTTTTTCCGGTGAAGGGTTTGTGAGGAACGGTCAAAAATATAACACAAATTTTAGAATATTTGTCTCGACGTTTTGACAATGCTTATTGTCATCTATAACGATACCAGGTGTAAACAGTTATAAAGATACCAGGTCTTTAAACAGTTATAACGATACCAGGTGTAAACATAATAAGAGTAGTAAATTTATGAGCAGTTAAACTTTCATGTTTATTGTTTAAAAAACATTATAAATAATAAAACATTGTTAATAATCTCCGATCAAGATATCACTCATTATTAAGTGTTTATCTCTTAAGCTATACGGTGTTACACACATTTAAAACACTCTTACATCTAGACATGTTAATAATCTTAATCTAGACATTTATTCAAATTCATTTTATAAAATAAATAAAATTTAAATGTAATTAAGTTTCATTTTAATTGAATTCATTTAATTCAGATCTGACCTCATCTTGCTCAGTCTATACCAATGTTATTTAAAAATAAATTTAAAATTATATTAATTACTCTTAGACTGGCATTTGTTTCGTATTCACAATTTAAATTATTCTTTTCTACAAAATGCAAATATCAAATCATTTCAATTATTTTTTTTTATAAAAGAAAAATACTATCTCAAAATTAAACTCTTTTTTCTATATTTATCTATATGCGATCGCTAATTCTTACGACTAAAACATTTACATAAGACTCTATACATTATTTACCTAATTATAAACTTTTTTGTTTTAATTCATTGTCTTTTTATATAGTCTTTATGAGCTCTTTAAAAAAAATCATTTATAAATGCATTATGCATGTCACCTCGAGTTTTGATGACCTTACGACTTATTGACGGGGTCCAGCGTTGTCCAGAGTTGGGTTACCGTTACTCCTGGCTTGGCGTGGTCCTGGATATGTCCAGAGTCCAGCGTCGTTCTCCAGCAGTGTGTGGTCCGTCCCAGAGAATTAATATTGGCTGCGAAGTGGATCTCGTTCGGCTGTTAGGCGTCTAAAAAGCATCTCCTAACGTCCAGCATCACGCGTCGCTCTTTGTAGCTTCTCTGTAGATACTCTTGCTGACTTAAACGGTCCCGGTACTCTACGTTTCCCGTACTAGTATAAACATAATTACTGAAAACGTATTTATTCGTTCGTAGATGAGACTTATAACAAAATAGAACTGTTCTGCCGACGGACAGCGTGTCCGACTGCAACTGTGTCTTGAAATGAAGAGAAGGGCTTCCAGTCGAACCCTTAATTTATACCCTCTCGAGATTCCGCACCTGTTGGTTCCGAAATTGTCCTGCCGAGACCTGCAGATCACATGATATCCCCCACTCCCGAACATTTCATATATTTGCAATTTTTTGCAAATGGCAATGTTTTGTACGGAAATGTTTTGAGATAGTACAAATCATAGATAATTTGATTAAGCACTCACTGTATTAATTTGAGCGTCTTAGTGTAATTTGCGTATTTTTGGCACACTTATTTCGCACTGACTTTGCGTAGTGTGTCCTACTAACGTCATTTTCTTACTGTGGATAACTATAAAATTTACACACACTTTGGTGCCTTTTGTTTGTTTATACACTAATTAGTTTTTACACAGAGAATTAAAATAATTATTTTAGTAATTAATTGGGGAGGGTTGCTGGGATTCCTGTCTGTACATGGATCACTAACACACACAAGATACACGCGTAACACACATACAATCGAGCAGGTGTTCCTTGCCTGTTGGAACAGGTCAATTTCTCCCCTAGTATAACAATGAAACATTTTTAAAATCCCAAACATGTCCATTTACCCCAAACTTATAATAATTTTACAAATTTTACATTTATTTAAATCAATGCTCAATACAGCATATGGCTGTATCGTTGCACATCAAATACACAAACACGTACCCTCAAATAATTGTTCAGTTGTGTTAGAGATTTCTTTTGTATTCATACACATATCCTGATGATGACAATAAACATTGTCGAAACCTCGACACAAATATTCTAAGTGTTATATTTTTTACCGATCCTCACAAACCCTTCACCGGGGGAAAATAATAATAATAATTATTATTATTATTATTACTAATACGTTTTGAATACTGTTTTGAAGGGTACGTTGCAGTAGGCTCAAATAAGCAAATTACTTGTACACCGCTTCTTATAAAGTGCAGTCTTCGTTTTCGTCTCAAGGGGGCAGTGGAAGTAACGCTTAAAATAATGGATAGCGACTGCCAATAGTTCTGAAAACGGTAACTGGAAACTGACTTGTAGTAGGTAACAAAAGAGCCATAATCGCTAAGTCGAAACTGCGCAACGATCTATTCAGGCTTGAAAGACATAATCCCTTATCCCTGAATGGAAGGAGAAACAGAAAAAACTACTCTTTTTCTTTATATTACCAAGCTAACCAGAATGCAACTGGCGTGTTTAATTTCCAAGCTGTTCGGTTCTCTCATAATTGTTTTTAACACTTACTAACTAATCCGCATGAGGATCGAAGATTTATTTAACAGTACTCTTACACTCGACTGACTGCCTACGTTGTGTAAAGCAAATTACATTATGTAATTACGATAATAAAATTATTTAAAAAACAAAATATAAAAATTACCTATAACATTAACAAAACAGATTTTGATAGAATCAAACCTAAAACATATAAATTAATTCATAATTTAAATGGAGTATATAAAATTGAATGCCCTGACTGTAACAAATTTTGTGTTGGCCAAACTAAAAAAAAAAAACGTAAAAAGAAAGATATATACAAAACCGTAATTCAAATTTAAAACCAGATATATTATAACGGTAAGATCCTCTTTTAATGTTCTTATGTTATATTTTAATGAGCGTGTAATCGTAATAAATAACACTAGAAAGTTTTATTAAAATTCATATTTTTATTAACAACTGCTTATTTGGTTTTCGGTTTTAAACTCATTATTATTTTTACTTGCTTATTCCGTGCAATTTGCACTTTTATATTACAAATAATTCTCTTATCTAACTTACGATTCCAAATTATCATAATTTTTATGTGCTTATTACGCATAATTCTTACTACTACCTTACACACAAACATATTATATGTTTTAATCTAATACATTATTATCAAATTTTCGACTGCTCTCAGCTAGCTTAATTATTATTTTATTTAAACTTTTAATTATCTATTTTTTTTTCTTTATAACTACTAAATTCGCTTCATAACTGCATCTGCGTTATTTACTGTTACTTCCTCTAACGAGGTTGACATTTATTATTAATAATTGTAGATTTTGAATTTACAGTTACTGCTAACTTTTATTGTTTAACAGTCTTCTCATATTATGGTACTTAATGTAGCCTACAAACACAACACATTTACAATTCTACAGTTATTTGAATCATCTTAGAATCTAATTGTCTATTCTTTTTCTCTTTTCTTTGATATTTAAAGTCTTTTGATTTATACTCGGTTTCTTATAAATACATGGTTATTTGTCACCTTGTTATTTGTGTGGTGCATCTGAAGCGTGTCCTGGATACGAATGACCCTTATTGCCGTGGAAGTCCTGGAGTCGGGTAGTCTTGGAGTCTTGTAGTCCCTCGTCACTGGATTCTCGTATTCTGCTTCATTGGATGCCCGTTCTCTGCTGCATTGGCTGCTCGTACTCTGGATCACTGGATTCTCGTACTCTGCTGCATTGGCTGCTCGTACTCTGCTGCATTGGCTGCTCGTACTCTGCTGCATTAGCTGCTCTGGCTCTGCTGCATTGGCTGCTCTGGCTGTCGATCAACTGTAGACACTCTAGTAGTTCGACATAGCCTCCGGCAGTCCTGATGATTGAACCAAAAAAGTTGTAGTCCTTGGACAGCGCCTCCGGCTGCTATGATGGTCTGACGAGTAAGAGAGCGATGATTGCGCGTCCTAGTATTTATACCCAAGGCGCCGAAATCATGTCTCGACAATATTCTGCCTGTTCGCAATTGTCGAGCGCGTCACTTTTAATCCCGCTTTCTAATTTGCTCGTCTTCGCAAATTGCGAAGTTTTTGATACATTATAAGATATTCCTTCGATCGTTAATTTTTAGGCGTTCATCATGCACAAAACCGTTTTTCTTTATCTTAATTACTCTAATTACTATTAAATTTTAACTTCTTATCATTTCACTTTTTGTTCGTTTCGCACTACTTTTTATCTATGTGTTTGTGTTATTTTAACGCACATTTTGGTGTCTTCAGTTTTTCGCTATTATGCACACAAGCCTAGTAAATTAATTAAATACAATTAATTTATATCGTTTCGAAAGGGTGGCGCCTTTCATTAATGAACCGGTCGTTACACACACATACACTTACTTGTGTACACACATGCAGAGAGCAACTGCTTTGCTCCCTGTCCTAACACGCAAGTCAGGTGTTTCCATTACAATTTATATTGCAGTCTGAATGATTATTATTATTCAAATGCGTTATTTATATCTTCTAATTGCTTATTTAAAATACTCAATGCAATGCACAGTACTCAACATAATTGTACTGTTGCAATATATATAAATCAAATTTAGCAACACACTCAATAATAAACAAACACACATTTCCAAATTTAAATAATATCAGTTTATTTAAAACATATTTCCAAAAGTCCAAAAATAACCTTGTGGGAAAATTTAGAAATATTTAAACATAAAACATGGTAATTATTAATACCAGAAAAAATTCAGATTACTACAAAAAATGATAATATTTTCAAAATTACTATTTCAATAAAATAATAAATATTTATACTATATTTTACAATTAATTATATAACACTTTATATACACATATAACAACATTAAATTTAGTCTACATATAAAACAGCTGTCTTGAACAATTGATTTAAAAATTTTTTGAATTTATTAATTTATATCTAATAATGACAGTTGGATTACTATCGAATCATTTGTAATTTACAAAATAAAATATATTCTTGTCAAAAGTTGTATTATTAATAATAATATAAAATATATAACAAGAAAAAGCTGAGCATTTATAAAGATAGACTAATAAAATCATATAAGTGTCTCTAGTTTGTTGGTTAAAATATAATGTTATAAAACACCTTCGTTGCGTTATCATATATAAACAAACCTGTTACAAGAAATTCGTGTATACTTTACAAAGAACGCAAAAGATTGTAGGTACCGATTAAAAAAAACTGCTACTCATACATAAATTTTCAAACACAATTTTTTTTTATTGATTGACTGATTCGAACTATGGTGTGACACAGTAGCGTATCTAGAATTTGGCCTTGGAGGTGGGGAGGCTCTTCATACAAAAAGAAAAACAGTCTAAGACTAATCAACATTACTATCTTCAAAGTTTTTGAAAATCGTGTGATAACATCCTGAAATCATTCCCATTAAAGTCAACGGAGATAACACAATAAAAATGTTATTGAAACATTGTTTATTGACTGAACAATATTGAACTATATTGACTGAACTATATTAAAGTACAGTTATTGACTATTTGTAATTGTTGATTTGTATTTGTAATTATTGACTATAAGTACAGTTATTAACTTACTTTCCTATACTTTATACTTCAAACGTATGCGCAAATTCTGTGTAATAAACCTGTTTGTATATTTACTATTATACTAGTGTACACAGTTGAAAAAATAATAAAATAGCGTAAAAATTAAGAGATTAACAAAAAACGTCAACTTTTTTTTTGACGTTTGTTTGACGCTCTCTGGTGGGGTCCGGCCCATTCCCTCTCTCCCTGGTGTGACAGTCCGAAAGGTTAATTCAGATACTCAAACAATTCTTAGTTATTCGGAAGTAAGGTATTAAGCAAAATTCAATTTTACGTATAAATAGAGTGTGGAAAGAATTGGAGACTTTTTTATGACCAGTGAATCAGGTAGAAGACTCTAATTTTTATAACATATAAGCATATTTTATAAGTGACCCAATTAATAAGTTATAATGTTTTGTTTACGTAGCAGATTTTTTATAAGAACTTATGTTGCTAGTGTGTCCGTAAAAGACGCCGGCTACAACCGTGACTGTTACAAACACACGGCAACGAATTGCAAACAAAAACGGGACACTGTTAATCTACACTGACACTTTAGGAAATCCAGAGAAGGTTCCACAGATCTGCCTAAGGACTTCTTCGGAAAATACAGAAATTAGGACCTAAATACAGTTTAAGGGCTTCCATTATGTAACATTCTCAGAAATTATCGGAATTTGGAGATGACCAGATACCACGCATATCATCCCCTCGTACGATACAGAGGAGTGTGCAACAGTTTTTAGTATTTTGGAAGGAAGATAAGGAACACGAGAAAATAAGCCTTAATGTATCATCACATCATTCGTAGTTTTCGTAGTAGCATAGTGACAAAGTCAGTAAACGAAACACCAGAGACCAGATGTAAGCCGTGCATAGTTATCTAGAAACAGCCTGTCTTCTATTAAACTTGGTCAGTCTAAGAAATGTTCCACTACTGAAAAACAGAATTAGTTTGAAAAGACTGAAGTAACATATTTTACAAATCATTAAACATGAAACCTTTCTCGAAACTGACATTCTATGTAGACTACCTTTTTCCTAAACTGACGTTAATAAATATTTACTCAGTGTAAAAAGGTTGCATTTTTGCTGATTTTTTTTTAGCAATTATCTCTTTACTTAGACGAGCGGGCGAAAAGAAGAGGTTTTATGACAATTTGATTTGCAACTGTGAACGCCATGAAATCCACTTAATGTAATTTGGTTAAGAAGGTTTTCTTCTTCACACGCCCCCTCCCTCTCTTCCTCATAACAGCTTATAAAACCATTACTCTAAACAAAACCGGAGGTAGGGTTTGCCGAGTGGCTTATAAGTATATTAACTTTGCTTATCACTGTTTATAACACGCGGGACCTCTAACTCTTTGCAGCGTTATTAAGAAATATTAGTATCGTCAACGGAGAATATTAAAATATTTATTGCACTTCTCTTTCTTACGGAAGTTTTAAACGACAAGTAATTATATTATCCCGGATTTTCTCATAAATCGTCTAGACAGAGTTGAATTTCCCCGTAAGACGTAAACTGGAATATATGATACGAAACACAATAGGACGCTACTTAGACATCCAGTTAAAAAAAAGAAAATAATATTCCAAAAAGTTAAAAGCCGGTTCTCTCAAGAACGATAAAACTCATGATTAGAATGGTTGGATTAGAAACCAAACTAAACCTTCACGTGTAACCGCTTAATAAAAAGAAAGAGGTGATCATAAATACTTTTGTATCCATCGCCCGCTATTTAGAAATTATATCAAGACTCAAATACTGACATTTAAGTAAACAGTAAGAGCGCAAACGTTACGTGTCTCGACATGCAACGACTTGATAATAATATATAATACTGTGATAATTTCAATATGATTCCAAAAAGTGCTTAAATATCAGTAAACACCGCGTCCTAAAGACGTCACTCCCACATACGAACATTAAAATGTTAAATTTAAAGAGCAAATCGTATGTATTTTTCTTTTTCGCTTCTGTCAGTTATTTTTTAATTTTACAAGAAATCTGTTACTTGAAGTTTGTTAAAAATATTTATTTTTATCTCATGATTTGCCGTCTTGCAATCGTCTGAAATAGGCCTACGTAGATTGTAAACGAAATAAATACACGTAACCATATTCATCCCTCCTCACATCCGCAGCAGAGTAGCCGCTGGACTGCAGCGTTTCCTCCAGACGCTGCAACTCAGCATCGAGAAACCTGGGCTGGCAGATCCTCTTCGCCCGGTCCACCAGCGTCTTCAGCACTGCTCGCTTCTTCCTCGGATGGTGATTCGACAGCTTGTGCAGATATCTGTTGGTGTGCGTCGGCTTTCTATACACCTTGTGTCCCAGCCTACCGTCAGCTCTGCGAAGGACCATCACGTCGAGAAACGCCAGCTGATCGCTTGTGCGTCAAAATAAAATAGGCCTACATGATTTTATCTGTTTTAAATTTGTCAGCCTTACTAATTTTCTTGAACACTTATTGTTGTCGCAGATTTTTAAATCTTCTCGAAGCAATTTTCATTTATAAGCTGTGTACCCAATTCCCGTGTGCACGTTAACCTAAATGGCGACAGTTATTTGTCCGAAGAAGTACGATGTGACATTTAAATTATTCTCAGTGTACAATTACCACTTTAAAGTTACGATTTAATAGCAAAGGAATTTTTTCAAATTTAAGTTAGTCGGCATACAAGATTCTAATTTATTTCTGGATCACTATGAAAAATAAAAACTGTAGTTATGATATCGAAAAATTGTTGAACAATTTTTAAATTTGCAAATTTGCATGTATACACTTTTGCTTACAAATGTCCTTGTTTATATATTTGCTCGTTCACGTATTTACATATTCATTACGCTGGAATGTGCATGCATTCGAATCTTTATATATATTATGTTATTCATATTCATATGTTTATATATATTCATACGTATTATGTTAATCCACATATACGCACGTAGATAGACATACACGTAGGTTTAAACGTTTATGTTTGTACAGTATGTTTTTAGTTGCGAGAGAGTTACGACATTATCTAAACTCTAAGGATTATTATGCTTTCGTAACACACGAATTCATAATTCTAGTCAAACTGATTACAGTGAATATTCATTTCATCTTTGACAAACGTGTCTTTGAATATTATAATGAAGGCTATTTTGTATAAAGTCTTTATATTTAATAAAGTATTTTCATAAAGTACCGTATTTTAATAAAGTATACTGTATAAAGTATTTTCACGCATTTAATAGATTCATAACAGTGTACAGTAACTGTTGCTAAGTTCCTTCTTCTTCTTCTTCTTCTTCTTCTTCTTCTTCTTCTTCTTCTTCTTCTTCTTCTTCCTCTTCCTCTTCCTCTTCCTCTTCCTCTTCCTCTTCCTCTTCCTCTTCCTCTTCCTCTTCCTCTTCCTCTTCTTCTTCTTCTTCTTCTTCTTCTTCTTCTTCTTCTTCTTCTTCTTCTTCTTCTTCTTCTTCTTCTTCTTCTTCAACACTACACCACAACGTGAACCATGGTTTCCAACGCCAATCTTTTACAAAGTTTCCTGTCCATTGCTACTTTAGTGTAACCCCTCACATCCATTCTTCTGAGACCTTCTGGATCCAACCATCTCATCCTAGGTCGGCCCCTTTTTCTAGACCTGCACCCTCGGAATTTTCTCTGGCATACGCTGATCATCCATCCGCTCTAGGTGACCTAACCATTGTATTCGTTGAGCCTTTATGAATCTTACGATGCCTTCGTGATTCAGCAGCTCATTCATGTATCTCTTGATTATTTCTGATTACTTAGTAAAGCACCGAACACATAATTTGAAAACTGTTCCCAACAGAATAGTATGTTATTAGTTACCATAACAGTAAAATAGTTACAGATTTTGCAGTAAGTTTAGAATTACTCGGAAGTTAATGTTTTACAACTGAGTGGAGATAAAAATACCATAACAAAATATTTTCTTCGCCTTTGACTTGTGTCAGAGAATTTTTTTTCATTTCTAGAGAAAGTTTTTAAAATAATTAAAAGCCTGAAAGTCTTGCGGACGCTCCGCATATTTTAGATTCATTTACTTATTAACTTAAAAATAATATTGTTTTAGAAGTTAATCCGCCTGAACGTTGAAAACAGTTTCGAAACGATATCCTAATATTCCACGATGAGTATCGTAAGGCACGTCTTGGCTCATTACAACTGAGCTGTATAAAATGGTCGTTGTTATTAATAGCGGAGACATGACAGTACTGGCAACTGTAACCCCAGTCTATACCCGTCCCGCGTCTTTCCAACAACGTGTTTGTTTAGTATTGCTTATGTAGATGTCTACTAGTAATTTTGTACAAACCACTATGTTGTCTTTGGTATTGACGAGCGCTTTCGGCAGTCAAGCCATCTTCAGGTCATTTACCAACCTGTATAAGTGGGTAAGTGGGTCTTCAGGTTGGTAAATGACCTGAAGATGGCTTGACTGCCGAAAGCGCTCGTCAATACCAAAGACAACATAGTGGTTTGTACAAAATTACTAGTAGAAATATTTGAGACCACTAACACTCCAATACAACAATAAATTATGTAGATTTGTTGCGGCTTTTACAATTCGTCTATGGTGAAGTCGGCACTTAAAAAAATTAAATATCTACTTTATTACTAACTAAAATGGTATGTTCTTTTTTTAATATATTATTTCCACTAGCGGACTAGTATGGGCGAATTATTTAACAACAATATTTTTTTATATTTATATTCATAAATGCTCAAATTTTCTTGTTATATGTTTTATATTATTATTAATAATAAATTAATTCATAATTTAAATGGAGTATATAAAACTGAATGCCCTGGCTGTGACAAATTGTATGTCGGCCAAACTAAAAAACGTTTAAAAGAAAGATATACACAACACCGTAATTCATATTTGAAACCAGATATATATAAATCAAATTTAGTTACACACTCAGTAAAAAACAAACACATATTTCCAAGTAATATCAGTTTATTAAAAACACATTTCCAAAAGTCCAAAAATGACCTTATGGGAAAATTTAGAAATATTTAAACATAAAACAAGTAATAAATCAATATCAGAACAAATTTAGATTAATACAAAAATACGATAATATTTTCAAAATTACTAATTTAATAAAACAAAAAACATTTATATTATATTTTACAATTAATTATTAAACATATTTTACATACACATATAGCAACATTAAATTTAGTGTACATATAAAACAACTGTTTTCAACAATTTATTTAAAAAAATTTTAATTTATTAATTTATATCTGATGATGATAGTTGGATTACTATCGAAACATATGTAATTTACAAAATAAAAAATATATTCTTGTAAAGGTTTTATTATATACAATAATTTTTATATTTACAAACAATGTATACTGATATTGTTATTAACATACGGGTGACAACAGAAATGATTGATTTCGCTAGATATTTAGTGTAATACAAAGAAATGTAAGGAACAAATCATGCCTAAATACTAGATTGAACTTTATAAGTTGTGATATACAGTTGCGAAGTATTGATTATCGAGAGAAACGTACGCTAAGAGTACAGGCTGTAGAAACGCAAGTTTGGAAGTTATTAAAGACTGCAATAGAAGAGATTCTATTTCAGTTGAAGATATTCGCAATTTTATACCACACTACTTCGTCATTATACAAAATACGTGAATACTGATAATGGTGGTGCGCTCACGTGAATCTAATAGACGTGTATAGAATTCCATAGCAAACAACGGCGTTCTGCGTAAAAGGCGGGTCCTAAAGGAACACAAGAAAGCAGTGGATGGACATCGAAATCGAAATTTGGATTATTATTATTATTATTATTATTCTTCTTCTTATTATTATTATTAGTCGTCGTTTTTCATCTGTGATAGATGGAAAGAGGAGAGGCAAACCGTGTAAAATGGAGACAAATCTCGCCCGAAAATATCATCGGACTAATGCTGCAGAGTGAACACCACTGGGATCAGGTAGCAGCCTACTTGGAGAAGGCACCAAGGCACAAGAAGGAAGCAACAAAAGATCTTGCTAGGCCCGCTGATAGAACAGCAGAACGCAGGTAACCGCTGAAGGTTTAAAACAGAAGAACTTCCACATGAACGAAGAACAAATGGCACCGCCTTGAAGTATTGCGCGAAAGCTGAGTCCCGAGGTGGATCCATGCCGTGGACAAAAGGGCCTGTGGTTTTGATGGGTACGAGTCCCACAGTCTCCCACACACCGTAGGAGTGCGGACCTTCCTGTGGAGAACATTAGTCTTCCAGTCAAAAATTTGTGCTATTTCGTAATGCGTGTAATGTGAGTGATGTAGGTGAAATAGTCTAATGTGCCACCGAGAATGCAGTATCATCGAATGGGCAGAAACGTTTGTTTGCCGTTATGTATTACAAATAAAACCGTAAAAGTGCTGTTATTAGTATTCGGATAAGAGAATTTGGAATATATTATATATATATTAGATAAGAGTGCGGATATATATATATATATATATATATATATATATATATATTGTGCTGTTGTTTTTCTTAGTACTGTAATTAATTATGTAATTACCGTTATTATGTTTTTTGTTTATCAGCACTTGAAAAGAAACTCTACCTCAGGGTTAATGATTATTAAGCTGTTTGATCTTATTTACGATTGTATATGATATCTTCTTTTCTTTAAACCAAACTAAATAAAGTTATTAGATAATATTTTGATAAATAACAATGTAACAAATAGCTACCATCAAGTGTAACTAGACTGATTCTGAATTCTTCCAGCTGCCACGGGTTCACTTCTGGTTGATGTTTATTATTTTCAAAGCAATATCAGGCTTAGCGATCCGTTCCTCCACGCGAATTTCTTGTTGGTTTTACTGCTGAATCTTGTTTTCTTCGACGACTGCAAAACAGATATTTCTTCGGAATATTGGATTATACTTTATGGCCACTCAAACTATTCTTCAGTACAGGATTTCTCTTTTAGGTCGGCGTTCTTTTAAAGATATGTTTGGACTTCTCGAAATATTATTTATTTATTGATTTGTATTTTATTTTATTAAATCCAATATTAATGTTAAATCTCTTCTCCTGATTGTTTATTTTATTAAATTGATAATCAAAAACTCTGGTGTAACAAATTAAATTCTTTTACTGTTTCTTCGTTTACATATAACATTACACTTTGTGATGTACATAATCTGACTTATTTTAATGATTCCAAATATTAAATTACATATCACTCTCTATGATCTTTACAGGATTGAAGATAAAATTAGAATACTCATGTTACTTTTCTTAGATATAAATTAGGATTAGACTCCTGATGTTGCTCTTATTAAATATAATTTTAGACTAATACATTTCCTTTCATTTCTATACAATACCATCTCTAACAATTTATAAATTTGCCACATTGATAATTCCCTACCTTCGTTTCATCTTTTTATCATATACCTCTTAAAAACATATATAACTTTTCTACTTCTTATTAAATATATTTATTTTATTTCCAGTATTCTTAATTCTAGTTTGTATTTATTATATTATAATTTTCTTATTATTTCCTCTTATTATATATTCATTTCAAATTTCATATATTCTTTTCATAACATATATCTTTATACTGTTTTATCTCATATAGGAATCTACCTCTATGTTGATGGGTGAGTCGATACAATGTTGTTTACATTTTAAAACATATGTTCCAATTCTATTAAATTTATATCATTTTCTTTTAAAATTTATTATTTTCCTCTTATGTACTGTGTTGCATTTTAACAGCAGTACAATATATATATATATATATATATATATATATATATATATTGGAATATATTATTGGATAAGAGTATATTACCACTTGTATTTGGAATTAACTGTATTTTCGTAATCATTAAGCACAAAACACAGTCTCAATAACTTATTAAAGTTTACTAAATGTACGATAAAAAAAAAGGTATTTTGCGAGTAACAGTAGGTAAAAACATACATTAAAAATAAAACATCAGGAATACCGCCCTTTGCCTTGATCAAAGTAGTAATGGTTTTGATAAGTGGAACAGAGAGAGCGAGATAGAGAGAGAGAGAAGCACGCACCAAACGCAATACGAGAATCGTTCACTTACAAGCATTTGTTTAATATCATGATTTATATATCCATAATGGCTTTCCTCATCAGTGGAAATCTCTGATGCTTCAAGAGAGAAAGAGAGAAAGTATAAACAATGTTATGCGGACGAGTTTTTGTAGAACAAATACGTAAATATTATTCTGATCCAATTTGTACACTCTGAACAAAATATACTAAATCGTATTCACTGTATTCGTAGGTATATATATATTCCCTCTGGCACGCCCCCGGGCGTCCGCACTGGTGTGTGCGTGTGGGAGGGGGAGGGGGATTTGTGTGATTGTACGAAAGCAGATTAAATTAACGTTTAAAATATTCTTTTCGACCCATTTTCTGAAGAATGGTGGCGTGTGTGGTGCTCATATGCAATTATTATCATGCGATTGTCGTTCGCCCCTTAGAGACTGATCATATTTTTTAGAAACAAGTTAACAAGCTTTTCTGAATGTCTGCAACAATCCGTTTACGAAAATAATCTATTCACGTTTTCAAACCAACCTAGATCATTAAATACGAAAACATACAAATGTACTTAATTAAATTACAAAATGATAATTAAGTTTATGTTAACGAGACAGAAGACGTAAATTAACCATTTCAGTTATACACAGATTGTTTTAGTTATTATATCACAACTGTGTACGCATTACTTCACAAGATCTCTGAAACGACATTCTTAAGGAGCGGAAGGATGTAGAGGAAACGATAGATAAAAGAAGGCGAAAATATTTACATACGTAACATAAATGGCAAAGCCAACAATAACGAGAAAGTATGGAGAATACCAGAAACAAAAAGTATTACAGTATCTAACACAGTATACACCCAGAATAAGTATGGGAAGGCCTAAGAAAAAACAGACAGATTAACAATTAAACATTTTTAAGACATTCAGATAGTTTGTCTAATTCCTGAAGTGTAGAAAAAAGTCATCTATATGACCTGTGCTAGGTGAATACAGAAGGCTTAACAGTTGTCAATAACGTCAGCTAAATTTCACTCATATAACCTACACTTCATAGTAACGTATAAAATTAAAATGAATTTCGCAAAGTAACAATCATCATCATCATCATCATCATCTAAAGGCCATGCCTTGTCGAGTTAGCCACTTTATCTCTCCATCATTTTCCTCTTTACATTGCAGTAGGATGTAGACGTATAGTATAAAATTAAAATGTATTTCACAAATTAACCAAAGACAATATAATTAAATATTTTAAGTGTCGTTTTTTCTGATTTCTTTGTAGACTACGACGGAACTATCAGAAATACGGCCAAGAAGATAAACCACAGTTTAAGTTGTGACTAAAGAAAGGTATTTAGTTTAATCGAATTCCTAGTGCTCTTTGTGTCAACTAGGATCAGGTGCATTTCACCTTAAAGAGGATTTTATTTATATCTCATTTAAATTTCATGTTTTCGTATAAATTGTTTAAGATAAGGAAGACACGTCTTTGTTTGTATCGCTAAAATAAGTTCAAAAGAAAGCATTTAGATTAAGTGAGATAAGTACAGTATTGTTCGTTCCTTGGCTGACCTATATTTCACAACGATCAACGTCTGCGTAATACTTTGCTGGTATTACTTACACACGCTAGCAAGAATGTCGCAGATTTTCTGTTTTACTTGCTCTACGGGGACGAGAAAATGAAACAGTAGGCTACTAATGGCCCCATTTAAAATCTCCCTAGTGACAGGTCATCATCTTTAATATAAACGTAATTTTAAAAAGTCCGTCAGCAAAATAAGGGATTGTGTAATGGCAGAGAAATAAGTTTAACGTGAATGTTTTCATTGTGTCCTTTTATTACACAATCAGTTCCTTAGCCCTACTAGTAAGACGGACGTCTTCCATCAGTGCTAAAACACGACGTTTCGGCTACACAACGAATCGGTAGCCGTCTTCAGGCAAAAAAACAAAACTAAAATATCACAAATAAAGTTAAATACTCTGTCCCACAACCGACAGAGAGCCAAAACAAACTAAAGTATTTACATAATATAGGCTATACGTTACAAACAAACAAAAATAAATAAATAAAACTTACCAACCAAGAAATCTGTAGGACACCACACACACACACACTGAATAGACAAAACGAGACACACAAAATCACATGCACCCGCACTCCTCAAGGTTAACCGCAAACTGCGACCGCAAGATCGAAGATTGTTCATGTGGTGTTTGTTCGTCTTGTGATGTGTATTCAGTGTGTGTGTCTTATAGATTTCATGGTTGGTATGTTTTATTTCTTTGTTTATTTTTTTGATACCTATATATTATGTCAATACTTTACTTTTCTGTGTTTTGACTCTCTATCGGTTGTGGGACAGAGTATTGTTTACAAAGGTTTTTAAAAATATATAAACACTTGGTACTTTTATTTAACTCTGACAGCTGTTTCGACTTCTTAAGCCATTGTCAAAGAGATGAGTGAACACTAAACAGAGGATGCAAAGGGGACATCTGTTTAGGACGTGTATTGGAACACGTGTGAGGTGTGAAGATGCAGAGGGGGTTGCAGGAGCTAAGGGAAGGTCAAGTGTCTGTAAAAACTAAATATAATCTGAATGAAAAATATAAAATTAACTATACTACAATTAACTAAATTAACTAATCTGAATTATATTCAGAGTATATTTAGTTTAGTAGTAGCATGTAGCACTGTAGTAGCGGGGCGTCTTTGCAGCCGGTGCATGACTGCAGCATCTGGGTCGAGCCCAATGGCTGCCTGTGGATAAACATAGTTCTGGTACATTCAACAGGTGCCTAAAACTGGAATGGAAAACCTCCAACCAGTTAACTGAGAAGGCGGGGGAGAAAGGTTTCATTTTTATTTATTTTTTAAATTTTCGCATCGTTGGCCACTGCCGCATGAACGGGTTCAGGTGACAGATGTCACCCGTCCCCAGTCCAGCGTGCAGACGCCGTGAGGCGTCGGTCGCTCCCCCGCGAGGCGGAGAGCCTCCGTGCCAGTGATAGCGCGTAGCAGCGGCATTCAGCGCGGTCGGCGGACGAAGAAGGGAAGAAGGAAACAGCTTTACAGGTAAACTCTGGGGCAGGGTCAGATGTTAAAGATGGTACATGTTTTAATTAATTAGTTTACATTTATGGCGGGTTAATTTTACATTTTACATTTTACATTTTACATTTTACATTAGTTTAGTTAATTTTTATATTTTGCATTCAGATTATATTTAGTTTTTACAGACACTTGACCTTCCCTTAGCTCCTGAAACCCCCTCTCCAGCTTCATACCTCACACATGTTCCAATACACGCCCTAAACAGATGTCTAGCTTACGTCCTCTGTTTAGTGTTCACTCATCTCTTTGACAATGGCTTAAAAAGTCGAAACAGCTGTCAGAGTTAAATAAAATCTGTGAAACGTACCAAGTGTTTGTATATTTTTAAAACCCTTTGTAAACGTTTGTTATGTGGCCGAAACTTCGCTTTTTAATAAAAAGCAGTAATGGAAGAAGTCCGTCTCACTGGTAGGCTTAATGCCAATAATCCATGACTGACGAATTTTAAGAAATTACAGTGTCTCTTTTGCTACTAGTAAAGTTATATGTAATTTACAACATTATTCGAAACCTAAATTCCATATATTGAGAGTAGTATTCTACGATCGATTTCTTACTTTTTTCTCTGCTTTTTAATAAGCAAAAATACATATTGTTTTATTTCAGTTTTCTCTCCTCTTTCCAACCACCGTTGGCTTTAAATTATCGACAATACAGGATATTTTCCAACTGTTCTTAACTATTGTTTCATTTTTATAACAATAAATATTACTACGCACAGCGCAATGTCACAGACTTATTATTATGCAATAAGTTTTTTACGTACCATAAAGCCGGTCAAGAAAAAAGAAGGTCACTTTATAAAATCGTTTCCCAAGTTTCGAGAAGAGTTGCTACGAGCCTCTACACCAATCAAACCACTTTCCGTAAGCCTCGAGTATTCGCAGCCAATCAGATTTTGTAGAATTTAATTTAAATATAAAGCCGATTGATCCTCTTGTTTACTTAAAATACTTTTATGTAACTTACAGATGTCAGTCGAAGCGTTAGGCGGTAGTTATTTGTGTGTTTAGTACATCACTGGCGCTATGGGTCGATTTAAAGTCATTGCAAAGTCTGGCGTTCACCCACAAGTGCGCACATGTCCGTACACGAGCGTCAGCGTTTTCGATGTAACTGGTTTCTTGATCGCGGCTCGTATTATACTACTATAAATAAATACACGTATGTAAATGATATTACGGAAATAATTATTTCCATATGCAAATATAAAATGTGTACTGTCAACGTGTGTCGCTAAAGTATACAGCATTATAGTATGAATATATTAACAGATGATCGATTTTGAAAATTCATTATTCCTTAATATACCGCTATTAATATGTATCCCTAATGAGAGAAAAATTTGGTTCTGGGAAATAATACAAATTGTATGCTTGCGAAGAAACATAGTTATTTTGTAGCAATAATTATAATATTACTGGTTTGAACAGTAAGATATGAACTTTAACATGTAAACATGCAAGTGGTGTGTACGTGCGTGCGTGTGTTACGTCTAAATCACACAAATGTAACACGTTTTCCGAAAAGCGTTCATTAAAGAAAATAATAAAACTCTTGAATAAAAAAAATATACTTAAATGTACTAATTATTGTCAAACAACAGTTCAGTTTGCCTGCTGAGTATTTTGTATAGTTTTTTTTTTAATAAGCAAGTGCAGCTCCATATGCTCTCGTTTTTGCCATATTAATTATTTATTTTAAAAACACGTACATGTGCGCTCGTGAATCTCTCCCCCCTCTTTTTCTCTCTAACTCTCTCTCTTTCTGTGACATACGAGCTCTCTCTCTCTCTCTATCTCTCTCTCTCTCTCTCTCTCTCTCTCACTCTCTCTCTCTCTCACTCTCTCTCTCTCTCTCTCTCTCTCTCTCTCTCTCTCTCTCTCTCTCTCTCTCTCTCTCTCTCTCTTGTAACAGTTACCGTTTGAAAGTCGAAGGTGTTCACCTATTTCCTTGTTATTAAGAGCCCACGCTTTTCTTTAAAAACAATGGTATTAAAACGAGTATAAGCCGGGCTTATACTCTTTTTAATAATATTGGCGCCGCCCGTGAAAGCCTTAGGTAAATGTTGAAAACAGTGTTACTTTTTTACCGAGTGTTTTCCTTTTGGTGAGCTGTTTTTTAGTTCTATTCAGAGTCAAAAACTGGATTCTGGAGTTTAGTTTTTCAAAAAAAAACTCTGTAGAAGGCCTACATTTTTCTGAGGCACGCTTCATATTTGTAATAATTTAAATTTTTGGGTGGCAATGCTTCTGACAGTTTTAATTTGATTTTCGATTTCTACTTTCCTAAAGCGGCTGTTGTCCACAGACGTATTCCTGATTTTAGAAGATTTTTGAATTTAGTGACACAGATCGACCTGACGACCCAACCTAATATAGATACGTCTTCCTTCTGTCATGAGCTTACGCCTTCCGTCATACCGGTGCGCACGGCGGTCAAGGGATTTTGAAGCGACACTTTACAACCTCAGAAAGGTGTATACAAGGTGCGCGCGAGGCAACATTTTATTTACTTAATATATTCTCTTGTTTCAGTCACTTCTAGTAGCTTTGTCACGCGTTTCGGAACGATAATTCCATCTTCAGACATAGGCTATAGGCCTATACCCCTCATACGAGATCGTCAAACATTAAAATGTAATTAAACTGAAATACATGAACAACAAAACCTGCTTCGCGTACACGCTACTTGAACAGTATAAACGGATGCCTTTTCAGTGTTAATATTTTTGTTTCATTCGTTTAATTTCTGTTGAGTTATATTTACAAAAAAAAGTAGGCTTTTTACTAGTATACAGTACATAAATATTAACGTTTGATATTACAGTTTTACGTTTGAGATTACGGCCTAAACAACCATTTGTCACTGAAAGCTTGTCCCAAAAAATGTCCACCTTTTAATTAACATGCCGGTATTGTAAATTCTAAGTGATTTGTCGCTGAGTGAGCGGCTCGTGACAGTCCGCCAGGAAGAAAATAATTTTAATCAAATTATAGATATGTTACATAAAACATTTAAAAACACTTCGTTGTACTGTACGATATAAACTAACAATATACTAAAAGTATTGTAGCAAAAGTGTGTGTTGTAACGTATAACTTCGAATAATTCCATATTAGCACTTCCAACTGCCAAATTGCTAATTCTTGTATCTAACCACAAGAATACTGATTATAGCCTAAACTAATATAGGCTACTGATTTCAGCTTTATTAGCTTATATGCAACCACGAAAGTAACAACATAACAAATTATAAATCAGCTGTCCTCATTGCTTTTCACACCTTGCTTAGAAAGACTAAAACTGACCGCCGTGCGCACCTTGAATGAACCCTCCGAAAGGACCCATTGACCGCTGCGTGCACCTCGTCAAAGCCCCGTCAAACCATACACTGGAGGAATTTCCATTGCCGTCCTCACCAATAGGCTCCTCCCAAGGTCACTGGCGCAGTCTCCCCATAATTTCTCACTATCGCCAAGATTCACTTCAGCCTATTCCTCTAATGTAATTCATAACAATTTTGTAAATACCAGAAGGCTGAACAAAAATTTTCATTCACTAAAAACTAAGAAAACTATGTTATATTTCTAATAACAACCAATCAAATATAAATAATACTGTATTAGAATTTAGTAATGGCCTGTACAAAACAATTCAATTCATTTTCAAATACCAATTTTAATCTCCTTGACCACTTTATTTTAGTTTTTAATATCAAATTTTACTTTTTCTTTTATAACCTTTAACGACTTAACAGAGCCTCCAGGTGGTCTAGTGGCTAACGCGGGCGATTGATGCGCTCGTGGTCCCGGGTTCAATTCCCGGCGGAGGCTCCATACGGCGTGCACTCAGCGTCGTGAGGCAAACTGAGTAGGCGCTGAGATAACAGCGCCGCCTCCTGGCCGTGAATACCGCAACTAGCGGCTGGTGGCGCGTAGTACTAGCCATACACCGTCACACTAACACAAAAAGCTGCGCGGTACGCCTTGGTCCTTAACTGACTGTGGAGCGGAGGTTTAACGTCTTAACATAAAAATGCTTTGACTTTTTAAACTATTTTATAAAAACGCTTTTAATTAGGTTTATGAAGAAATAAATAAATAAATAAAATAGAAATATGAGACATGCCCAAGAAACACGTAAGCCTCCTACAGAATTCGTAGAAATCCTAAGAAAGTTCGTGATATGTGCGAATAATTGAGTTATCCTCCATATAAAAAGCGCAGAAAAAGTAAATAACAATAAACATTTATTTGTATTTTCACTTACGTTTATGTAAAACTGAATAGCATTATTGGATACGGGTACAATTCCGCCTATTAAAACAAGCTCTCCGATTTGCCCCAAAAAACTCCCTCTTCCAAGAATTCTTATGGCACAATTAGTTCTTATGACCTGTGCGCAACCCTGGTCCTCACCACAAATGGTTTAACATACATGAGTAAGAATTTTAAACAGAACTTTTATGTTCTTGTAATTGTAGAACAGTTCTTTAACAGTATAGAACGTGTGTAATTGTAAAGGCAGTACAGCGCGCTTGGAAAGTAAGTTTGGAGGTGAGTGCCGCCTGAAGCATGAGTTAAATTTATGTAATGCTTTGTTTTATATTCAAGACGTTTAACAATCGTTTGTCAGGTCATGACCTTATCATAATTTTGATATTATAGGAAGAACGAATTTTGAAACCTAAATAGGATTTGTAATTAAAGAGTGTGAGATCGAGTAAGAAGACCTCTTAACAATTAATAATTATTATAACGTAAAATACGACGCGCATTAATTGCATGCAGAAAACTGCGCAAACGGTTTGTTAATATTTAGTACAGATTCCAGACTAATAGGGAAACAATTGCTTCAGCGAGGGCAGTCATTGCTGTGTCATCCACGTGATAATTGACAGCATTATTTCCAGTTTCATTGTATCGCTTCCTCGTTTTCGTGCCAACTGACAATAAGCCGTCATTCAAACGGCAATATTATCTCATCCAAACCTATACTTAACCGGCTGAATACTGTTACATGGTTATAAAAAATTAAAAACTTTGCTCATGAAAAAAAAATAATATTACCTCAAGAGAAAATTAGTTGTTATAATGATTACGATTACAAGTCTACCACTGAACAATCAACTGCATGAGTTTTGAATATTATTTATCTAATTTCATATTATTGTATATTATTAACTTTTACACTTACATGTTGTGTGATAATGTATAAGGTGTTACGGACTTCGTGTGTTAGTATGAGACAGTTGGTTTTTAAACTAGTATAAACCAATTTCTCTTAGTAATATTTCTAAATAAATATCTCTACACCGGAGACGCATTCACGAGAAAGTCAAGGAATTCCCTAAAATCAGGAAACTTTCCTCCATAGAATCTTAAAAATCATTTTTCACAATCATCTTAAGGAAAAAATTATATTATTCTCTGGTAAGCTTAGTATTGTTTTAAAACTTTTGAAAGTGCTTTTCATTAATATCCAAGACCAAAACCTTTATACAAACAAACAGTGTATTCGTTTTAAGCGAAAATATTTTCTTCTTCCTAGTTTGTTACACCCCCCCCCCACAAAAATCTCCTTAAAAACATAGGGTACGTAGTACACTATGGATCCGTCGGTGCACTACGTATATTATGTAATGCATATCGCAATGGATCGACCTTCCAACGCGCAAAGGATGGAACCGAAGTGTTATCGATATGGGAAACCTGGGCATCTACAACGAGATTGTCGGGTTAAAGTTCAGTAGCAAGGAAACGAGCAGTAGTAGGTACAACGGGGCGTGTGTATTGTTCCTCTTTCTCAATATTCACACCTCTTTGTATAAATATTTTTCCCAGCCCTAACAGCTCTGTTTTGATTCTCCAATTCATAGCCTTTACTTTTAATTTGATTACTCTTCCCGGCCATATTACAGTAAGATTAAGATACTATTTTTCTTGGTAAGCGATCATTGCACCCGGAGTTTGATTATTCACCCTTGGTACAGGCTTACAAGTGTAATCTGCCTCATTTGGAGCAACCACGTATTAGAAGCAGCAACTTCGCAAATGTAACTTAGGCCTTGATGATCACAAAAATTGTAGAACACATTGCGTTGATTTGTTAGTGTGGAATAAACTCTTCAGTAAGAGTTATATAAAACATCGATCATTAATTATTAGAAACAGCGAATAAGCAAAACATTATTTTGTAAGCAATTCATTTTCATGAAAGCGAATTGGGTTAAAAGAACATTAAGCCGTTAACGTTAATATAATTATTTTAAATAGTTATAAAGCATTGCTGTAAATAGTATTATTTCCGGATTAACTTACAGCTCTTCAGTGTTTTAACACATTATAGAGTTTTTACGAATATGACTATCATGTATATGTGAGAAATAGCTGTAAGACCTATCAGTGAAATGCAGTGGCGAGGCGTGAGTTTTTAGAATGTGTATGCGGTTATACCTACCTCAACCATCAGCAAATAAAAACTCCTTCTTCTCTCTCTGCGTGTGATAATCAAACACGGTCAAGAGTATTAACAACTGATAAGAAAACAGTAAATATTAAAATTTTTCGTTTTTCTAATAGAGACCAATATAATAATAGTAATTGTATAAATTATTTTAGTAAATCAAGCAGACTGTATTAGGAACCTACCAGTACGTTGAGTGGCGTCTGGTGGTACCGATTCACCTGTTATTTCCACTTGATTTAATCACATAAACCCATAGAATCCATAAATAAACACACTGCACAATTATTTATTTAAAGTAATTCTTAATATCTTGTATCTGCTGTTTAATATGTCATACGTAAACAATACAGATTCATAAGGGTAATTAAAATCGTGAACAACGCCACTAATTCATTGTAACAGCTCACAATAATTTATTATTCACTTTATCGTTAATTATTATGCGTTAGTTGTAGGAGTTATTTTTTAAACGTTAGTTCTATGCGTCTGGTTTTTCAGGGAATAAGTCAACAACCGTATCGTAAAAATCAGAATTAGTATTCAGTTTCAAAAGAAGCGGTTTTTCAATAGATAACACTGATAGAGCAGAGAGTCTGTGTTCAGTTTGCGAGTTACGCAAATACGTTTTTATTCTCATCAAGGCTGAAAACGATCTTTCTGTTGAAGACATTGTAAATATAATTGTCATTATAAGGTTTACAAGCTTCCACACTTGAGGAATAGTGTCACTCAGATCTTCTGTTGTTAAGTACTTTGACAAGTTAGTAACACTATTTTTACAAAAGTGCTCATTTGAATAAACTACAGAAAGCTCACTCCTTAGTAAGGGAAAATCAAAATACTAGCCATAAGAGTTTTTAGAGATTCAAAGTGCTCTTCTAGAAACTTTTTAGAAAATTCTGGAAAACGTCGTGATTCTAGTAGAGCGATAAAATCAAGTTGATCTATATCTGCAAACCTCTGATTAAGTTTACATTTTACTGAATCAATAATTTCATAATACAGCCTACGATAAGAACTTTCCAAATCCGACATGTTATCTATAACATGTAATCTCGACAAGTAATCTTTTACTTCTGTGAGTGCTTGTAGGTTTGTCCCACCTCCCTGTTGGAATATTCTGAATTTCATTCCGGTCACTCCAGAATTTGTTGTAGTTATTCGTTAAATTATTAAGATATTTGTCAAAGTCTTCAACGCTTTTCATACAAAAACTGATTTCAGAAGATTTTTTTCTGCAAAATTTTGAATATGGAATCCGCCAGTATTGAACCAAACAGATGAACAAAAAATGTAAAGTCAAAATCTTGAAGAGTAGCAAGAAAACCTATTGCTCTAATATAACCTTCGTTGTCCCACTTATCTCCGTTCTCAATCATAGACTCGAAGAGACTTATGATGTCAGCCTCAGTGCGTGAGTTCGTCTGGATGATTTTGAAAAAAACGAAGCTAAACCAGATAACGTTCTAAAAAACATTTTACATTCTTTAATGTGATCTACTGAATTTTTCAAGACCAAGTTCATTTTATGAGCATAACAATTGATAAATATTGCTTGGTTGCACTTACTTTTGACTAGGGGCTTTTAATGAATATTAATCTTTGCTAATTATCTGCATGGATTAATTACTCATCAATTATGAATCAGAATCTTGGGTATAATGATTGATCGACTTTATATTTATGTTAATCTTATGTTGTGCGTTAAATTTGATATATATATAAAAGTTGTTCCTACTCGTCAGATTTGACTCAACACAGTGGTTAATTAAATACGATTTATGAGTCTGTTAATCGGACGTCTCAATGGTCGAGTTTGTTGTGTCCATTGATACTTAGCAGAAATTGTGAGACTTTTGTGTAACGCTTAGAAAGAAATACATTAATAATAAAGGTCAAATTTCAATAATGAACGCAAGAATAATGTAAATTAACTACTTATTTATTACACTTGTTAATTAAGTAAGTGACTATATCCTGCAATTACATACATATTAAAACACATGATATAAAATACAATTTGTACGATGTTTCCTGAAACATAAACACATGATACATTCAAATGCAGTAAATAATGCAAATATACAAAACATATACGAGCAATAAACAATCAACAAATATACTTATCCCTACCTAAATGCGTTCATTATTCTCAGATGATGAATTACGTTAATGTTATTTTTATAGATTTTATGATTCATATGATTTATATATATATATATAATCTCTTGGGGTTTGTTCTTTGAAAAGAGACAACAGAACAGTAGTATATACTACTAAGATTAAATAGACATAAAGCTTATCTTTTGAGAGTGTTTATCCATTATTCCGCCGTTGTGAGAAGACATCTTCTGGATGATTCGTCGAGGATCCTAATCACTGTTATGAGGAGCACTAATCACTTCACTTCACTAAATCTCCACTCCCGTCATGTGTATGGTGTTGTGGTACCCCGCTGATTTCGAGTGTCCGGAGTTCAAATATTGAGGTGTTAATGTTGTCATTAAACTGAATTGTTCTGAAAGTCTGCCGTGTTCGTGTACATGGTTAACTGTTCCGTCTATCTGGATGTAGCGCGTACTGTGTGTTTAGTTATTTGATACAGTTCATTCAATTAATTGTTCAATGTGACGATTCATTGTAATGTGAGAGTGTTTTAAGTGTCACTCACCGTTATACTTTGGAATTTAAGTTACTTTCGTTATTAAGTTCGCGTCGGTTGTAGTTCCAAGTCCCGTGCGCACTTATAGTTTATGTTTGTCGCATAGAATTGTGTATAAGTGTGACTATAGCGATGTCTATGTTCACTTATGACTTCACTAAATTGCGAATTCGGTCGGTCGCACAAACTGTTTCTATCACGGACCGTATTACTGTTCCGACTATAATCAACCGTCTGACTATCGTATGTACTAACTTCTGACTATTAATTGCGACTATCAACTATCAACTATATACTCTTGACTGACTAACTAACTAACTGCTTGACTGACTGCCGCTCCGCGTCTTCGCAAAACAGTTTTATTAGAACATCTTACCCATAAGTCTAAGTTTTGGATTTCTACGCCTTCTCGGATTCTTGATTGGTCGTACAAACTCCTACTCTTCTGCAGATCTCATCCTCTGTTTCACGATTCGTCGTCCGAACTCTTCTTACTCTCTCCACGAGCTCTCTTAGAAGATGCTTGACGCTGGTTGGTCGTCGTCATCCCCGGAGTGTTTCATGTGACGAGCGTGGTACGGATTCTAAGAAAGTAGGGCAATTTCTTGGCCGTCTGTCATCCTTTGTTTAGACTTTCCCTAAGGTTCTGACCGATCCTTTGTTAACAGACTCCAGAGTCCTGGTTAATTGTTTAAGTTACTCGTTGTTCGTTCCGCCGATTATCAACCCTTCGTTGGCGTCGTTCTGGTCGAACTCTACTTTCCAGTCGTAAATCTCAGTAAACTGTCAAAGGTTTGTTTTCATGCTGTGCAGGATGCACTGGCAGTATTCACTGAGTTGTGTCTATTGTCTATTTCTTCGTTAAAATTGCTCTCTATTCTTTTGTAACATAGTAAAGCCTTTCATAATCGTGCAGTTACGCTTCACCTCCACAGCAGGCGTTCCATCTCGATTCCACGTAACTCGGCAGCTGGACGAAGTCTTTGTTTCAGATTGTTGGGTGCTGTAAATTGTGACAAACTGCGAGCTGTCAGCGACGCCCTGAAATTCTTATTGTGTGCTTTACTCAGGCGTTTTTTCTTTGTCTTCGCCCTGTCGTTGGGTTTGACGTGCCCCTGATTCGTCATTATTTACGACCTGGGCTTGTGTCCGTCGACTTGAGTGTGGGAGCGTACCACTTGATCGAGGAATTAAAAATTTTTTAAATTTCGATCATTACAGGCTGTACCCTCCACGTTCACCAGACATAACAGTAGCACCATCGTACGTTTGTGGAACAAATTTTTCTTCACAGTCGTATTCAGTCAGGACATTGAATACGTAGTTCACCAACGCGTTAGCTGTACGATCGTCACTAAAATCGCTAAAACTTATCGACGTAACGAAAAACAGTTGACACCTGGGACGTATTTGTGATATCTGTTGTTTCGTACTTTATTATTGCTACAAAGGGAGTTTGTTTTATTTCATTATTTATTTTTGTTTATAAGACTTGAGAAATGGAGTTAATCAAGTCATTTTGAATGTCGCTAGATAAACCAGAAAAGACTGTAGATTTTTAATGTGGTTGTCTAACATTCCGTCGTAATTTCGTAACAAATTTAACAGCCCTACATAATTTCCTCGATTTGACGATGCCACAGATTCGTCATGTCCACGAAAAGGGAGTTCATTTTCAGCCAAAAAAACACACTACATCAATTAGACAACGAAGAATGTACCGGTTTTTGTTTTACCATGTCATTGTCCTGTTTCATGTTAATTTTAAATTTTTTACTAAGGGCATATTCAATTCTGGATTTGCCGAACTGTTTTAAAGCAAGAAGGGAAGCAACATGACTGTGAAACCTCGTGGCGTTTTTATAATTAAACAAATTGTTCAAATCATAAACTCCTGAATTTGTCCAGACATTTTTTTCAGCTGAAAAAATGCATGGCCAAGAGTATAATTTTAAAGTTTTTCTCCAGCCGCAAAGCCACGTTTTTACTTCATAATGTTGTTCCTTTAAATGTCATGTATCATTTTTTGTTTTGGACGTTAACGTGGGAATTAATGGGGTTGGTCTACCGCTAGAAATAATGTTCAGTTTATCTGTAAAACTTCTACTGCTGAATGGCTGTATAAATAAACTTTCAATTATACAATTGCACTCAACTACAAACGACGATGATATTCCCGCCACAGGCTCTACTACAAACGAACTCATTATTAAAAAACTTTAAACAACACGGTCTGCGTCCGCACTAAGCACTGTATATGCAGAAACAGTAACGCATAGCGTTAACAGCTATTCACAGTGTAGGGAGTGGAAGAACAAGTCAGAACGCCTGCCTGTTGAACCATACAAATCTGCTGCATGGGTTAATGACCGCTATAGAGAGAATGTATTCGTTGGATCCAACGCATACTATGCGTCTGGTTGTAAACGGTAATGCTTTATTAACTGTCGCTATATCGCTCAAGAGAAAAATAAAATTTTTCTTTTGAGATGACAAACTTTTACATCTCAAATAATTTAAAATGAATTACAAAACTTTATACGATTGTATATACAATTTTAAATTGTATGCGCCGCATACATCGCATATATGGACGCTTCGCCACTGGTGAAATGTAAGAAACAAGAACAAGGTTCTTATGGCCACAATAAATTCAACCCTTGATTATAATAAACAAAAATTAATAATTAATAGTTTTTAATAAGTTTGGCGCCTTCAAAATACGACTTATGTTTTAGGCAATGCATACTAGCCTGCATTTTGTTGTACTCGCGTGTTGTAAGATCAGGAAACATACGCCCTTCACAAGAGAGACTAATAAATTTTAACAAAACATTTTAAAATCCTTGTGTTATTTACGCATAAAATATATATTAAAAAAAATTATAGTATAGTGAAAGTATTATTGTTTATTATGTACGGTAAATTCAGCATTTCATGAACTAAGCCAAATCAGTTGTACAAGTTAATGTTTTTACCCAAGTTAATGTTTACCCATTTCCTGTTTTACCTATTCACTGCAAACATACAAATGCATTGTGTAATCAATGTTACATGCTGGTAAGGACACCTAATTTGTGGTTAATATTATTTAAAATATTTACTGAACCTAGATCTATTAATAAATCTTATTTTATTCCTCATTAACAAAATAATTATTTTAACTTCATATGCTCAAAAATGCTACTCGCCAACAGTTCTTCAAAGAGATGCAAATGTTAATCAAGGTTATCGACTGCATCTGAAGGTGATTGATAATTCCTTTATAATCAGAAAATTATAAAGTCCTTCATACTTCATCTCATTGTTGCAAAACTTCAACGAAGCGATACAGACTCATTTCGTTGGCACAAATACAAATTTAACAAAATGTCATCTATTACCGTACTCAATTTTAATAATTTAACTAGAATTAACTAGACCCTAAGACTTACATTTTGCTTTCTTTAAGCATTTTCTTACAATTAAACAACGTTTTTCTAACTCATTTGTATATAGCGGTTGCTAACCCCTTTTTTAAATCTTATTCTCTTTCGTTCAATAGCCTACTGAAGGAAGTATTTCATCAGTTTAATATCCGGTTTTTGTCAGTTACGATCAAGTTATAATCACTTTACCACTTTCGTTTACGAAGGAAGTAGGCTTCTGCGATATTTCCCTCTCAGTAGTCCAATAAGTCTTTCATTTGCTTAATATCCTGTTTCAGTAGCCAATACTATTATTTCGTTTCTGATGGAAGTAGCCCATATCTGAGAGGTGTTCTTATTCTACACAAATCAGAATCCAGTTCCTATGTTTCACATGTTTTTCGTTTCCTCCTCACTTTTTCTTTCGTTTCCAAAATCTTCTCGAGTTTCTGAAATGGAAACAGTGTTTACCCCTCGTATTTGTAAAATTAACCACTTCATCGCAGGAGAGCCAAGGTTATCTTTCAGATTATACTGTCCCGCATTAATTTAGAAATCTCTTTATGAACCCAAAATTATACCTGCCTTTATCTAACTACTAATAGTTCATTAACCGATTCTTTGTTTATTATCATTGTTTTCTATAAATATTAATTCATCATCTTTCCCCTTTGACACACGTAACCTGTTTGACACGGCTGTTTCACGTTTTATCAATTTTATCTCTGTGCAGTATTCCGTCGAGTATCTCTTATGGTTCTGTATAGTACCTTTACATAAATTCCTATAGCATCAGACACGTACGATTCATCAGCCTCATCATCAACACGTTCATAGGAAGGATATGTTATTTCGCTGTAATCAATCCTTTCTGAGTCCTGCAGATCATTTCATTTGGAGGTACCCAACAACCAAAGACACACAACAGATTTGTCTCCAGACAATATAGCTATTCCACAAAGTAAAATGTAAAAACTGTTGAAACTCAATTATGTCACTCTATGCAAAAAAAAATTATATTAGTAAGTCGGCAAAGATTAATAATGTCACTAGAAATCAAAAGCCTGTTGCTCAGCGCTGTAATTAAGCTTATTTAGACAAATGGCCTATAATTATGGAGTTTAGCCAACAAGTTATTAATTATGAACAACGGAAAATGCTTCAAGCAGTAGCTAATGCATCTTGGTACGTTACAAACTAGATATATTTAAATTTTTTCGTACGCCCAAACCTTTTATATGGGGCCCATATAAAACAGTAATCTGCACCGACCGAAAGAATTACCCCCACTGTCAAGTATAGCTAAGTTATCTAGAGAGGAGAGAGGCGAGTCATTACTCTTCCCGGCCATATTACAGTAAGATTAAAGTACTATTTTTTTGGTAAGCGATCATTGCACCCGGATTTTGTTTATTCATCCTTTGGTACAGGCTTACAAGTGTAATCTGTCTCATTCGGAGCAACCACATATTAGAAGCAGCAACCTCGCAAATCTAACTTAGGCCTTGATGGTCACAAAAACTGTAGAACACATTGGCCGGCGCTGTCTCACTTCCATATTATTTCCCTCTCTGTCACATACATGCTTCCGTTGCTCTCGCCAGTCTTGTTGCAGCCGATGTTCACGCTATGAAACACTGCACAAAACTGTTCTGCGCATGTGCGAAGTGAATGTAAATTTTGTTAGCCTCGCAACGAGGTGTTTGTCTACTGCGCATCGAGACCTGAGTGTTCAATTTACATCGTCCTGCCCCTACAGCAGTTCATTCATATGAAAAGCAGCCTACTAAAGAGTTGGATGAAATATTGATATTAAATTGTTTTTCCTCTGGCACTACGGTCCCTGTAGAACCCTGTCCTGGTCGATGATTCTCCTTCAGTCCTCTCTGTTCAGAGCCTTACTCCTCCTACAGCTTGGCAACTCTTTCTGAAGCCCTGGCTGGCAGCGCTAGCTCCGCGTCTGTGGGGAGGGAGTAACCCTACTTTGGAGTGAGAGAGAAACACATCAGCACGTCACACCCAGCGCCTGGCCTGCAGTGTTGTCAGACTGCCATAAATCAACACCAGAGCGTGATGTAGCCACAATGCTCGCCTTACGGACCTTTACCGTGGGACGACTTGGAATGGAATGAACATATTGTAGTATCTGACAGCGCTGCATGAACAGCACACGAAACGAGCTCCTATTGGCTCGTGCGGCAACAAATAGAGTGGCTCGAGTAACATGTGGACTGGAAGGGCGAAGGGAGGCTCTTCAGCTTCGAATTTCGGGGACTCGGATAAAGTTGCCAGACTGTACCTGCCACTCGCATCTTCCTCAAATCCCCTTCCACGTCTCACACCATCTCCTCCTCGGACGTCCTCTCCTCCTTACTCCCTCCGGCTTGCTTTCCAATGCCATTTTTGGGTCTCGATCATTTCTCATTCTCATCACGTGCTCCAACCATCTCAATCTTTTCACCTTCACTGCCGCAACTATGTCCACTTCTCCATAATAGACTCTTAGCTCACGATTCTTTCTTATCCTCCATATCTCTCCGTCCCACACTGGTCCATAAATTCTTCTCAGAATTTTCCTCTCGAAAACATCTAGGTTTTTCATATCTTCATTAATAAAATTAATGTTAATTAATGAACAAAAATTATGAATTAACATATCAAAATGGATAGTTATCATTTTTACATTAAATAAAACACGGAAAGTTTCAAACACCTTATATAGCTAAAAATAGATACGATGAATTTTTCCGCTAAGAGAAAATCAAAGCCAGAAAAGTTGGTTTTGAAAAATGGTAATACAATTATTATTTGTGAAGGTCTTTGGTTTCACGTAATGATGGAAATCTGACAGATAAAAGGAAGTGGCCGGGTAAAACCTCCCCTCCCCCCCCCAACACCGCCGGCGAGCGTCAACCGTACTAATTGCTACTGGCAGATATCTGAAACGCTTTACAGACTCGGATTATGCTTTTAATCCGTCCATTATCAAACATTATTTCGCTGCAGATTTTCCCTTTCCTAAAAAGTATTCATTAACGTCATTAATATCTAAACGATATACAGATTTTACTTTAATTATTTCTTTTTACTACATGCTTTACAGGTCGGATGTATTCCCGTCCGCATGTCCATGTCCATATGAGTATATATCTGTATACCCGTACAACCAATACCGTCCGACTTGGAAACGGTACGGTCAAATCATATTCTAAATTAACCAGTATTTAATAGCTCATACAGAAGTGACGGTTATAAAAATATTGTCATACTTAATTGTATTAAAACTGTAATTTTGATGTTATATTTTATGAAATTGAATTGTGAAATTCGGTTTTATTTTACTGTTATCAGTAACGATTAAGACTAAATTATCAAAAGCTATACTAGAGTAAAGGAATCGATCTGCAAAATTAGTCGCATAGTCTAAAAATTTGTATCCTACTAAACCAAACACAACAGAGATCACATACCGATGGCATTAATAAGAAACCCTAAAGTTAATCATTAAAAGAAAAAGATTTCTTAATTCTGTGACCGCCTTCGTTGTCTCAATTCAGCTTCTCCTTTCATCTCCAGGTGTCCTATCATCCATCTGACTTTACAGTTCGTCATCCAATTGTGCGCTCTTCATCGTCATGGCCTCACGACATTTTACGTCATCTGTTTCTTCTTCCTATGGACTCCGGTTCGTTATCTTTACTATGCATTATCTCGCGACCGCAATTCTTAAGTGTCCATATCATATTAGGTTCTTCCTTTTACACAGTGCTTGATTTCAGGGGGAATGCACGGGAACGACGTTCCGGAACATCTTGGATCCAAAAATAAATTATCGAAAAAATAAATGGAAAAAAAAACCTAATTATTACAAATATTTACTACTATTCATCAGCCTCACTACAAAACTAAACATTTGTCAAAATCAAACACCACCAATAATGTCTACCTTAACTACTATCGTTCCTTTTTTTAATATGTTCTACATGAAATTCTCTTGTAAGTAGAACGTATTTTAATAAATTTCAACAAGGCTCGCTCGAAGATAACATTCGCAGTTAGCGGTGTCGTCGACACGAAGCGACGACCAACGATTATCTATGCATTCCAGAATTCTTCCGGAGAGTCTTTCTACCTTGAAATATGCTATTGAATCAACAGCAATATCTTCAAGTGAATGTGAGACGGGTTTTTCGCAAATGAATCTAATCATTACGTCTTTAAGAGCATTTCTAAAGATAAAGACTGTAGCCAGCCTCTTATTTGTGAAAATGACTGGACCTCCTCTCCGTTTATTTTATAAAAGTACGTGGAATCATGGCTGATTTCTGGCCATCATACAGGATTGGACACAAAGAGTAAGGAAGGTCAAGAAACAAACAATATGACGATACAGTGATGAAACTATGAACAGTATTTTAAAATCTCCGAACCACCGAAATCATCACTTAGGGTTTGATTCAGGCTCCGGGATGACGCCATCATGAATGCCATGTTTTCGATTGTCAATATCAGTAAACTTTATTGTCTTTTCAGACACAAGTTTGTACGTATGTTACATATTTTATAAGGCTTTAAAAATCTAGACCTCCTTTGTAATAACCTGATGTCAACTTATACGCTAATATAAAATTTAAGTATATTTTTGTCTGTACAACTTTTGAATTGATGCGTTCCGGCTCCTATAATTTTAGAAATCAACCACTGTTTTTACACAATCAAGCGTATTCGGACTCTGACGTCTTCGTTGATAATTCCGTCTCTACGAGTAATTCTAAGTTCCTTCTCAAAACGTAAACTTTTGTTGATTTTATTCATAAAAATAAAATATGTCTGTAGACATATAAAACATTTCCGCTCTAAATTTTAATTTATTACGAACCATTGATTTGCAAACTTTCAACTCTCCAATTGTCTGGCTTTAGTGATTTATTTTTCTAGTACAATAGGATTTACCCGTTTCACTGAACTTGTCCCAGTCCCATTTGATTTGATTTCTTCTTCTGTTGTGGTAAATTTTGAATTTATGAGACCTAATTATTTAAAAAATTGTCAACATTGTTAATCTTACATACATTCCAGTTTCAATACCTCATTGCCTTCCCTCATCTGCTGTCTGCAGGTATTGATTTTGTATTAATAAAATAACCCTCATAGCATCAGTAATAAAAAAAAGAGTGTACAGAAGCAGTAGCAGCCTATATTAACTCTCAGTCTTCAAGCAAAATTGTAATTTATGTAGGCCTATACAGTATTTATGTCTCTATGTATGTTTATTTATTTATTATCAAAATACCCTTATACCATATTGGTATCGGGTAAACTTTCTCTATTATGTAATATATAATATAATATACACACACACACACGTATATTTGTTTAAGATTGTGTGTGTGTGTGTGTGTGTGTGTGTGTGTGTGTGTGTGTGTGTGTGTGTGTGTGTGTGTGTGTGTGTGTGTGTGTGTGTGTGTGTGTGTGTGTGTGTGTGTGTGTGTGTGTGTGTGTGTGTGTGTGTGTGTGTGTGTGTGTGTGTGTGTGTGTGTGTGTGTGTGTGTGTGTGTGTGTGTGTGTGTGTGTGTGTGTGTGTGTGTGTGTGTGTGTGTGTGTGTGTGTGTGTGTACGTTTTGCGCTCTTGTGTCTGTGCTGTTCTCTAAATGAGATAGCTTTGTTGTGTAACAACGCATGTAAACTCGCATTTTCCAGTTCACGAAACGTCCAATAGAAAAGGCACGGTGGCAGCAGAAATAGATTCGTAAACATACCGGCGGCGTATTGCTTAAATATAATGTTTTCTATCTCGCTGCGAGCAATACATTTTCTTGCACCACGATACATCTGTTCCCCAGACACCTCGGCTTTCCCACACGACCTTCCACGAACTAATCGAAACCGTTTTATAACCATTTGTCAGACATTCATGACTCCCCTATATTTTCTGCTGTTCTGTAAATCCTATACAACGAACAACGTTCTCTTTAAAATTTATTACAAACGGACATAACAATCCATTTTTTAATGTGGATATTTTTTAAAACAATTGTCGATTTATTACTACAAACTCGGCATGAAGACAAACTAACCTTTTTCAATCTTCCTTGTGACGTCTTTTTTATATTTATGACGCGTTTCAAAGAATATGCTTCATCATCAGATCATAAAATATCCCTCGCAGGAGATCGTCATCAGTTAAAAATCCACTAGCGTTTGTACTGTACACGCGTCAGTAGGTGCGCACCCATTCACGTTTGGTCGACCACTGAGCGATTGTTCGTCTAATCTGATAAACCAGCTTCAAGGCGGTATCGTATAGCGGATTGCATTTAAAGTTCGGCAGGTCATTCAATACGAACCCGCGACTGCTTATGTTTGCGTATGCTCTGTAAATTTCAAACTCCTCCAAGGCGTTCGCGATTCGACCCTTTTCACAAATAATGTGTAGTGGTTCCAAGTTAGACTTGCAATCCGTGTAATTGTGGTGGCAAGCATACTTTGACTTTATATTGACGGATTTAAGATTTTATATCATATAATGTGTGTGTAAATTGCTTATGTGTGTGTTCAAGAAAACCCCTCCCCGTTTGACCGATGTAAAAACATCCTCATGTAAGTATCAGAGATGGAGTGGTGCACGGCTTGAGGATTATCCGTGGTTCTCCGCAATAAATTTGCAGAACAAGCAAAGTATAAGTAGAAGGTGATTACACATACAGAACTACGAAATGAACGATAAAAATAAATGATAAATTAAGTGTAAATAAATGTATTATTTATTTATTATCAAAATACCCTTATACCATATTGGTGTCGGGTTACATCAATATATGATAAGTACATCAACTACACTCTATATACAAATTTTTTCCATCTAACTCTATCCATTGACAATGTCTTCGCTTCCCTCCAGCCCAAGCCTCTTTCTCTCAGAATGTTTCCCATCATTCCATCCCAAGTCAGTCGCGGTCTTCCTCTCTTCTTTCTCCCCCCTGATTTTGCCTCCCAAACTTGTTATCAATGTATTACAAAATCATTAAATATAGACACATCCCGTTCTCTATTTTTAATAAATGATGGCAGCGTATATTTTTACGGTAACTCAAAGTTAATAAACAATGGTAATTGATAGAGGGAGAATCTGGGTTGACTCCGTGAAGAAAGAAGAGGATAGTCATCGTCTTTTTCTTAATCTCCATTTTCTTAACATTGTTAAGAAAACAGCGTGCATCGATTTATAAAAGGAAACATCAACGGAAGGAACTACAGTGGAAAACGTTTAACACGAATCGGTGAACGCGAAATATCGGTTAAAATGATATGGCTCAGATCTCCATCGTGGTTCTATTTTACAATTAAAATTTATATGTATAACACGATAGTTTTACCTACAAAATATTGGGTAACACGAAAAAGTTTTCTTACATTTTTTTTTGCTGTATACATGCGTACCCCAAAACAGTGCAGGTTAAAAACTGTGAAAGTGATGAGAGTGCCGACGAACTTGACACAGAATAGAGTTCTTACGAAACGAACTTAAAGAGTTCTTACTGCTACCGTACCGACATGCTCTCTTTGCTGAGCCGCGTTCGTCGATATTCTAAATAGGTCTTCTAAAGCCAACTCGGAAGGTGAAATGTTTGACCACATTGATGAATTAGAACAATTTGTAGAAAACAAAGTAATGCAGAATTATGTGCAAAAGAAAATTACGAACTGTTTCAAAAGAACTGAACATCATTGTCAGTATGAAGACTTTAAAAGAAATACTACATAACTGACTGTACAAGAAAGCCTATAAATCGTAAAACTAAGTTAAGAACAGTGCGTGTATACTAAATAAAAAAATAAAAAATAAACAAACCATTTTCTGCAGAAATTATGCAGGAGGATAAATAAAACGTTTTTGTGTAAATACCTCCTGAATATTATTTATTACTTTATTTTAATATTTAAAGTAAACTACAGTAAGTAATTTATACAATGTTTGTTCATTTAGCTCATATTGTTACACTTTTTCTACGCTTAACACGAAAAAAACAGCTGGTCCCCGTCGTTTCGCGTTAAACGTTTTCCACTGTAATTCTGTGTCAGTCTATTTTTAAAATTTGTTTTAGCTGTTATTATAAGTATTACTACGTTGGAGTTTAAGCTTTTTTTGTTGTATATACTACTAACATAAATAATTTTGTCATAAGTTAAAAGAAATTTGTTGTACCTAGGTACACATTTAATTTAAATTCTTTACTTAAAACCTTGTTTGTGCATATAGCATATATGATTGTTGCAAAAATTAAGCGAATTGTCCGTGAACGTGTTTATTTCATTACGCTGGATGAGGTCAGTTGTTGGCTGCATAAAGTATTCCTTTATTCGTAGATATAACAACTCGTAGGTATAATTATGAAACAATAGTTGATAATTAATTGTCTTGTAGGGAAAACGTCGTCTTTTACAGGTTTTTAACGCTTTCAATATTTGTTGTAAGTATCCCGTTATTTACGAGGTGTTAAGTCTATACGTTACAAAAATCCGTGGCATTCGTACGTAGAGGAGTAAAAAATTATTTCACGCCTGTGGAGAAGGCAAGTGGACCGGAGAGCCACGCCAAGACAGATTAACCCTGTGCCGGTTGGAGTCATTAACATGAACTACGAGCCCATTTCAGAAATGGGTTACGCTTCACAAATCGTGTTATACCTCACAGCCCTCGACGTAACGCTACAGTCTAGACGATGCCCTTCAACCGACCCCTATTTGACTTTGCTGACATTTTTTTGTATTGCTTTTTTTTATTTGTACAGAAAACATTGTCTTCGTTTTTTATTTACCAATAGTCATGCAGAAACCCGTTTGTTACACTTTATCTCTCGATAAATTTTATGTACCACTATGTACACAAATATTCTGAATTTAATAAAGATTATTCTGCATTTTATTCTGAAATTAAATAAAATACCAATTTAAACTAATGTGAGAGCCTTTGTGTTGACAGTATATTTTAATGAAACATTATTTCTGAGACTGATAAAAATAGTATACTTTTATTATTACTAATAAGAGACAATGTACAAATTAATAATATTATTATAAGTGTTAAATAATAATATACAGATAATATCACAAACACTGTGAACACATAATGCAGAAATCGAACCCGGATCCTTAGTCTCTCAACTGAGAATGTTAGTTACTAGGCCCCGATTACTAGGCTAAGCTTATCATCTCGTAGAAAACATCATCGCCAACCAAAGAAAATGTATATCAACAGCAATCGAAAGGAGACATTCTGATTCGAGGCCCCCACAAATGGTGTGGCCATTGTCAAACGATAATGCTTAGACGTGCAAGCAAAAACAGATCATCATGGGAATTGTCTGTTGTTGATTTCTGGACAGACAGAAAAGGCTGAAAGCAAACAACCGTATTACAGGCCTTACACACGCACAGATATATGTATAGAAAATTATTTTCCATTAACGCGGTTTTTTCTTTTCACTAATGTTCAAGAGAATTCTGTAGAGGCCTACGTATAGAATACGTGTAGCGCGCAAGCGCGTGTGTGTGACAAGATCGAGTGCTTTGAAGATACATAAAGACCCTGACAGTCTCGGAGATCGAAAAAGAAACGGACAATAGAGGCAAAAACATAAGGAAAACAACTTCCACTTCCAACGCTCATTTATTTAGTTTATATTATGTCTGCAAGCGGAAGTTTTGTCTCATTTTTCTCAGTCTTTTCCGTCTTCACGTTGCATCGCGGAAGTGCAGGCGATTTACCCACGTCTAAAAAGTTTTTTTATTTTCTGTATAGCACTTTACAGAACGTGAAGATTACAGAATGTCACGAGGGACCCCTCGTGCCCAGCGCGGACATTTTTTCTTACATTAATACATGTTTTCACCCTGATATAGCACCAATTTTGTTCTGCATTATTGTGTTAATGTAATCACCTGATTGGCACGTAGCCACTTGCAGTTTAAAAACGTTATTTCGTTTTACAATGCAGCTTTGTCTGACTTTTGTTTCCCTGTTTTCTATTAAACAAGTGTTTTTTTTTTGTAAAAAAAATCACTCACACACTCATATAAAATAGAGGAAAAGCTATGATCTTTATTTCGCTGCAACGTGATATAGTGTTTACAAATTTCCTGTCAGTCTGTGGTGTGGCAGCTGATTCCATCAATTTACCCCCATTTAAAATGTAAAACAATGACAGGATTTCAGCATACTCGCTAATACTTTCTGCATTACTCATTTCTCGTTTTACGGCACCAAACGTGTGTAAATTTCGTGTTTAATTCCGTTTGTTTCACTGCCGAATAAAAACTGTCAGTTTTTCAACATGAATATTAATAAGATACATTATAAACAAAAGCCCATACAATGCGTGTGTCGACCATAATGATTATTATACTGTAATGTTAAATAGTAATAGTAAGCATATACGCAGTGATACCACAATGATAACAGACCAATATTGCGTCCAAACAAAGTAATAATACTTATGTGTTACTAATATTCACTGATGATTTTGATACAAACTAGTAATACACATGAGATGAACGTTAGTACATATGTTATAAAAATATCATTACTTAGCATATATTATTTTGTATTATTTCATTAATAATTACGTAATTATTTTAAAACGTAAATGATCATATAGGCCTACTCAACGCGAGCGCGTGTATCTGTGTTTGTAATAAAATATTGCGATATTTTTCAATTTACAGTAGTTACTTCTGCAAGTAGTGTATTGCGTTTTTCTCGTTTCAATAGACTACCTTATTACGCACATTTCACTGAAAAAAAATCGTGCGCGCGAAAACAAATATTATTTATTATTAAAATGCACACACACACACACACACATATATACTTTATATTTTAAATCAAGAATAGTCTATATTTTATTGTTTTGTGTTTTTAATGTTTGTATTGTAAAAAACAATTGATAATTGTTTTTTTTAATTTACTGTCATCTCAGAAGTTAATTTATAAAAAATGGTTAAATAAATTTGAAATTTTATTATTGCAAATCAAATAAACAAAACAATATAAATAAATTATATATAGCATTATTATTTATTATAAATTAGAAGAACAAGAATAATGTGAATAAATATGAATATCACACAAACACACACACACACACACACACACGTTACTCGTTAGGTAGGATGTACTTACTTAAGTTCTAATAATCTGAAAAAGATACGTTTAGTTTATGTAAGATATTTGTTCTGTGGCCATGTTAGCAAATAATGAAGACATTAATAACTTTACATGTATTAAGGAATTATATAGTACGAGTCTATTTTGTAGACAGTAGTATTATATTTAGGACAATATATTTACATTTACATGTATTATACAACACACATATATATTATATATTGGTATATACTCAAATTTTTCTTGTTATATTAAATTATTATTAATAATAAAAAACTTTTAACATGGAATATATTTTTTATTTTGTAAATTACAAATGTTTCGATAGTAATCCAACTATCATCATCAGATATATTTAAATTGTATATATATAAATAAAAAATATATTCTTGGTAAAAGTTTTTTTATTATTACTAATAATATATATGAATGTATTATTATTATTATTATACATAAGCGTGAATGAGCGGACGCGCGCGCGCACACACAACAAGGTTTGTATTCACTTCATTAGTATTATCGTCTTAAGCACGTAAGAAACTTTCAAGTAGACAATATTTTCTTTATCGTACAACGACAGAATACTTTTTCGGACTCGTAAATAAATCATTGTAACTCGTAAGTCTGCAATTGTAACGCGTACTCAAACCTTTATACGTGTGCAACTGTAAATAAACATTTTGGAGCTGTGGTTTCACATTGCGATAGCACGTGAACAGTGCACGAATTCCTTCGTACAGACGCTAAGTGTTGTGCTGTATTTATTTAGTAACAGTCATGAAATCTTTACTGACAAATTAAATATTTGAATCGTAGTACGTTATTTGTAAAATCAGTGAGGTGAAGGATGATGGAAACGATACTGAAAAGCAAAATTGCTGGTAATCAAGAACTATAAGTAATGCTGTACGAGTACAATGCGATAATTTTGGAAATAAATTCATAGATTTGTTAATTTGTAAAGAATATTAGGCTGACGGAGGGACAGTAAAAAACACCGAATCACTACCTCCCCGACTCAATGGGAGTATTTACGAGGGGGACGAACGGGACCGAACGCCCCCCCCCCAGGGGTCGAAAAACTTGACGAATTTTGTTAATTTCGTAACTTTCAGACTATTTCATTTTTTCAGCTGTATACGCTAACATAGACCCTACTAGTAACACTTTTTTAAATATACAAACAGGTTTATTACACAGCATTTGCGTATACGTTTGAAATATGAAATATAGGAAAATCAATCCAGTAAATCTTCTAAACAGTGTTTAAGTAAAGAGTAAGTTTCTTGTGTTATTACCGCTTGTTTTAATGAGATTGATTTCAGGATATTATCACACGTTTACAACCACTTTAAAGATAGTAATGTTGATTAGTCTTCGCTTCTTTTTTTTTCTTTTGTACGAAACCGACTCGACCCCCCCCCCTCAGACCAAATTCTAGATTAGATATGCCACCGGACTCAGCTGTCAACCGCCATAAATATAAAACTAACATCCATTACATTTAATGGATGGTAACTGGTAAATAATGTTCCAATGTCTCATTTTGTGTGTGTGTGTGGGGGGGGGGTGAGAGAGAGAGAGAGAGGAGCAGTATTTTGTGATAGTAAGCAACACAGTTCCAAATATAATTGAATTAATTAATCGGTGTAATAGAAAGATAAATATTAAAAGTATTGGTTAACCAAAGTAAAAATTGTATTATTCAAAGTAAATAATTTGTTAACAAAGTATTACTGTTTTAGTTATTAATTCAAAATTTGATAAAATGCCTATAACAGTATAATTAAATAGCCTGCAGCAACTAGCCTATATCAAATTTACCAGTTCATTAAACCCTTACAGTGCTGCCCACACACAGACACACACCAGGGTACAGTGCTCCTCTGGTGATTATGAATTAATGATGCGGTAAACATTGATAAAAACGAAAAGCGATAGTCGTTTACACCATTCTAATTGGTCCCATTATGTACTGTGTCCTTCGAAGTCTGACATTTCCACAAACGCTCGCTGCGATTAGTTATAAATATCACTCCGTTCTACCAGATTTGATAAACAAATTCAGGCAATTTTTTTAGTTCGAAAAATTATGTCTTTATTCACCTATATTCGTACTGTAACTTTTAAATTAATTCCCTTTGGTTATAACACAATTATGCCGACCAAAACAATTCTCGGGTCATTTTTTGGTTTGACCTTGAATTCGCTCAGTGATTTTTGTTTTGTTTTATGTTTTATGCCTTGTTGGCCCATTATGGGAATGCAATTTCCATAAAGTATCCATAAATTTATTTCATAAATCTGGGTGTTTTCTTAGAATATCTTCACGAAAGTAACGTAAAGTACTCTAATAGTACAGTTTATCATTTACACGTATATTTAGTAAAATAGTACATTTACCCGAAACACCTATAATTGAACGTTTAAATAAAAATAATTAAATAAGATTGTCTAAAGGAACAATAATTACGATAACTATGAAGTATACGATATGAAATAAAATATAACTGTTACTAAAACGAATTAATTATTAAAATATAATCCAATAGGTCAATGATGCATGCTAAACAGTAACAGCGTTTGCATTACACAAATGGCATTAATCTCCAAATTAAACTTTTATATCTTTTAATTACGTTTAGATAGAGACTTAAAAATTGAACTAAAATTAAGTCTAATCGATTCTCATCATTTTATTTGATTATACTAGGTACGTACCTGTGATAACAAAAACGTTTCTCACAGGCAAACTTTTACACAACATAATTCGAATAAATCGTAACCAAAACGTTAAAAATAATATTTTGATACAACATGAGAAAACTTCAGTAAAACATTAACTATTCCTTTGCCTTACGGATACATTAAGCTACAAATTGAAGTAAAAATGAACTGTTTAGTATAGTAGCTGATACATTATAAGCAATTTATTTCGGTTTCCAAATTCAAAACCGTAAAATTTAACCTCCCCTCCATTCCTCATCTTGGGCTATATACTTAATATAAAACACTTTTATGCCATTAAAAATTGAAATATGACAATTTAACTAGAAAAAAATTACCTATAGAATTAACCTATAGACCTATAGAATTAAAATTTCATTACAATTAACTGGAATCAACTACTCTTTTTAACATTTATATCGACGATCTAGTAAAGAAACGGAAACATCGAGTGAACCCCCTGGTATTAAGATATCACGAGATATATATTTGAATGTGCTGTTGTTTGCTGACAACTTGCTTGTAATTCAAAATACCAAAATCTATTTTTAAGCTTCGACAGATTTGTAACCAATACAACATGAAAATCTCCACTACAAAAACAAAGGTAATGGCGTTTCGAGTCAGGGGACAAAAAAGGATAAAAGTAATTATTGATCAAACTGTAGAACAGGTGAGCCACTTTAACTATTTGGTAAATGATATTGGCTGTGATAAGAATTATGATATTGATGTCAAGTTAGGTAAGTTCCAGACGATCTATGGAAAAATCGATCGTATTTTTAGGAACAAGGTACGTCGAGATACAAAATTCAAGTTTTACGAAGTTATGGCGGTCCCTGTACTGTCCTATGGGTGAGAATTATGGACGACAACAAAGAAACAAGAAATAAAAACACAAGCCTCGGAAATATCGTTTTTAAGAGGAGTTAAAAGGTGTTCTAAATTTGATCGTACAAGGAATGAGGACATAAGAGAAGATTTTCAAGTTTTTAACTTGAAAATATTATAAACCGAGGTGGAAAGAACGCTTAGAAAAAATGTCAGATTCAAGACTGGCCAAACAAGTCTGGAAATATAAACCTGTAGGGCATAGATGTATGAGTAGACCCAGGAAGAGATGGCTGGAGGATCTTTGAAGGCGAAGCAGGCAGCACCTTCCCTATGCCGTGATGTGAAGAAGAAGAAGAAGAAGAAGAAGAAGAAGAAGAAGAAGAAGATGATGATGATGATGATGATGGATCAGATAAACAAATTGCAATTCTTTTTAATACTACACTTCAAACGGTTCGTTTCATTCACAGTAAATAAAAATTTACTTAATTACAATTTTGATAAATTATTGATTTATTGTTGATAAATAATTGTAATATTATATAGTACTTGTTGTCATAGACTATTTTGTCATAAAGTTCTGTCACAGTCTTTACGTTTCGTGCTCTGATAGGCAGCTTTCATTCATTGTAGGTTCAGTAATCTTCCTCCGTCCATCGGACTAATGGTAAATAACAAAACCACAATAAATGTGGTATTACATGTACGTTTGATAAATAAAGAACTGAGACATACACAATCGTAAACCGCAACCTGTGTTCGCTCATGGTTCCGAATGCGTTGTGGTCGCGAACACAGCAGATTTATTAACCACAAATTTAATTAATCGCCAGTCAGTTGTAACACAATACCTGTGCCACTAAACCTACACAGTACGTGAAGGCTTCTTAATAGTCCTTACTGTCCTTATTTCCATATGACCAACAACTGATATTTCACAACAAAGTGTCACACATAGGCGTAAAGTGGCCGGACTATAATTTGGCAACGACCTAAACAGGTTTTTCCAAAATTATTTTACCTCTCAACCAGTTGACATTGTTGTATACAAAAAAGTCAATCATTGGTCAGGCTTCATCGAAATCTTACCAACCGTTTATAGGGCTTTCCTACATCACACCCATATTGTGACATCGGTCAATTTCTTAGGCAGGCTGTCTTACCTAATCCCTTAGGCATGCGTTATCGTCCATCAGTTACACCCATAGTCTTCTTAAAATACGTTGATAGCAACGATTCGATTACACCAACCAAAATCTGGCTGTGAACAGACACAGATCATAGCTTAGAACGATCCACTAAAGAAAAATGTGTTTATAATTTTCAGAAACCCCTGAATGTAACTATGAACAACATTATTTATTTGATATAAATCATATTAACTTTATTCATGAGTTTGTAATGGGATCGGACAGGCTAAAGTTGCATTTAATAGTAAATGGAAATTATTGAATTAGGAAAGTAACCTTTAGTAATCCGCCCTATGACTTCTAAAGGTTAGTTTGCTGATTCGATACAACTGGCTTGGATACCAAATCAAACATGAAAGTAAATTATTGACTTCTAAAGAAGTAGCCCTGGAAACAAGAAAGAGGTTCCTGAAAAGTTACGTATGGAACATAACTGTATATGTATGTGACACGTGGACAGTTAGACCGGAGAAAAAGAGAAGACTTGAAGCATTGGAAAGTTACTGAATATAGGAACTTTATATATTCCTATATGTTATAGGAAGTTACTGAAAGAAAGATGGATCTACAAGGTTAGTAATGATGAGATTCTGACTAGAGTTGGAGAAACAAGAAGTTTTGGGCAAAATATCGTGAAGCGAAAGGTTGAACTTATTGGCCATATTATGCGTCACGAGAATTTGATAAAAACAATAATAGGAGGTTACATTGAAGTGAAAATACGAAGAGGAAACCCTATATTCCTATAAATGAAACAGATTATTGGAGATATTTTGTAATTCCTATGAGGAGATGAAACGGAAATCACAGAGAAGATCGGCGTGGACAAACCAATCTGCGGGTTGCTAACTAATGAAGTAGAAATTTGTAAAAAACGTTTTTAGGCGGACACATCTTCAGTGGCAGTACTGAAGTTTTTAGGCGAGCATCTGCCACGTGTTTTTTGCCACTGAAACGGCCTCCGTTGGTGAGTCCGAAACGTTTGGTTTCAATATCCCAAGACCACGGCTTAATAGCCCGGCATACAACCTTCACATAATATACATGTCTGTTATTAACTAATATGAGACAAAGTGCAGTAACTGTCTCTTCACTTTGTACTGGTTTAAAAAGAACAACGTTTTATAACCTGATGCGTTATGCTCCGATCATGCTGTATCCAGTCGTCTCTTCCTCTCATTTCTCTGTCTAAAATTTTCATTGGTTTTGAAGTGTGGTTGGCTGTTGTTTTTTATCGATCTTTCATTGTTGTCTTCCTTATTCCTGATTGGAACATTGTTTCCAATCCATCTATTGTTTATGTTTACTTTCAGCAGGTCCTCGCTGATGTTGGTAATATTTTTATATTACCACGTTCCATCATGTTTACAGCATCCCCGTTCTCCGTGCCTAGTTATTCTTACGTTACTGTTCAACGGTTTGATCTATAAGATTCATTCCAATGTTAGCTGCCTTGTGGTGTCAGGATGGACGTTTGTGTCTATTCCATAAGATTTCCACCTGTTAAAATAACTCTAGACGCCTGAGTGAAGGGAGTGAATGAATACTGTATATAGGGATGGAAAGAAGAAAACAGAAAGACAAAATTTTATTATCTTATCACGAACAGAATTGTTTCTACGTACATTAGAAATACCTACGACTTTTCTAATGTTTTCTGATTGGCTAGTAAGGCGCTTCATATGGTATATAGGGAACCCATTTTCCCCGATAACTTGTCGCTTTTACCTCGGTTAGGGATACGTCCGGCTCTCCACTCTTTTGTCAAACATTTTATAAACTTTCTTCACTGCAGAAGGCCTCCAGTGGATGGCCGAAACGTTAGAAAATGACGCAACAAAGCAATCGACCACGGCCAAACAGACCGGATACAAATTCTTTTAGAATTACTTAACTGTCATGCCTCGCGTTACTATCGCCATAATTATGATTAACGTGTACAGTGTACCAAAATACAGTCTTGTTTGAATTAAGTGCTGTTAACTTTAGCTCCAGAAAACTTTTATTTACTTCTGATGCTACGAAATCAATTTTTCTATGAAATAAATCGAAACATATTCGCACTAATAAAAATCTGAATCAGCAGTCTAATAGAAGAAATAACCCGACTAATTCTGAACGTCGGGTAGTCTTGATAACCTTTAAATGCCAACATGCTTTGCATCCGAACAGGTTTCTCTAGTCTGGTCAACAATTCGGCTAAATCAATTTGTTTCAAGGCGACTTTAATCTTAAAATCTCAAGTAAAACTTATCATTAACGGCAACAACATCGTTTCTGGGAATACACACGTTAATTTTTGTCAACACAAATAATATTATAATGTAAAATTTATTAAATATCGAGGTTTCAGGTGATGTGTGTCGTCATACATAGGACGTTGAGAAAAATACAAGGAAAGAGACAAGGGTTAAAGTTTATAAAACAGCGGCAATGCCTGTTTTACTATATGGATGTGAAACCAAAGAAGATTAAAACCAGATTCAAACTTCTCAAATTCAGTTTCTGAGAAGACCAAGGGTTGCACGAGACAGGATCGTTTGCGCAATGAGACTATTAGAAAAGAGCTACAGGTATTCTCCATAATTGATAGAATCCAGACATATCGCAGGGAATGATTACAGCATCTGGATAGAATGGGGGATGGGCGACTACCTAAGGTTGCGTCTCTATGTAGACCCTTTCGTACAAGACATGTAAGAAGACCGAGAGTGAGATGGAAAGATACTCTGTGAAGACGGAAAAGGCAAAGTGCCTACTTCGTGGGGTGCGGAAGAAGATGTAAAATTTATAATAAATAAACCAGAAATTGTAAGTTTAAAAATAAATTGTTGTTTTCACAATGAAATAACGAAAGCTTACGAGACGCACACATTTTTACGTATCATAAAACACTAGAATTCTTTAGGTCACTGTAAGGCACAAGCAACAGACATTGGTCTTATAGAATACAAAATACACAGCTGTGCATATAACTTCGTGTTAAGGGTTGGGGTGAATTGTTTCTACAATAAATTGTAGCGGTACATTTATACACTATAGTCCGTAATCGACAACTATACACAACACGCGAATTCATTTCATTTTATTGGCCCTTATTGGGGCGCGTTAAATCATGGAAACTGTGTATAAAGCACGTTCCTCCACTTACCAGCGAGCTGTAACTAGAAGCATTTCGCACTAAAATACGAAATCAATTTTGACAAACTGCTTCGATTCCCTTCTAGTACGGCGAAACTTCGCATCGTTTAGAATTGTGAAGAGTAGGGCGACGTTCTGTGCACTCCACGGAACCGTGAAACAAAACAACACAGTAATAAAATCTTATTTTTATATTTGGAATTAAAAACTATCTTAAAAAGGATTAAATGTGATGTTTTTCAATAGTATGTTTCAAATTTATCATATCAATATAATTTTCGTTTTCCAAAACAAACACATCTCTTTTTATTTTTCTCGACACGAAAATTGTGTTATTTAATAGCACTAATAGTACTAAGCAAATAGTACTAATGATTAACAAATGATTATTACGTTAAGATGCATAATAATAACGTTATTAATCATAATGCTAGGTTTAACATTTCATATAAAGATCAAATTTTTTGCTATATTAAAGTATGACTCCATTTTATCGCCTCAAAATCTCTTACTAGTAGTTAAGAAAAGCATTGAACATATAATTATATTTTATAAACAATTAGAAATTCGCTTGTTTACGATTCTGCGATCTCATACTTTCAGATCTCGAACCACGGTCTTCCAAAACAGAGATTTGAACTCAGAGCGTTTTAATTTTCGCTTGTTTTCAATATCGGAGCTTACACAAGTAGTCTTGGTCTCCTAACAGTAAAAAAATAATTAGTGTTGTAAAGTAGTACGAACATATGCGTAGGCATATTATCTCGGTCAATGCCTACAAACTAACTCCATTTTCGTATAACAATCGCACATGCACAATGATTTCCACAAGTTTCCTGCCCGATTATAGCCACTAATTATTAACATAACAGATTAAGTAATAATACAGACAGACATAAAAAACAATCAAGGTATGACGACTTATCTCTCTATCACGTACTATAACTGCACTCATCACGTCTCTGTATTTTGCTGCCGATGAGGACTTGCACATTAGGCCTGATCTGTTTTCGATAAGTACGTAAACTAGGGTAAGTTTTAACAATGTGTAAAGACATGAATTGCAATTTTTTCCAAATGCCCAAGATCGAACCAATACGGATCTTAAATTGATTTCGCTTATGCTAATCCTTTATTTATAGTAAAGAATTTCCAATTTAATTTCATTGAATTATAGCAAAACGTCGTTAATTTAAAAGCCAATAAACCGAACCATTAATACTCGGAACAATGTAACAAGTCAATTCTTTTAAGATACATTTTCACCAAAAATTGTCTGATTTAACTTTTAGACTTGTAAAACTTGACTGGCCTTTTAATACGCGTTGTAATCTAGTTATGCGTGTTGTCATTGGTGAAAGGTATATTTGTCACAGCTAATGCAACATATATATGCTGTTCCTGATCCCACTTCTATTAGTTGTTAGTTTCATGTACAAAAGTGATTTCACAATTGTTAAATATTTGACTTCGGGTGGATTTTTCAAATAAGACTTTGTAACGAGCAGAAAATTTTAAAATTTTTTAAATTTTCACCTCGGCAGAGTACGTTCACACGAGGCAAGTGTCAACGACTTATGGTGGAGCAATAAATAAGTAGTAATGAGAAGGTGTCAGTGAAGCGTTGCTGACTTGACAATAGAAACGCATTAAGTTCAATCCAACTATAGAATTTGGTGGCGTAAGATGACAGGGAAAGTTTGGTCCAGAATTATTGCTCTCCGCAGCTGTAACAAAGTAAGTAAGGACATTCACACCCGTACCAAGAATTGTAGCAGATGTGGCCGTGTTACGTCAGTAGACGATAAGCGACAAAAAAGAGTGAGGCTCCATACTACAATGAAACGGATACGCTGCACCTTAAGTAACAATACTGGAAGATAGGCTGACAAAAACTAAAGTCATGTTACACAGCTGGAGGTATCGTCTAATTGACAGACAAGAATTTACGAAGGGAAAGTTGGGGTGACTTCAACGACCAGCAGATGTTCGAAATTAGTAATAGCCAGAAAAAAGGGGTTAGAGCATAGAACAATACGCCAGGAAGACTGTAAGTACAGATAATGGGAATCTATAGAAACGCAGAGTTTACACAGACAATAGGCTGATAGACAAGTTGTTAATAGCCGTAGTTTCTTCGAAGCGGGTCAACGATCGTCAAGCCAGAGAGCAGGGAGACCTAAGGACCTATCAGAGACCTTCAACCAGCGAGAAATTTGATGGTGAGGGATGTTTCCATAGCAACTGAGACGAAGAACCTATCGGAAGAACTATGACGTAGGATTTTGACATAGTGGGACAGTATTTTCCGAGAAAATCAAAAACTGACCAATCTCGAAAAGAAGTGGGCGTGAAGCGCGCCGGAGACAAAATTTTGAGTAGGGACGAATTAATAAAACCAGCTGTCCAGGAAGACGGAGAGGCAGTCATACTCAATTTTTAGACAGTCAACACTCAAATTTTGAATAGTTATACTAAAGTTTTACAGTTAGAATTTTCAGACAGTTTACATTTCAGTTATCAAGTAGTTTAACTTCAAGTGCGAGAGACGGTATATCATAAACTTTCCATTGTTTACTCAAATCATTCGGAAGTTAGATAAATAACAAGGAACTTAAAACTTAATAATACATTCATATCGCGGTAGTGAAACTTTACCGAAGTGCGCAGTACAGACTTAGTGAAATTTACACCAAGTGAACAATCAGACCGTTACACTAACAGACAGCATCACTTAACGATATACAAATTATTTGAACTTAATATTGTGTATCAACAACATAATGAACACGAAACATTAAACAAACTAAACAATTATAGGATCGTTTGTTGAAGCAGCGACTAATGAAACTAGACATGTATATTGACTTTAAAACGAACTCACAGCAAACACAGTAAGATAGAACGTTGATTGAACACTGAACTTCAATTACTCACACATATACTAACACCTACGCGAGTGGTCGGAAGAATAAAGTGATAAGTGGCAGTGATAAAACAACGCACGACGGAATGTATCTACGAGCCATCTCCATCACCAGAACGAGACTTCGTCAACAACTAATGGATATTCAATAACCAAGTAACCATTATTATAATTACTTCTAATTAATAACTTCTACTGACCTGGTTTCTTTCAAAGAATTCACACCTGAGAAATTTATTAAGAAAAGTAATGAGTAAATCTGAATAAAGTAGTTAATGAACGTATAAACAAAAGCCTATTTGGGATTTAATGAACGCATTAAATAAGTAGAATATTGAATTGTAACATCATTTGATTTATATATGTATGTATGTTTTCTTTGTTTCAGCATATATTAAGATATATCTTTGTTTATTATAAAATATGTATGTATTTCAGGTACAGCGACGTAACCTATGTACTATTATAATATGTCATAAATGATAATTAAACTAGTATTTTAGTTAATCAGAAACATGCGTTCATTATTACCAATGCAACCCAAATATTAACCTAAAGTTTGAAAGAATGCAAATCGACTTTAAGAGTTTCTTATGTTCAAGTAAATAAATGATATCACGTATGTGTTGATGAGCATAGATAGTTAGAATCATCAATAAGATTAAATTATACACATACATGTCAGAGATTGATAATTTTATATATTTAATAATTAATTTATTGTGCAATCAATACACATATAATATAAAATTCAATTATAAATGGTTGCCCAACGCGTGGCATAATAGATATATAATTTATTCTGTTATAAATGGCGCCCATTCGCACGGCATGATACGTATTAACACAGATTGTTAACACGTACAGCTTAGGTAAAGAACAGGCAGTAGAAGTACTAGAAAAAGTAGTCTCATAGAAGTAGAAGTAAGATAAGTGTTATTAGTGTAAGTCAGTTTGAATGATTACGCGCAGTAGGGCTAAAATGGCGAGCAATTCAGACAGTGTAGAATTTGACATTAATAACCAATTAGGCGCAGTAAATACAGAGGACAATACTACACCTAGTGAGCCAAGTAGCGTGATAGAGAGTCCAGAAGATAGGGCGCGAGGACAGACATCGAAACCAGAAGATGGGACTCTACAAATGTTAATGGAGTTCATGCGTCAACAAGAAAAGAAACAAGAAGAACGAAGCAAGAAACTAGAAGAAAATATTAAATTAATAAGTGAAAAATTCGACCAGCAGAAGGAAGAACAAAAGGAAGGTAATAGATTAATTAATGAAAAATTAGAAAAACAAGAAGAAAACAGTAAATTAATTAATGAAAAGCTCGACCAGCATAAGGAAGAGATGAAACGACAGTCAGAGGAGCAGCTGACGCAGATAAGGTCCGAGATACGTGACTGCCAGCAGACCTGGGAAAGAAAGGTCGACGAACTACAAAAGAAGCAAGATGATATCGTGAGAGACTTGAGAGAAGAAACCGACAAGAAGTACGTAGAAATACAAGAAAAACAAGATAATGATCGTCAAGAATGGATGGCGGCGGTACACTCTACCCAGACGACCGTTAAAAAGATTAATCACAAGTTCGATGTTCACGTTAAGGATTACAATAAGAAGCACGAATAACTCAAGGCCGAGATGCACAATACCATACTGCAGAGACAACAGGAGCAAGAAGGAACAAATAGTAATATTATACAAAAATTAGAAGACGTAGACGGTAGACAACGTTCAACAGAACAGAAGTTGGACGAGACTACGAAAGAAAAGACAACTAGGATCGAAGAATTAAAAGGACATTTAAATAAGGTAAGAGAAAACCAAGAAAGGTTACAGCGACAACTGATGGAAGGTGATTGTGGAATATTAAATCGAATTAACGGACCTAACCACAATGATCTCAAATATAATGGCACAGACAGATTTCCTATGGAATTCCTCAAAGAATTGTCCGAAGTTCAAGAGTTATACTATCCCGCTGACAATATCAAGTGGATTGCCAGACATCTGGAGTTAGACGCAGGAATTTGGTGGCGAGTGATACGTGACCAAATATCAAACTTCGCAGAATTCAAAGAAGCGTTCTCTCTGAAATATTGGGGCCAGGAACGACAGGACAGTATCCGGGACCATTTGGAGTTTGGCAGATTTGATTGGCGCGGACCAGTTACTGCTATTCAATATATTGAACGGATTTTGTTGGAAAGTAAGCAGTTAACACCTACTTTGTCTGATTATCAGTTGATACGTAAGATATCTCGTCACTTTGGGCGGGACATCCAGCTTGCGGTGGTCACAAGAGGGATTGTGAAGATACCAAACTTCGAATCTCTGATCATCGAGTATTCACAGATTCAACCAAGAACTAATAGAGAATCGAACTATGCGGCGGCAAACGAGGGAAGAAATGCGTATAAGGAAAGTGAAAGCAGCCTGAACAAAGGAGGCGGTATACAGAAGAAAACATGGGGTGACAGACCCGCCATAAATAACCAACACCGTAACGCGGACCGGCGCGCTGTCAACACAATAGAGTTTACAAACACGACAGCTGGTGCATCGGGCACTCAACCTAAAAGAAATCGTCAACAAGAAGAGGAAAAAAAATCCCTCCACCCATTAACAAAGATAGCCGTCAAAACAAATGACTACCAGACAAATATTATCCTACCGGACTTACGAAGCGATTTATTGTGTAATGATGATGAAGAAATTTCTCAACGAATAATCAGGTGTCCAGAGATAAATATCAAGTTCAATAATAATGTTAGTGTACAAGCGTTAATCGATACTGGATCTGTAATAGCTGGGTTATCTGAGTCGTGGTTTCACCAAAACAAACATAACATTACACCTTATGAAATATTACCGATGTCTAACACATTAATAGTTAGTGCAGTTGGTAATAAATCAAAGCTAATCAGAAAACAAATATTATGTGATATCTATATTGAAGAAATTAAATATGAATGTGTTTTCCTAATAATACCAGATTTGATAAAACCATGCATATTAGGAACCAATTTTCTTCAAGAAACAGGGTGTCTCATTGACATGGGAAGAAGAATCGTCGAGATAAGAAGAGAGGATAACGAAGCGACGTACACGGTGCCTATGATGCATATAGAAGTGGTGGACGTAGAAGAAGAAGAAGAGATCATCAGAAACATTAACAAGAAGATAGAAAGTATAGAATGCGGAGATAAAGGAACGTTGGAAAGATTAAGGGAGATTCTAATAAGGAATTGTAGTTTATTCAGAGAATGCCCCGGAAGAATCGAAGGGTATGTCCACGAGTTCCGAGTCACCGACCATACACCGTACTTCCAGAGAGGATGGCCTGTCCCATTAGCATATAAAGGGAAGGTAGATGAGGAGATTCGGAAAATGTTACGGTATGGGGTCATTGAGAGATGCAACAGCGCATATATCAACCCACTGGTTACGGTAATTAAGAAGGACGGTAGCGTACGATTGTGTTTGGATGCGAGGAAGGTGAACAGTGTGACTATCCCAGACTACGAGGGTGCCCCTCCAATAAAAGACATTTTGGCGAGATGTGGAGAGATGAAGTACTTATCTACCGTAGATCTAACTAGCAGTTTCTGGCAAGTACCACTGAAGTCGGAATGCCGGAACTTCACCGCTTTTATATACGACGGCAAGTGTTATCGTTTTACAGTTACACCATTCGGCCTGAGTACCAGTTCTGCTGCACTGACCAGGGGATTGGACACAGTACTGGACGAAGAAGTAAAAGAGAATACCATTATTTATGTCACGATTGCCTGTGTTATTCAGAAGATTTAGAAACGCATTTGTTACATTTAGACTTATTATTATCTAATTTAAGAAGGGCAAATTTAACCATCAATTTGGAGAAGTCGCAGTTCTTCAGACAAGAAATCGCGTACCTCGGTTATCAACTAACAACGCAAGGAATACGAGCAACGGACGAGAAGATAGATGCCATTATGAAGTTCCCTGCACCTCGGAACCAAAAACAATTAAAAGGTTTCCTGGGGTTGACAAATTTCTATAATCGTTTTACAGACAAATACGCTGAAACTACTAAACCATTACTCGAGTTGTTACGGAAAGGACAGAAATTCACCTGGACACAGGAATTAAATGAATGCTTTCAGCAGGTTAAAAGGTTATTCGTAGAAACAGTCATCTTAAAGTTTCCCCGAATAAACCAAAGATATTATATGCAATGTGACGCCAGCAACTTTGCATATGGCGGACAACTATATCAATTGGACGAAGAAGGAAGAATTGGAGTAATAGCTTTTACCAGCAGGACATTCAAGGGTGCGGAAATAAATTATTACACTACGGAGAAGGAGCTTTTGTGTATTGTAAGATGCCTTGAGCGGTTCCGTATATACATACTAGGACAACCGTTAACCATCATTACTGATAATAAAGCACTGACTTTTATGAATAAATGTCATTTAAACAACTCGCGTATTACACGCTGGATCTTAAGTATTCAGGAGTACAAATTTGACATTGTCCATTGTAGAGGTAAGGACAATATTATTGCCGATCTTCTGAGCAGAAATCCAGAAGATGCCACACCAGAAGTAATTAGTGACAATATTTCCGAATATTTAATTAACCACCTGACAATCAAAATGGATAAGAAGGTAAGCAAGATCCTAATGGATATTGGAAGGCACCAAATTCAAGATCATAAGCTTAAGTATATTATTGATAAGATTAGGGAAAATTGTATAGATAAGAAATTAAATAAATTTTATAGATTCGTCGATGAGAAATTGTACAGATTACGCAAAGGAGAGTGGAAACTATACGTACCGAACAGTGTGTCTGGCGAAATAATTGCTGAAATACACCGTATGTATGGGCATCCCGGTGCGAAGAGATGTATCAAATTATTACAGGAGTACTTTACCATGGACGTTAAAGAGGGTGAAAAATTATGTACGGACTTGCGACACTTGTCAGAAAAAAAAGGATTCCGGCAACAGAAACTCGTTCGGAGGAACAAAAGCCATAATACCGTTACGCAAGGGTGACCTTGTGAGCGCGGACTATTACGGACCGTTACCTGTTTCGTCCGGCGGGGTAAGGTATCTATTTATTATGGTTGACAACTTTACCAAATACGTACGACTTTTCACACTTCGAAGGGCAACGACCGTCGCTACACTGAGGAGAGTACACCAATATCGTGAAGAACTAGGGTCTCCTAGAGTGATTATCACAGACAACGGAACGCAATTTTCATCTAAAAAATGGTTAGATGGATTAACTGAACTAAATATCCAACCACGATTTACCGCAATAAGGAACCCTTGTGCGAATCTGGCTGAAAGAATCAACAGACAGCTTGGGAACTTATTTAGGATCTTTGTCGGTGATCAACATACAAAGTGGTCGCGATACTTACCAATCGTCGAGAGTTGTATTAACGAAACGTACCACGAGACGATAGAAGTAACACCGTACGAAGCTCAGCTCGGAAGAAAACCTCCCAGAGCGTGGGAAAAATACATCGACAAGGATATACTCCTAGTTAAAGGGGTAGATCATAACCAAATATTTATCAAAATGAAGGAGAAGAGAGAAAAACAAGCAAAATTATGTAATGAGACTAAGACCATTACAAGATTCAACATTGGTGAGAAAGTGTTAATCAGAACATATCATCAATCGGACGCGGTCCAGAAAAGAATTGAAAAATTTTGCGAACTGTACTGCGGACCATATAAAGTGCATCAAATTCTCGGAGAAGCTACTTATCTACTCGTTGATTGCGATGATGACAAGAAACTCCGTGGAAAATTTAATCCCAGACAATTGAAAAAATACTATGAATCAGAGAATTGAAGATGAAGGAAGAGGAAGAAATTGAAGAAGATGTCTTAAGAAGCTAGCCGATGCTGATGAATCAACTGCGTTAGGGTAATTGACGCGGTGATATCATTCAAGCTGGCTTATCCAAGAAAGTTATGTACATTAATTGTTGAAACATAACATAAAAATGTATTTAGTCAATTAAGCACTAATTAAATGTTAGATAGTAAGATAAATTAACATTTAGTGTGACATCTTATAAGAATATTGTAGTCAATGCAAAGGACATTTAATTGCTATTATTTGATTTATATGGTAATAAGTTAAAAGGACAAAGTGAGAAAAATGGACACTTAAAATCAGATAAGTGATAATATTCAACGAACTAGATAGTGAATGAACTTTAGTAATGTGAGTGTATGTAATTAGTAGGTTAGGATTATAAATGATGTTATCATGAAGTAGGTAAATCATTGAAACTAAATGTAATACGTGTATGTAAATTATTAAGATAATTACAATTAACATAGCGATTGTGTCAATTAACAATCTAATTTTAAAATAACAGTTTAAAAGATTTTATTGGTAAGATCATTAGTAATGCACAAAGGTGTATATGTATAGGAGATTTTCTTTGATATCATGTAAAGGTGATATTGAACCGCTTAACTGTTTGATAATATCTTGTGAGTACGATATTTTAGAAGGTAAAATTTTATTCAATTGATGAAATTATTTAATTGCTTATGGAGTTTATGATTTGTCTTATAATTATAAAGATAAGGTAATTATATGTAAATTCGACAATGTGAAATGCGTTCAGCTATCCCAAATAGCTAGCAATAAAATCAGAGAACCGATTAAAACCAAAAGGGGGTGTACCACTGGTCATATAAGCTTTTGAAAGTAGGTTATTGTGTATACCTTCCCCTGAAGAAGATGGACACGGCGAGGCGACGTACAGGGCGCAGAATTTAGATTTGAGTTGTTCCCAGAGGTCACATCGTCAAATCGAAATTGAGGACACTGTAACGAGCAGAAAATTTTAAAATTTTTTAAATTTTCACCTCGGCAGAGTACGTTCACACGAGGCAAGTGTCAACGACTTATGGTGGAGCAATAAATAAGGAGTAATGAGAAGGTGTCAGTGAAGCGTTGCTGACTTGACAATAGAAACGCATTAAGTTCAATCCAACTATAGAATTTGGTGGCGTAAGATGACAGGGAAAGTTTGGTCCAGAATTATTGCTCTCCGCAGCTGTAACAAAGTAAGTAAGGACATTCACACCCGTACCAAGAATTGTAGCAGATGTGGCCGTGTTACGTCAGTAGACGATAAGCGACAAAAAAGAGTGAGGCTCCATACTACAATGAAACGGATACGCTGCACCTTAAGTAACAATACTGGAAGATAGGCTGACAAAAACTAAAGTCATGTTACACAGCTGGAGGTATCGTCTAATTGACAGACAAGAATTTACGAAGGGAAAGTTGGGGTGACTTCAACGACCAGCAGATGTTCGAAATTAGTAATAGCCAGAAAAAAGGGGTTAGAGCATAGAACAATACGCCAGGAAGACTGTAAGTACAGATAATGGGAATCTATAGAAACGCAGAGTTTACACAGACAATAGGCTGATAGACAAGTTGTTAATAGCCGTAGTTTCTTCGAAGCGGGTCAACGATCGTCAAGCCAGAGAGCAGGGAGACCTAAGGACCTATCAGAGACCTTCAACCAGCGAGAAATTTGATGGTGAGGGATGTTTCCATAGCAACTGAGACGAAGAACCTATCGGAAGAACTATGACGTAGGATTTTGACATAGTGGGACAGTATTTTCCGAGAAAATCAAAAACTGACCAATCTCGAAAAGAAGTGGGCGTGAAGCGCGCCGGAGACAAAATTTTGAGTAGGGACGAATTAATAAAACCAGCTGTCCAGGAAGACGGAGAGGCAGTCATACTCAATTTTTAGACAGTCAACACTCAAATTTTGAATAGTTATACTAAAGTTTTACAGTTAGAATTTTCAGACAGTTTACATTTCAGTTATCAAGTAGTTTAACTTCAAGTGCGAGAGACGGTATATCATAAACTTTCCATTGTTTACTCAAATCATTCGGAAGTTAGATAAATAACAAGGAACTTAAAACTTAATAATACATTCATATCGCGGTAGTGAAACTTTACCGAAGTGCGCAGTACAGACTTAGTGAAATTTACACCAAGTGAACAATCAGACCGTTACACTAACAGACAGCATCACTTAACGATATACAAATTATTTGAACTTAATATTGTGTATCAACAACATAATGAACACGAAACATTAAACAAACTAAACAATTATAGGATCGTTTGTTGAAGCAGCGACTAATGAAACTAGACATGTATATTGACTTTAAAACGAACTCACAGCAAACACAGTAAGATAGAACGTTGATTGAACACTGAACTTCAATTACTCACACATATACTAACACCTACGCGAGTGGTCGGAAGAATAAAGTGATAAGTGGCAGTGATAAAACAACGCACGACGGAATGTATCTACGAGCCATCTCCATCACCAGAACGAGACTTCGTCAACAACTAATGGATATTCAATAACCAAGTAACCATTATTATAATTACTTCTAATTAATAACTTCTACTGACCTGGTTTCTTTCAAAGAATTCACACCTGAGAAATTTATTAAGAAAAGTAATGAGTAAATCTGAATAAAGTAGTTAATGAACGTATAAACAAAAGCCTATTTGGGATTTAATGAACGCATTAAATAAGTAGAATATTGAATTGTAACATCATTTGATTTATATATGTATGTATGTTTTCTTTGTTTCAGCATATATTAAGATATATCTTTGTTTATTATAAAATATGTATGTATTTCAGGTACAGCGACGTAACCTATGTACTATTATAATATGTCATAAATGATAATTAAACTAGTATTTTAGTTAATCAGAAACATGCGTTCATTATTACCAATGCAACCCAAATATTAACCTAAAGTTTGAAAGAATGCAAATCGACTTTAAGAGTTTCTTATGTTCAAGTAAATAAATGATATCACGTATGTGTTGATGAGCATAGATAGTTAGAATCATCAATAAGATTAAATTATACACATACATGTCAGAGATTGATAATTTTATATATTTAATAATTAATTTATTGTGCAATCAATACACATATAATATAAAATTCAATTATAAATGGTTGCCCAACGCGTGGCATAATAGATATATAATTTATTCTGTTATAAATGGCGCCCATTCGCACGGCATGATACGTATTAACACAGATTGTTAACACGTACAGCTTAGGTAAAGAACAGGCAGTAGAAGTACTAGAAAAAGTAGTCTCATAGAAGTAGAAGTAAGATAAGTGTTATTAGTGTAAGTCAGTTTGAATGATTACGCGCAGTAGGGCTAAAATGGCGAGCAATTCAGACAGTGTAGAATTTGACATTAATAACCAATTAGGCGCAGTAAATACAGAGGACAATACTACACCTAGTGAGCCAAGTAGCGTGATAGAGAGTCCAGAAGATAGGGCGCGAGGACAGACATCGAAACCAGAAGATGGGACTCTACAAATGTTAATGGAGTTCATGCGTCAACAAGAAAAGAAACAAGAAGAACGAAGCAAGAAACTAGAAGAAAATATTAAATTAATAAGTGAAAAATTCGACCAGCAGAAGGAAGAACAAAAGGAAGGTAATAGATTAATTAATGAAAAATTAGAAAAACAAGAAGAAAACAGTAAATTAATTAATGAAAAGCTCGACCAGCATAAGGAAGAGATGAAACGACAGTCAGAGGAGCAGCTGACGCAGATAAGGTCCGAGATACGTGACTGCCAGCAGACCTGGGAAAGAAAGGTCGACGAACTACAAAAGAAGCAAGATGATATCGTGAGAGACTTGAGAGAAGAAACCGACAAGAAGTACGTAGAAATACAAGAAAAACAAGATAATGATCGTCAAGAATGGATGGCGGCGGTACACTCTACCCAGACGACCGTTAAAAAGATTAATCACAAGTTCGATGTTCACGTTAAGGATTACAATAAGAAGCACGAATAACTCAAGGCCGAGATGCACAATACCATACTGCAGAGACAACAGGAGCAAGAAGGAACAAATAGTAATATTATACAAAAATTAGAAGACGTAGACGGTAGACAACGTTCAACAGAACAGAAGTTGGACGAGACTACGAAAGAAAAGACAACTAGGATCGAAGAATTAAAAGGACATTTAAATAAGGTAAGAGAAAACCAAGAAAGGTTACAGCGACAACTGATGGAAGGTGATTGTGGAATATTAAATCGAATTAACGGACCTAACCACAATGATCTCAAATATAATGGCACAGACAGATTTCCTATGGAATTCCTCAAAGAATTGTCCGAAGTTCAAGAGTTATACTATCCCGCTGACAATATCAAGTGGATTGCCAGACATCTGGAGTTAGACGCAGGAATTTGGTGGCGAGTGATACGTGACCAAATATCAAACTTCGCAGAATTCAAAGAAGCGTTCTCTCTGAAATATTGGGGCCAGGAACGACAGGACAGTATCCGGGACCATTTGGAGTTTGGCAGATTTGATTGGCGCGGACCAGTTACTGCTATTCAATATATTGAACGGATTTTGTTGGAAAGTAAGCAGTTAACACCTACTTTGTCTGATTATCAGTTGATACGTAAGATATCTCGTCACTTTGGGCGGGACATCCAGCTTGCGGTGGTCACAAGAGGGATTGTGAAGATACCAAACTTCGAATCTCTGATCATCGAGTATTCACAGATTCAACCAAGAACTAATAGAGAATCGAACTATGCGGCGGCAAACGAGGGAAGAAATGCGTATAAGGAAAGTGAAAGCAGCCTGAACAAAGGAGGCGGTATACAGAAGAAAACATGGGGTGACAGACCCGCCATAAATAACCAACACCGTAACGCGGACCGGCGCGCTGTCAACACAATAGAGTTTACAAACACGACAGCTGGTGCATCGGGCACTCAACCTAAAAGAAATCGTCAACAAGAAGAGGAAAAAAAATCCCTCCACCCATTAACAAAGATAGCCGTCAAAACAAATGACTACCAGACAAATATTATCCTACCGGACTTACGAAGCGATTTATTGTGTAATGATGATGAAGAAATTTCTCAACGAATAATCAGGTGTCCAGAGATAAATATCAAGTTCAATAATAATGTTAGTGTACAAGCGTTAATCGATACTGGATCTGTAATAGCTGGGTTATCTGAGTCGTGGTTTCACCAAAACAAACATAACATTACACCTTATGAAATATTACCGATGTCTAACACATTAATAGTTAGTGCAGTTGGTAATAAATCAAAGCTAATCAGAAAACAAATATTATGTGATATCTATATTGAAGAAATTAAATATGAATGTGTTTTCCTAATAATACCAGATTTGATAAAACCATGCATATTAGGAACCAATTTTCTTCAAGAAACAGGGTGTCTCATTGACATGGGAAGAAGAATCGTCGAGATAAGAAGAGAGGATAACGAAGCGACGTACACGGTGCCTATGATGCATATAGAAGTGGTGGACGTAGAAGAAGAAGAAGAGATCATCAGAAACATTAACAAGAAGATAGAAAGTATAGAATGCGGAGATAAAGGAACGTTGGAAAGATTAAGGGAGATTCTAATAAGGAATTGTAGTTTATTCAGAGAATGCCCCGGAAGAATCGAAGGGTATGTCCACGAGTTCCGAGTCACCGACCATACACCGTACTTCCAGAGAGGATGGCCTGTCCCATTAGCATATAAAGGGAAGGTAGATGAGGAGATTCGGAAAATGTTACGGTATGGGGTCATTGAGAGATGCAACAGCGCATATATCAACCCACTGGTTACGGTAATTAAGAAGGACGGTAGCGTACGATTGTGTTTGGATGCGAGGAAGGTGAACAGTGTGACTATCCCAGACTACGAGGGTGCCCCTCCAATAAAAGACATTTTGGCGAGATGTGGAGAGATGAAGTACTTATCTACCGTAGATCTAACTAGCAGTTTCTGGCAAGTACCACTGAAGTCGGAATGCCGGAACTTCACCGCTTTTATATACGACGGCAAGTGTTATCGTTTTACAGTTACACCATTCGGCCTGAGTACCAGTTCTGCTGCACTGACCAGGGGATTGGACACAGTACTGGACGAAGAAGTAAAAGAGAATACCATTATTTATGTCACGATTGCCTGTGTTATTCAGAAGATTTAGAAACGCATTTGTTACATTTAGACTTATTATTATCTAATTTAAGAAGGGCAAATTTAACCATCAATTTGGAGAAGTCGCAGTTCTTCAGACAAGAAATCGCGTACCTCGGTTATCAACTAACAACGCAAGGAATACGAGCAACGGACGAGAAGATAGATGCCATTATGAAGTTCCCTGCACCTCGGAACCAAAAACAATTAAAAGGTTTCCTGGGGTTGACAAATTTCTATAATCGTTTTACAGACAAATACGCTGAAACTACTAAACCATTACTCGAGTTGTTACGGAAAGGACAGAAATTCACCTGGACACAGGAATTAAATGAATGCTTTCAGCAGGTTAAAAGGTTATTCGTAGAAACAGTCATCTTAAAGTTTCCCCGAATAAACCAAAGATATTATATGCAATGTGACGCCAGCAACTTTGCATATGGCGGACAACTATATCAATTGGACGAAGAAGGAAGAATTGGAGTAATAGCTTTTACCAGCAGGACATTCAAGGGTGCGGAAATAAATTATTACACTACGGAGAAGGAGCTTTTGTGTATTGTAAGATGCCTTGAGCGGTTCCGTATATACATACTAGGACAACCGTTAACCATCATTACTGATAATAAAGCACTGACTTTTATGAATAAATGTCATTTAAACAACTCGCGTATTACACGCTGGATCTTAAGTATTCAGGAGTACAAATTTGACATTGTCCATTGTAGAGGTAAGGACAATATTATTGCCGATCTTCTGAGCAGAAATCCAGAAGATGCCACACCAGAAGTAATTAGTGACAATATTTCCGAATATTTAATTAACCACCTGACAATCAAAATGGATAAGAAGGTAAGCAAGATCCTAATGGATATTGGAAGGCACCAAATTCAAGATCATAAGCTTAAGTATATTATTGATAAGATTAGGGAAAATTGTATAGATAAGAAATTAAATAAATTTTATAGATTCGTCGATGAGAAATTGTACAGATTACGCAAAGGAGAGTGGAAACTATACGTACCGAACAGTGTGTCTGGCGAAATAATTGCTGAAATACACCGTATGTATGGGCATCCCGGTGCGAAGAGATGTATCAAATTATTACAGGAGTACTTTACCATGGACGTTAAAGAGGGTGAAAAATTATGTACGGACTTGCGACACTTGTCAGAAAAAAAAGGATTCCGGCAACAGAAACTCGTTCGGAGGAACAAAAGCCATAATACCGTTACGCAAGGGTGACCTTGTGAGCGCGGACTATTACGGACCGTTACCTGTTTCGTCCGGCGGGGTAAGGTATCTATTTATTATGGTTGACAACTTTACCAAATACGTACGACTTTTCACACTTCGAAGGGCAACGACCGTCGCTACACTGAGGAGAGTACACCAATATCGTGAAGAACTAGGGTCTCCTAGAGTGATTATCACAGACAACGGAACGCAATTTTCATCTAAAAAATGGTTAGATGGATTAACTGAACTAAATATCCAACCACGATTTACCGCAATAAGGAACCCTTGTGCGAATCTGGCTGAAAGAATCAACAGACAGCTTGGGAACTTATTTAGGATCTTTGTCGGTGATCAACATACAAAGTGGTCGCGATACTTACCAATCGTCGAGAGTTGTATTAACGAAACGTACCACGAGACGATAGAAGTAACACCGTACGAAGCTCAGCTCGGAAGAAAACCTCCCAGAGCGTGGGAAAAATACATCGACAAGGATATACTCCTAGTTAAAGGGGTAGATCATAACCAAATATTTATCAAAATGAAGGAGAAGAGAGAAAAACAAGCAAAATTATGTAATGAGACTAAGACCATTACAAGATTCAACATTGGTGAGAAAGTGTTAATCAGAACATATCATCAATCGGACGCGGTCCAGAAAAGAATTGAAAAATTTTGCGAACTGTACTGCGGACCATATAAAGTGCATCAAATTCTCGGAGAAGCTACTTATCTACTCGTTGATTGCGATGATGACAAGAAACTCCGTGGAAAATTTAATCCCAGACAATTGAAAAAATACTATGAATCAGAGAATTGAAGATGAAGGAAGAGGAAGAAATTGAAGAAGATGTCTTAAGAAGCTAGCCGATGCTGATGAATCAACTGCGTTAGGGTAATTGACGCGGTGATATCATTCAAGCTGGCTTATCCAAGAAAGTTATGTACATTAATTGTTGAAACATAACATAAAAATGTATTTAGTCAATTAAGCACTAATTAAATGTTAGATAGTAAGATAAATTAACATTTAGTGTGACATCTTATAAGAATATTGTAGTCAATGCAAAGGACATTTAATTGCTATTATTTGATTTATATGGTAATAAGTTAAAAGGACAAAGTGAGAAAAATGGACACTTAAAATCAGATAAGTGATAATATTCAACGAACTAGATAGTGAATGAACTTTAGTAATGTGAGTGTATGTAATTAGTAGGTTAGGATTATAAATGATGTTATCATGAAGTAGGTAAATCATTGAAACTAAATGTAATACGTGTATGTAAATTATTAAGATAATTACAATTAACATAGCGATTGTGTCAATTAACAATCTAATTTTAAAATAACAGTTTAAAAGATTTTATTGGTAAGATCATTAGTAATGCACAAAGGTGTATATGTATAGGAGATTTTCTTTGATATCATGTAAAGGTGATATTGAACCGCTTAACTGTTTGATAATATCTTGTGAGTACGATATTTTAGAAGGTAAAATTTTATTCAATTGATGAAATTATTTAATTGCTTATGGAGTTTATGATTTGTCTTATAATTATAAAGATAAGGTAATTATATGTAAATTCGACAATGTGAAATGCGTTCAGCTATCCCAAATAGCTAGCAATAAAATCAGAGAACCGATTAAAACCAAAAGGGGGTGTACCACTGGTCATATAAGCTTTTGAAAGTAGGTTATTGTGTATACCTTCCCCTGAAGAAGATGGACACGGCGAGGCGACGTACAGGGCGCAGAATTTAGATTTGAGTTGTTCCCAGAGGTCACATCGTCAAATCGAAATTGAGGACACTGTAACGAGCAGAAAATTTTAAAATTTTTTAAATTTTCACCTCGGCAGAGTACGTTCACACGAGGCAAGTGTCAACGACTTATGGTGGAGCAATAAATAAGGAGTAATGAGAAGGTGTCAGTGAAGCGTTGCTGACTTGACAATAGAAACGCATTAAGTTCAATCCAACTATAGAATTTGGTGGCGTAAGATGACAGGGAAAGTTTGGTCCAGAATTATTGCTCTCCGCAGCTGTAACAAAGTAAGTAAGGACATTCACACCCGTACCAAGAATTGTAGCAGATGTGGCCGTGTTACGTCAGTAGACGATAAGCGACAAAAACGAGTGAGGCTCCATACTACAATGAAACGGATACGCTGCACCTTAAGTAACAATACTGGAAGATAGGCTGACAAAAACTAAAGTCATGTTACACAGCTGGAGGTATCGTCTAATTGACAGACAAGAATTTACGAAGGGAAAGTTGGGGTGACTTCAACGACCAGCAGATGTTCGAAATTAGTAATAGCCAGAAAAAAGGGGTTAGAGCATAGAACAATACGCCAGGAAGACTGTAAGTACAGATAATGGGAATCTATAGAAACGCAGAGTTTACACAGACAATAGGCTGATAGACAAGTTGTTAATAGCCGTAGTTTCTTCGAAGCGGGTCAACGATCGTCAAGCCAGAGAGCAGGGAGACCTAAGGACCTATCAGAGACCTTCAACCAGCGAGAAATTTGATGGTGAGGGATGTTTCCATAGCAACTGAGACGAAGAACCTATCGGAAGAACTATGACGTAGGATTTTGACATAGTGGGACAGTATTTTCCGAGAAAATCAAAAACTGACCAATCTCGAAAAGAAGTGGGCGTGAAGCGCGCCAGAGACAAAATTTTGAGTAGGGACGAATTAATAAAACCAGCTGTCCAGGAAGACGGAGAGGCAGTCATACTCAATTTTTAGGCAGTCATACTCAATTTTTAGACAGTCAACACTCAAATTTTGAATAGTTATACTAAAGTTTTACAGTTAGAATTTTCAGACAGTTTACATTTCAGTTATCAAGTAGTTTAACTTCAAGTGCGAGAGACGGTATATCATAAACTTTCCATTGTTTACTCAAATCATTCGGAAGTTAGATAAATAACAAGGAACTTAAAACTTAATAATACATTCATATCGCGGTAGTGAAACTTTACCGAAGTGCGCAGTACAGACTTAGTGAAATTTACACCAAGTGAACAATCAGACCGTTACACTAACAGACAGCATCACTTAACGATATACAAATTATTTGAACTTAATATTGTGTATCAACAACATAATGAACACGAAACATTAAACAAACTAAACAATTATAGGATCGTTTGTTGAAGCAGCGACTAATGAAACTAGACATGTATATTGACTTTAAAACGAACTCACAGCAAACACAGTAAGATAGAACGTTGATTGAACACTGAACTTCAATTACTCACACATATACTAACACCTACGCGAGTGGTCGGAAGAATAAAGTGATAAGTGGCAGTGATAAAACAACGCACGACGGAATGTATCTACGAGCCATCTCCATCACCAGAACGAGACTTCGTCAACAACTAATGGATATTCAATAACCAAGTAACCATTATTATAATTACTTCTAATTAATAACTTCTACTGACCTGGTTTCTTTCAAAGAATTCACACCTGAGAAATTTATTAAGAAAAGTAATGAGTAAATCTGAATAAAGTAGTTAATGAACGTATAAACAAAAGCCTATTTGGGATTTAATGAACGCATTAAATAAGTAGAATATTGAATTGTAACATCATTTGATTTATATATGTATGTATGTTTTCTTTGTTTCAGCATATATTAAGATATATCTTTGTTTATTATAAAATATGTATGTATTTCAGGTACAGCGACGTAACCTATGTACTATTATAATATGTCATAAATGATAATTAAACTAGTATTTTAGTTAATCAGAAACATGCGTTCATTATTACCAATGCAACCCAAATATTAACCTAAAGTTTGAAAGAATGCAAATCGACTTTAAGAGTTTCTTATGTTCAAGTAAATAAATGATATCACGTATGTGTTGATGAGCATAGATAGTTAGAATCATCAATAAGATTAAATTATACACATACATGTCAGAGATTGATAATTTTATATATTTAATAATTAATTTATTGTGCAATCAATACGCATATAATATAAAATTCAATTATAAATGGTTGCCCAACGCGTGGCATAATAGATATATAATTTATTCTGTTATAAATGGCGCCCATTCGCACGGCATGATACGTATTAACACAGATTGTTAACACGTACAGCTTAGGTAAAGAACAGGCAGTAGAAGTACTAGAAAAAGTAGTCTCATAGAAGTAGAAGTAAGATAAGTGTTATTAGTGTAAGTCAGTTTGAATGATTACGCGCAGTAGGGCTAAAATGGCGAGCAATTCAGACAGTGTAGAATTTGACATTAATAACCAATTAGGCGCAGTAAATACAGAGGACAATACTACACCTAGTGAGCCAAGTAGCGTGATAGAGAGTCCAGAAGATAGGGCGCGAGGACAGACATCGAAACCAGAAGATGGGACTCTACAAATGTTAATGGAGTTCATGCGTCAACAAGAAAAGAAACAAGAAGAACGAAGCAAGAAACTAGAAGAAAATATTAAATTAATAAGTGAAAAATTCGACCAGCAGAAGGAAGAACAAAAGGAAGGTAATAGATTAATTAATGAAAAATTAGAAAAACAAGAAGAAAACAGTAAATTAATTAATGAAAAGCTCGACCAGCATAAGGAAGAGATGAAACGACAGTCAGAGGAGCAGCTGACGCAGATAAGGTCCGAGATACGTGACTGCCAGCAGACCTGGGAAAGAAAGGTCGACGAACTACAAAAGAAGCAAGATGATATCGTGAGAGACTTGAGAGAAGAAACCGACAAGAAGTACGTAGAAATACAAGAAAAACAAGATAATGATCGTCAAGAATGGATGGCGGCGGTACACTCTACCCAGACGACCGTTAAAAAGATTAATCACAAGTTCGATGTTCACGTTAAGGATTACAATAAGAAGCACGAATAACTCAAGGCCGAGATGCACAATACCATACTGCAGAGACAACAGGAGCAAGAAGGAACAAATAGTAATATTATACAAAAATTAGAAGACGTAGACGGTAGACAACGTTCAACAGAACAGAAGTTGGACGAGACTACGAAAGAAAAGACAACTAGGATCGAAGAATTAAAAGGACATTTAAATAAGGTAAGAGAAAACCAAGAAAGGTTACAGCGACAACTGATGGAAGGTGATTGTGGAATATTAAATCGAATTAACGGACCTAACCACAATGATCTCAAATATAATGGCACAGACAGATTTCCTATGGAATTCCTCAAAGAATTGTCCGAAGTTCAAGAGTTATACTATCCCGCTGACAATATCAAGTGGATTGCCAGACATCTGGAGTTAGACGCAGGAATTTGGTGGCGAGTGATACGTGACCAAATATCAAACTTCGCAGAATTCAAAGAAGCGTTCTCTCTGAAATATTGGGGCCAGGAACGACAGGACAGTATCCGGGACCATTTGGAGTTTGGCAGATTTGATTGGCGCGGACCAGTTACTGCTATTCAATATATTGAACGGATTTTGTTGGAAAGTAAGCAGTTAACACCTACTTTGTCTGATTATCAGTTGATACGTAAGATATCTCGTCACTTTGGGCGGGACATCCAGCTTGCGGTGGTCACAAGAGGGATTGTGAAGATACCAAACTTCGAATCTCTGATCATCGAGTATTCACAGATTCAACCAAGAACTAATAGAGAATCGAACTATGCGGCGGCAAACGAGGGAAGAAATGCGTATAAGGAAAGTGAAAGCAGCCTGAACAAAGGAGGCGGTATACAGAAGAAAACATGGGGTGACAGACCCGCCATAAATAACCAACACCGTAACGCGGACCGGCGCGCTGTCAACACAATAGAGTTTACAAACACGACAGCTGGTGCATCGGGCACTCAACCTAAAAGAAATCGTCAACAAGAAGAGGAAAAAAAATCCCTCCACCCATTAACAAAGATAGCCGTCAAAACAAATGACTACCAGACAAATATTATCCTACCGGACTTACGAAGCGATTTATTGTGTAATGATGATGAAGAAATTTCTCAACGAATAATCAGGTGTCCAGAGATAAATATCAAGTTCAATAATAATGTTAGTGTACAAGCGTTAATCGATACTGGATCTGTAATAGCTGGGTTATCTGAGTCGTGGTTTCACCAAAACAAACATAACATTACACCTTATGAAATATTACCGATGTCTAACACATTAATAGTTAGTGCAGTTGGTAATAAATCAAAGCTAATCAGAAAACAAATATTATGTGATATCTATATTGAAGAAATTAAATATGAATGTGTTTTCCTAATAATACCAGATTTGATAAAACCATGCATATTAGGAACCAATTTTCTTCAAGAAACAGGGTGTCTCATTGACATGGGAAGAAGAATCGTCGAGATAAGAAGAGAGGATAACGAAGCGACGTACACGGTGCCTATGATGCATATAGAAGTGGTGGACGTAGAAGAAGAAGAAGAGATCATCAGAAACATTAACAAGAAGATAGAAAGTATAGAATGCGGAGATAAAGGAACGTTGGAAAGATTAAGGGAGATTCTAATAAGGAATTGTAGTTTATTCAGAGAATGCCCCGGAAGAATCGAAGGGTATGTCCACGAGTTCCGAGTCACCGACCATACACCGTACTTCCAGAGAGGATGGCCTGTCCCATTAGCATATAAAGGGAAGGTAGATGAGGAGATTCGGAAAATGTTACGGTATGGGGTCATTGAGAGATGCAACAGCGCATATATCAACCCACTGGTTACGGTAATTAAGAAGGACGGTAGCGTACGATTGTGTTTGGATGCGAGGAAGGTGAACAGTGTGACTATCCCAGACTACGAGGGTGCCCCTCCAATAAAAGACATTTTGGCGAGATGTGGAGAGATGAAGTACTTATCTACCGTAGATCTAACTAGCAGTTTCTGGCAAGTACCACTGAAGTCGGAATGCCGGAACTTCACCGCTTTTATATACGACGGCAAGTGTTATCGTTTTACAGTTACACCATTCGGCCTGAGTACCAGTTCTGCTGCACTGACCAGGGGATTGGACACAGTACTGGACGAAGAAGTAAAAGAGAATACCATTATTTATGTCACGATTGCCTGTGTTATTCAGAAGATTTAGAAACGCATTTGTTACATTTAGACTTATTATTATCTAATTTAAGAAGGGCAAATTTAACCATCAATTTGGAGAAGTCGCAGTTCTTCAGACAAGAAATCGCGTACCTCGGTTATCAACTAACAACGCAAGGAATACGAGCAACGGACGAGAAGATAGATGCCATTATGAAGTTCCCTGCACCTCGGAACCAAAAACAATTAAAAGGTTTCCTGGGGTTGACAAATTTCTATAATCGTTTTACAGACAAATACGCTGAAACTACTAAACCATTACTCGAGTTGTTACGGAAAGGACAGAAATTCACCTGGACACAGGAATTAAATGAATGCTTTCAGCAGGTTAAAAGGTTATTCGTAGAAACAGTCATCTTAAAGTTTCCCCGAATAAACCAAAGATATTATATGCAATGTGACGCCAGCAACTTTGCATATGGCGGACAACTATATCAATTGGACGAAGAAGGAAGAATTGGAGTAATAGCTTTTACCAGCAGGACATTCAAGGGTGCGGAAATAAATTATTACACTACGGAGAAGGAGCTTTTGTGTATTGTAAGATGCCTTGAGCGGTTCCGTATATACATACTAGGACAACCGTTAACCATCATTACTGATAATAAAGCACTGACTTTTATGAATAAATGTCATTTAAACAACTCGCGTATTACACGCTGGATCTTAAGTATTCAGGAGTACAAATTTGACATTGTCCATTGTAGAGGTAAGGACAATATTATTGCCGATCTTCTGAGCAGAAATCCAGAAGATGCCACACCAGAAGTAATTAGTGACAATATTTCCGAATATTTAATTAACCACCTGACAATCAAAATGGATAAGAAGGTAAGCAAGATCCTAATGGATATTGGAAGGCACCAAATTCAAGATCATAAGCTTAAGTATATTATTGATAAGATTAGGGAAAATTGTATAGATAAGAAATTAAATAAATTTTATAGATTCGTCGATGAGAAATTGTACAGATTACGCAAAGGAGAGTGGAAACTATACGTACCGAACAGTGTGTCTGGCGAAATAATTGCTGAAATACACCGTATGTATGGGCATCCCGGTGCGAAGAGATGTATCAAATTATTACAGGAGTACTTTACCATGGACGTTAAAGAGGGTGAAAAATTATGTACGGACTTGCGACACTTGTCAGAAAAAAAAGGATTCCGGCAACAGAAACTCGTTCGGAGGAACAAAAGCCATAATACCGTTACGCAAGGGTGACCTTGTGAGCGCGGACTATTACGGACCGTTACCTGTTTCGTCCGGCGGGGTAAGGTATCTATTTATTATGGTTGACAACTTTACCAAATACGTACGACTTTTCACACTTCGAAGGGCAACGACCGTCGCTACACTGAGGAGAGTACACCAATATCGTGAAGAACTAGGGTCTCCTAGAGTGATTATCACAGACAACGGAACGCAATTTTCATCTAAAAAATGGTTAGATGGATTAACTGAACTAAATATCCAACCACGATTTACCGCAATAAGGAACCCTTGTGCGAATCTGGCTGAAAGAATCAACAGACAGCTTGGGAACTTATTTAGGATCTTTGTCGGTGATCAACATACAAAGTGGTCGCGATACTTACCAATCGTCGAGAGTTGTATTAACGAAACGTACCACGAGACGATAGAAGTAACACCGTACGAAGCTCAGCTCGGAAGAAAACCTCCCAGAGCGTGGGAAAAATACATCGACAAGGATATACTCCTAGTTAAAGGGGTAGATCATAACCAAATATTTATCAAAATGAAGGAGAAGAGAGAAAAACAAGCAAAATTATGTAATGAGACTAAGACCATTACAAGATTCAACATTGGTGAGAAAGTGTTAATCAGAACATATCATCAATCGGACGCGGTCCAGAAAAGAATTGAAAAATTTTGCGAACTGTACTGCGGACCATATAAAGTGCATCAAATTCTCGGAGAAGCTACTTATCTACTCGTTGATTGCGATGATGACAAGAAACTCCGTGGAAAATTTAATCCCAGACAATTGAAAAAATACTATGAATCAGAGAATTGAAGATGAAGGAAGAGGAAGAAATTGAAGAAGATGTCTTAAGAAGCTAGCCGATGCTGATGAATCAACTGCGTTAGGGTAATTGACGCGGTGATATCATTCAAGCTGGCTTATCCAAGAAAGTTATGTACATTAATTGTTGAAACATAACATAAAAATGTATTTAGTCAATTAAGCACTAATTAAATGTTAGATAGTAAGATAAATTAACATTTAGTGTGACATCTTATAAGAATATTGTAGTCAATGCAAAGGACATTTAATTGCTATTATTTGATTTATATGGTAATAAGTTAAAAGGACAAAGTGAGAAAAATGGACACTTAAAATCAGATAAGTGATAATATTCAACGAACTAGATAGTGAATGAACTTTAGTAATGTGAGTGTATGTAATTAGTAGGTTAGGATTATAAATGATGTTATCATGAAGTAGGTAAATCATTGAAACTAAATGTAATACGTGTATGTAAATTATTAAGATAATTACAATTAACATAGCGATTGTGTCAATTAACAATCTAATTTTAAAATAACAGTTTAAAAGATTTTATTGGTAAGATCATTAGTAATGCACAAAGGTGTATATGTATAGGAGATTTTCTTTGATATCATGTAAAGGTGATATTGAACCGCTTAACTGTTTGATAATATCTTGTGAGTACGATATTTTAGAAGGTAAAATTTTATTCAATTGATGAAATTATTTAATTGCTTATGGAGTTTATGATTTGTCTTATAATTATAAAGATAAGGTAATTATATGTAAATTCGACAATGTGAAATGCGTTCAGCTATCCCAAATAGCTAGCAATAAAATCAGAGAACCGATTAAAACCAAAAGGGGGTGTACCACTGGTCATATAAGCTTTTGAAAGTAGGTTATTGTGTATACCTTCCCCTGAAGAAGATGGACACGGCGAGGCGACGTACAGGGCGCAGAATTTAGATTTGAGTTGTTCCCAGAGGTCACATCGTCAAATCGAAATTGAGGACACTGTAACGAGCAGAAAATTTTAAAATTTTTTAAATTTTCACCTCGGCAGAGTACGTTCACACGAGGCAAGTGTCAACGACTTATGGTGGAGCAATAAATAAGGAGTAATGAGAAGGTGTCAGTGAAGCGTTGCTGACTTGACAATAGAAACGCATTAAGTTCAATCCAACTATAGAATTTGGTGGCGTAAGATGACAGGGAAAGTTTGGTCCAGAATTATTGCTCTCCGCAGCTGTAACAAAGTAAGTAAGGACATTCACACCCGTACCAAGAATTGTAGCAGATGTGGCCGTGTTACGTCAGTAGACGATAAGCGACAAAAACGAGTGAGGCTCCATACTACAATGAAACGGATACGCTGCACCTTAAGTAACAATACTGGAAGATAGGCTGACAAAAACTAAAGTCATGTTACACAGCTGGAGGTATCGTCTAATTGACAGACAAGAATTTACGAAGGGAAAGTTGGGGTGACTTCAACGACCAGCAGATGTTCGAAATTAGTAATAGCCAGAAAAAAGGGGTTAGAGCATAGAACAATACGCCAGGAAGACTGTAAGTACAGATAATGGGAATCTATAGAAACGCAGAGTTTACACAGACAATAGGCTGATAGACAAGTTGTTAATAGCCGTAGTTTCTTCGAAGCGGGTCAACGATCGTCAAGCCAGAGAGCAGGGAGACCTAAGGACCTATCAGAGACCTTCAACCAGCGAGAAATTTGATGGTGAGGGATGTTTCCATAGCAACTGAGACGAAGAACCTATCGGAAGAACTATGACGTAGGATTTTGACATAGTGGGACAGTATTTTCCGAGAAAATCAAAAACTGACCAATCTCGAAAAGAAGTGGGCGTGAAGCGCGCCAGAGACAAAATTTTGAGTAGGGACGAATTAATAAAACCAGCTGTCCAGGAAGACGGAGAGGCAGTCATACTCAATTTTTAGGCAGTCATACTCAATTTTTAGACAGTCAACACTCAAATTTTGAATAGTTATACTAAAGTTTTACAGTTAGAATTTTCAGACAGTTTACATTTCAGTTATCAAGTAGTTTAACTTCAAGTGCGAGAGACGGTATATCATAAACTTTCCATTGTTTACTCAAATCATTCGGAAGTTAGATAAATAACAAGGAACTTAAAACTTAATAATACATTCATATCGCGGTAGTGAAACTTTACCGAAGTGCGCAGTACAGACTTAGTGAAATTTACACCAAGTGAACAATCAGACCGTTACACTAACAGACAGCATCACTTAACGATATACAAATTATTTGAACTTAATATTGTGTATCAACAACATAATGAACACGAAACATTAAACAAACTAAACAATTATAGGATCGTTTGTTGAAGCAGCGACTAATGAAACTAGACATGTATATTGACTTTAAAACGAACTCACAGCAAACACAGTAAGATAGAACGTTGATTGAACACTGAACTTCAATTACTCACACATATACTAACACCTACGCGAGTGGTCGGAAGAATAAAGTGATAAGTGGCAGTGATAAAACAACGCACGACGGAATGTATCTACGAGCCATCTCCATCACCAGAACGAGACTTCGTCAACAACTAATGGATATTCAATAACCAAGTAACCATTATTATAATTACTTCTAATTAATAACTTCTACTGACCTGGTTTCTTTCAAAGAATTCACACCTGAGAAATTTATTAAGAAAAGTAATGAGTAAATCTGAATAAAGTAGTTAATGAACGTATAAACAAAAGCCTATTTGGGATTTAATGAACGCATTAAATAAGTAGAATATTGAATTGTAACATCATTTGATTTATATATGTATGTATGTTTTCTTTGTTTCAGCATATATTAAGATATATCTTTGTTTATTATAAAATATGTATGTATTTCAGGTACAGCGACGTAACCTATGTACTATTATAATATGTCATAAATGATAATTAAACTAGTATTTTAGTTAATCAGAAACATGCGTTCATTATTACCAATGCAACCCAAATATTAACCTAAAGTTTGAAAGAATGCAAATCGACTTTAAGAGTTTCTTATGTTCAAGTAAATAAATGATATCACGTATGTGTTGATGAGCATAGATAGTTAGAATCATCAATAAGATTAAATTATACACATACATGTCAGAGATTGATAATTTTATATATTTAATAATTAATTTATTGTGCAATCAATACGCATATAATATAAAATTCAATTATAAATGGTTGCCCAACGCGTGGCATAATAGATATATAATTTATTCTGTTATAACTTCCACAAATTTGTATAACATCAAAAGATAGCCAACGTGTGTTTCAAATGTAACGAATCTCTCCCCCGAAAATTTTCTGACTTTAGAATTTAGAGTTCCATGCTTTCGTCAAGCAAAGAAATCATGAAGGAAATAATTTTCTATCGAGACTCAGTAAATTAAACGCTGTCCGGGTCTTTTCAAGGAAGTGTCTACAAACAACTCTCGCAGCGTCACGAGCCCGCCAAGCTCCCCCACCAACGTTCCCGCCAGTCCCTTCTCCTACAATAGCGGTGTGAAGGAGGAGTGATTAGCATACATTACACACATTCATATGACGCACGCACTCGCGCGTGCCTTTAATTCCGCACGCACGCACGCTTCAATTCTATTTCGCGTGCCTTTAATTCCGCACGCACACACGCTTCAATTCTATTTTTATTTTGTTTCAGTTTTTGTTTATTTATTTTTATTTATTTTTTATTAAACGCACACACCCCTTCAATTCTTTTTATTTTGTTTCTTTTTTTTAATTTTTATTAGAATTTTTTAGTTTATTTTTACGATTATTTATATTACATTAATTACATAATCTAGGATTGTGAATTAACCCTTTGTTTTGAAAAAAAAAACGAAAGGCATTTTCCTCATATCAGGCAACAGTTAGCAACTCTATCAGATTCATTTTGAATAAAGCAATATAAAGAATAAAAGTATATAGTAATAACGTAAATAATAAACACGAAAGGAATGTAAAGAATTAAAAAAAGACACACAAAATAAACGTATGAAAGAATGAGCGTATGTAAGAAGAAACGAATGTAAATAACTAACGAAAGAGTAACTTTGAAAAATAAAACAATGTAACTAACTACACAGCGTAAAGCTAGAATCGTAGACTCCAAACAGAAACGATAAATGTGTTAGTAGTAGTGGTATGGTAATCACCCCTTCTTCACAACGCTACTGTAGTAGTAGGGACTGGCGGGCCCGTTGGTGGGGGAGCTTGGCGGACTCGTGACGCTGCGAGAGTTGTTTGTAGACACTTTCTTGAAAAGACCCAAGCGTAAGTGAGCTTCTTAATGTAAATACCAGTAGACGCATACGCAGCGAATGTAATCAACGTTCAGGTAAAATATTCGTACGCCTTTGAGGTACACAAATCACGTAGTAGTCGTGTATGATAGGCAACCAACGCTCATTGCAAGGTCAGCTAAACGTCGCACTGTAGTACTAGCGGTTTCTCAATGCGCCAACGAAGTTCCATCCTTCTCAGGGCATCTACAGCATCATGAAACTATGCCGCAGTATTACATGCCACACAGTCGACCTTGGATAAGGTCGTTTCGAAAGCGGCCGGCCAGTTTTAGTTTTCGATTCAGTGCGTTCTATTCGACAACGGTGTTTACTGTGAAATGTCAATTGTTAATTCTGAGTGTGGACATCAAATGATTGGACGACATTTATTATTTGTAGTCACAGTGCGCATTAGCATCTGTATAACTTGGAAAACTGTCGAACACAAACTGTGCGTATACAACACCGTGAATTTCTCTGGCGTTCAGTAACTTGCTCCACTGTTGTAAGATCTCGTGCCCTGAGATCGTGTTAAGTCGATGTCGTTTATTTAACAAAACTCAGTGGATTTGATCTTTAGTATGTGTGCATACTAATCGGCAGATTAGCTTAAAGAATGTATTTTCTGATTGGTAATAAATAAATATTAAAAAAATGTTTATTCTGACAGCTTACGAAAAAAATTAATATATTTTAAAAGAGTCTGTAATATATATAATTTGCTTCTTATGTTTTTCTAGTGTAATTATTTTAATTGTGGCCTCGAGATTTGTTTTGTGTTATCGGGTTTATTTATCGCGGTTATCCTATTCCGAATTTACAAACAATGTTTCTCCATAAAAAAATATTTTAAAAAGAATTAATGAAGAAGATGGTGTACGAACGTATGTCTGCATATTGTATTCTAAACAAGTAGTGTATTCCTTTTGAAAAATGCAGATTTAATTTAATATAGGTTACTCTGTGTCTTGCCGTTGAGATAGCATTGCATTCCAAGCATACCCCGTCTCCGGCACATTCTCCCCTCCAGAGTTAACACAGTAATTCCTCTGCGTCCGGGAAAATTTCTGTTTTTGTGAAAGTACGCAACAGAGATATAATAATATACTACTACAAATTGCAAAGCGTTTGGGTAAATCTATTCATCACCAAATTAAACTACGTGTTCTTACAATCAGTTTGTAAGAACCTTAATTACGCTACATTTTCTTACAATCAGGATGTAAGGGACAATATAATTTGAAGGAGAATAAAGTTGAGCGTTCAGGTGGTCAAATCAAGTGTCTATGGACTACGTTTCAATCCTGAATTGAACTAAACATATTTTTATATCAGTCCTTTAGTCCTTATGCTTTCTCTCTCTACTAAACCTTCCCTGAAATTATTCTCTTTCGTTTCTTTGGCTTTTCTGTGTTAGTGCTATATTTGCATTGGAATACGAACACTAAAAACAAACTTGATCTAACAAAGTAGTAATTATTATTACCTACTTTGTTTTAAAATTCCCACTTTTCGACAATATGCCATACGGATGGATGTAAAATAACTCCACGTGTTGGGATTTCTCTACGTTCGCTTTATGTTAATAGAAACAATGACTGACTGAAAAATATCTCTAACCTTTTATTGTTTCTCCAGTTTAAACATTTATAACACACCGCTCCATTATTTACTTATTTTTTTGTTTTGTAACAGAAAGTAAATAGAAATTCTCGTAAGAATTGTTGTGTAATAAAATAATGATATACAAGTAAGCCGATGTCAATATTATTAAATTGATTACAAAACTGAGCTGTTAGGCCGTGGTCAGTTGCTATTAACTGAACTGTTAGGCCGTGGTCGGTTGCTATTACTGAACTGTTAGGCCGTGGTCGGTTTCTATAAACTGAACTGTTAGGCCGTGGTCGGTTGCTATAAACTGAACTGTTAGACCGTTGTCGGTTGCTATAAACTGAACTGTTAGGCCGTGGTCGGTTGCTATAAACTGAACTGTTAGACCGTTGTCGGTTGTTATTAACTGAACCGTTAGGCCGTGGTTGGTTGCTATAAACTGAACTGTTAGACCGTGGTCGGTTGCTATTAACTGAACCGTTAGGCCGTGGTCGGTTTCTATAAACTGAACTGTTAGGCCGTGGTCGGTTGCTATTAACTGAACTGTTAGGCCGTGGTCGCTATAAACTGAACCGTTAGGCCGTGGTCGGTTGCTATAAACTGAACTGTTAGGCCGTGGTCGGTTGCTATAAACTGAACTGTTAGACCGTTGTCGGTTGTTATTAACTGAACCGTTAGGCCGTGGTTGGTTGCTATAAACTGAACTGTTAGACCGTGGTCGGTTGCTATTAACTGAACCGTTATGCCGTGGTCGGTTTCTATAAACTGAACTGTTAGGCCGTGGTCGGTTGCTATTAACTGAACTGTTAGGCCGTGGTCGCTATAAACTGAACCGTTAGGCCGTGGTCGGTTGCTATAAACTGAACTGTTAGGCCGTGGTCGGTTGCTATAAACTGAACTGTTAGGCCGTGGTCAGTTTCTATTAACTGAACTGTTAGGCCGTGATCGGTTGCTATTAACTGAACTGTTAGGCCGTGATCGGTTGCTATTAACTGAACTGTTAGGCCGTGGTCGGTTGCTATTAACTGAACTGTTAGGCCGTGGTCGGTTGCTATTGATTAGTGACATCGTCACCAATGTTTCGAATCACACCGTTGGGAATCGTCTTCAGGCCGCCAAAGCGACAGAGTGTTAGAACAACAAGTACGGCGGATCCTGGCCGAACGATACCCAACAACTGTTTTCGGGTAATAGTTACTCGGATTGCACTCCGGGTAGTTGCTATTATCCCGAAAAGGTTGTCGGGTATCGATCCGCTGTTCCTGTTTTTACAGCACTCTGTCGCTTTGGCGGCCTGAAGAAGGTCCCCGAGGGTGCGATCTAAACGTTGCCGACGATGTCGCTAGTTAACAGCAACCGACCAACAACAGCCTAACAGCCCGGTTTATAAGCAACTTAATAATATGATATACAAGTTTCTGCTTTTTGGTTAGGGCATGCGATAACAAGATATATTAATAATCGCAAATAATCGCTGTCCGGCGACACAAAAGTTTTAAAGCTTAGTTTTTAGGTCACGCCGGATTCCAAAGACCGTAACTTATGCTAAAGTAGGAATAGATGATTTCATAATAGGCGAGAATTTATAATTCGTGCGGATTCATAAATATACGGACATACAGAACAAATGGTGAAGTCCTGGCGGGACATTTCGAGCTGTTTACAAATTTTTAAAAATATTTTAAATGTCATTCTTAATATAATGCGAAAGATGTAAATAAAATACAATAACTATATTTGTTATAGATGTTCACAACAGGATGAATATAATCATCAGAATTTTTTTTACTACACTTAGAAGAGGAACAAAATAAGAGGACCAGTGTAATAACTAAGAAATTCGTTCGAATGAAGATCAAATTCATAAACAGTAATATGTACAAATGAAAACCTGTTGGAAATGTTTCCGTTGTAATTGTAAGGCAGAGCTCTAAAACTTCAATCAGTTTCGATTAGTTTAGACGTAGTGATTTATTTACATCCGCAAGAAGACTCGCCATACACATAATCTTTAGTTTGTGATTTGAGGCTCCAGTAGATACGCCTTCAAAGGCTACTTTCTCTCCCTCAAAGCTACTACGTTCTGCGGGTTGCAGTCGTTTTCCTCTCGTCGCGTACGCTGTGGCAAACATTTTTTCTATATTTTCTGTACATATTCGTTGTGTTTTATATTTCCTAGATGTTATAATTAAATTATATATACAGAATGTAAAACTTACGTATATAGCCTATCAAATAGTTACATGTTCAGTAAATTAAAAAAAATCCCCTAAAGTGTTACAGTCTTCATATAATTGTATAGTTCTCGCTACCAAAGATACGTTTCATAATGAATACACTTTTATAATTTTGAATAGTTCTTCAAATATTAAATATTTCTGCAAGTAAAATGTATTTTCTATTTTCACCTGACGTCAGGTTCACGTATTATATCAGTATAATGAGAGGTTTATAAATGAATTAACAAATAATTGAATTGATCCGATTTCAATATAAAAAATAACTAATAATCGAATTTAATATAAAAGAAATGATTGATTTTTTTATTTAACTTTTCGATTGTTTTATCTTTATTTACTTAAAAAATTGTTTTGACGGTAATACTGAGAACATTTTACGTTTATATTTAATTTAGTTTAACAAATTTATAATTTTAACTTTTATAATTACATGATGTTTTATTTAGATAATTTTAGTGAGTTAATCCAAAACAAAATCTCACAAATTTGTAAACTGTAGTTTCACGTGTTCAACTTGTTACAATAATAGAAAAAATATTAATCGTATTGTGTGCTGAAATTGTTGTTTAAAATGGAACGAATTGTTTGAATGTAATTAAATGTACACCTGTTGAAATGTACTGAGCACTGGTCAACTGTCTGACACTCGTTCGCGACAATGCGAATTCTAAGAACGAAGGAAACTCCTGTGCATAACTGCTGAACAGGACAATTGCTTTACTGGGAAAGGACAATTTATTAGACTCAATCACAGGTAATCAACCATGAAATATTATTATGTACTTTCAATTTATCCGAAATATTATCTGACAGTTTTAGTCTGCCATTTTGATTATATGGTTGTGCGACTTGTCTCTCTGTCTCTGTCTGTCTGTCTGTCTCTCTCTTTCTCTCTCTCTTTCTCTCTCTCTGTCTCTCTCTCTGTCTCTCTCTCTCTCTCTCTCTCTCTCTCTCTCTCTCTCTCTCTCTCTCTCTCTCTCTCTTTCTCTCTCTCTCTCTTTCTCTTTCTCTTTCTCTCTCTCTACCATCTATCTATTTATTTCGTTTTTTTCCTTCCAGTTACTTTTTTCTTAAAAGCTGCGTGCCCAGTCTAGACCCAGTCTAAAAAGAAATTATGAAATTTATGTCAGATTATGTACTTTAAAATCCTTTAACCAATGATTAACTTCTGCGTGTTTTCTAACGATTTAATTTAAAACGGAAACGAGTTCATCATTTAAACGTGTTTATAGTTGAGCACAAAATTAACCTAATCATCACACGTTTTCACTCATCAATTATACGAGTTTTTAATTTTCAGCGCATTTTATTCTCAGAAATCGGAAGCGATAAGAGTGGTATTACCTTAGTCATTAGTTCAGAGTACTTTCCATATATTTTTAGAACCACCTGTACTAACTTTACAGCTATCAAACCGTATGGGAATACTTAAAATTCTTTACACATTTTTTCTGCTTTCGCTTCATTACGCTATAATGTTTCTTATCATCTTTTAAATTCTCAACAAAATTAGCTGCGTATTACGTTTTCAGACACGAAAGTTTGCGTGACCAGACCAAAAAAAAGAAAAACACAGAGGTCTCGTGATACAAAAGTACAGGGGTCACATGAATATCTGACACTTTTCAAATGAAACTAAGAATTAAATGAGAGGCACTGGAGACAGATCAATGTAAAGAAAGAAAAAAGTGACAAGGGGAGAGACGGAAAGAACAAAACAAACATCTGTTAACAAAATAATCGTTAATAAAAGTTAGTTTTCACACGAAACGTGTTTATAAACAGTTTGTTCTCTCTTTGTACGTTTTCAATTTTTAATGTCTTGCCGTTTGTTTACTAAAGCTTGAATATTAAACCTACATTTGCATAAAATGTGTTCTGCCAGTGCGCTTTTTATCCGTGCAATGTTTTCATTCAATCTAGTTTGGTTCAAGTGATTAACGTAAGTTGTTTTTTCGTTTCGATTCGAACCGCTAGCTCTGGTATTGAATACAAACCGAACGACCTATTTCCGAGTGAACACACAGCAAAATGTAGGCCTCGTTTACCACGACGCTACACCAAACAGTTCTCTCTTTTGAAAAATATTGGACGGTTGCTACGAAAATAAGAAATCAGTCAGTAACTGCGGAGCACTGCTGGCGGTTGCTGATAAGCATAAAATTCAAGAAAGTTTATACGAGTGTTGCACTTGAAGTAACACTTCAATGGAATAAAGTTTATAACTCTTTGCAATCCCTGCCGCACGATTATAAACTACTTTAGCGCGTTTCAACATTTCCGAGAGAAACCAAACTTGTATTCCCGCGCTTACAATAATCTTATCCACAGCGCACAACTCAATAACAAACTTGAAGTTATTATGACATCTGATATAACGTATAAAGTATTACACTAGTTTTATATAGGATCTGCTGAATTCGTATTACATTATTTTATGTGTGGTTTGCTACCGTTACTAAGGGAAAATTATATTTATGGTCTACATTGCATTTCTGTATTGAAATTAACGCAAAAGTATTCCGTCGGGTTTCATTACAGCATTAGAGCAAACGGCAGCTCATAAGGCGACCCGTCGGGGATGAGCGCTACTACCATTTTGCGTACCTTGGCCCAAAATTCAGTTCCAAAAACATTTTTTGACCACACCGTTATTTCATTAAAGTAAGGTAACTGCTGAATATTTTATTTTATAACATATACTAGCTGTTACCCGCGGCTTCGCACGTGAATATTTGACTTTTAATAAGTATTTTAATTTAATTTTTATTGTCTATGTCTATATGACGTTCTGTCAGCTCGTATAACAATTTTGTACTCATTAGTCAAATTCTCTCCAAACGTGTTTTCAACACTTGTACTATTTTAACTTGTACTAAATTATTATGTTGGTGCAACAGCCTTTGGAGATTTAAAAGTATCCGTTTATAAAGCCTTTGGAGATATTTATAAAGTACCTGTTAAATCAAAAACGCTAAATTCTTGATTTTAAGTGTTACTGTGTTAGAAGCATTGTATATATAACACATTAAACGTTATGTTTTCCTCAATCATGGGTTTTATCTATTTCAGCAGTAAACTAAAAACCAAAAACCGTTGTCACCTAACCTCACAAATGAAAACAACACGTATGTTCGCTTTGCATTAAATAATAGGACAATTTACAATTAGTACACTTCTTCTTTTCCACATCGTAATATCGAATATCGATACAATCACATATTATATAAAACATCGAAAATGTACTGCAGGAATGGTTAAATGTACAGTTCCGATGCAGCTAAATAGATTTTGCTTATTTACTTGTTATTATGGTAATTAATTCTGGTCTCCATGGTGTTGTTGACATCTTTATATGCGTCAACGAAAAGGCATAATTAAAAGGGCCTAAATCGTGCGAACGTGGAAAAATATCAAATTCCAAGTTAGACAGTGTTTTGGCCTTGTGTCAAAGTTTACCTGTGCAAAATTTGGTGGCATACAGTGTAACGGTGTGGATTTGTATTCAGTACACATAAATCCTCAGACTTTGAGTTTTATGTAAAATATAGATTAATACGAACTGTAAAGCATAATGTACTAATGTTGTAACTTTGTCCAAATTGCTGTCCTCATAGGTAGGGAGGAATACGTGTTCTCTATTTTAATAGGCCTCCACAAGTTACAGCACAAAAAATACAAGTTGTAAGTGGTATAAAGCTGTATAGTTAGATTTGCTGGGCATGATATGTAATTCTAATAAATTGCTTTCAATTAACAGTATACTCAGTCCCAGGGCCTGATTTACCGTTAGGCTGATTAGGCTGTAGCCTAAGGCGCAAGCTTTTGGGGGGTGCAAAAATTTCAGAGAACAAAAATTGTAAAAAACTCTTGCTGCATCTTATATATTGCCATTGCTTCATCATGCCATTGTCGAAATCACATCACTTCAAGCGAAACATTCTTTTAATCGCAAAGAATTTCTTCTAGTGAAATAGTTTATCGATTTGGAACTGCAGAAGCTAGAAATAACGTTTGAGTAAATACAAAATTTTGACCAATTAATAAAATACATGAAAATTATTTGAAAAACTTTTTGTTCTCGGTGATTTATTTACTTTGTGTAAACGTTAAGTAAAGTATGGGTCTTTTGTAATATTTTCGTTACTTATATTCGCCAATGTGTTATGATATTGTAATAAATAAATTACGTGACTAAAATGGAAACAAGACGACTTTTGTTTACGCAACTCACATGTTACTAAATAATAATTAGACTATAATATATGAATAAATCGTGCATAATGCTAGTTTTTTGAGAGGTTGAATTCGGTCAATTTTTTGACAAAGTGTGGGCAATTACCGGGTAAGAACAGGTAAAAACGTCGTTTCATCACAACTGACCGAGATCGAATACGTGGTTGCCCACTAGATTTGTTGAAGTTACAGTACAAATCAGTTCTCAGGTAGAGAGAATAGAACGCTTGTAAACGGCGCTTTAATTGGTCTTAGGTTTACATGTTACGGAATAACGGGCACATCTTAAGATTTTATTTTGCTGATGTATTTTTTAATGGCAATAAGGCACTAAATTAAAAATTAAAAATTATTCTTGACAGTTTCAGTGAACGTAATTTCGTTAAAACTCTGATGTTTGCTGACGATCAGGTCATAGTAGCAGACAATGAAAATAATCTGCAGAGGGCCCTCTATAAATTTCTGCAGATAATCAAGCTGTATCGTCTGGAAATGTTTGTTATCAACAACACTAATTCCATGGCTTTTAAAGGTTGCTTTCCTGTAAGGTGTAAACTAGTACTGAAATATCAACTAATTGACCAGGTACATTCATTCAGGTTCTTTGGATGTGACTTATATTTTGTTGGTGAAATAGATGTGGACAAAAAAATAGAGAAGTTCAATCACATATAAGGAACAATAAGAAGGAGACTGAATGGAAAGGTCAGAAGAGATATTCTTTTGAAATTCTATAAAGTGATGGCAGTGCCATGCGGCGTTCATGGCAGTCAGACTTGGACACTGAAAGCAAAGACCCAAAGCTAGTGAAATGAGATTTTTACTACCAGTACTAGGAGTATCACGGAGGGACCGGCTAAGAAATGATGATATAAGGAACATCCTTGGGATATACAAGCTAAACTCAAGGATAAAGCAGTACAGACAGGATTGGACAGACCATGTTGGAAGAACGGATAAGAACAGGACACCAAAACAAATTTTGGCTCATAATCCGAAAGGGCGCCAGAATATTGGAAGACCAAAAAAGAGATGGTCAGATCAAGGAGTGCGCAACAAGGATAGTAAGGTCCACAGTCTGAAGAAGGAGAAGAAAATTATTCTACACGCACTGGAAGAACATACAGAAAAACTGCACAAATTACGAATAGTGAAGCAAAAGACTGTTTGACACAGACATATTTTAAATATCTACACTTATATATTTTAAGTGGGTGTGGAATAAATTACTACATTATAAGTATAGTAAACCGAGTTAGAACACTGCGGGCTGAAACATTCGAAACATTCGAAAGCCGTCTCTTCCCTTTGACAAGCTGTCAAACTTTGACCTATCTTGTTGGAAACGCACTGAAAGTACTCACAAATGAAGAGGGTAGAAAAAATACATCAATGTTAAGATTGACTTATACAATTTTTGATAATACTTAATACTGCAGATATGATTTATAAACACCCATGGGTATTTACACAAACCGGAAAATCTAGCACAATGTGTACGTCTAGACCCTGACCTACTCGTTCCAGAGAACGTCGTTGCACTTTGACACGAGGAAACTCCTGCTGTGAACATGACAGGTAAGTATTTATGTTATATGAAGTGAACATACGAGATAAAATTTACGTTCATAACTTTTTCAATGTCGTTTTAGTTGAATCACTTGAAGTCCACCTTGCAGTTGAAGACTGAATCTCAGTTGAATGTTACCTAAAAAAAAATCGCTAAATGCAAAAACTGAATAATAAACCTTTCTGTATGTATCCCTTATCATAATTGCCTCCCTTTTTTTACTGAGTGCGTACATAACCGTCCACCGCGCAAGCAAGCGCGCCCCCCCCCCACACACACACACACATGCATACATACATACATACACACACATACATTTATATACACAACACGGTATATAATTTTATTAATTGACAGTAATTGGATTATTATAGAATCATATTGACGAATCTGGTTGGCAGATGACTCTTGAATTGGCTCGGCGTGAAATAATTAATTTTAAGCTTTGCCATCAAGCGGCAGAGTTTGCATGTTGTACGCTAGCTACATTTTGTCCACAAATACAACGTTTTTTGTATTAACCGACAGGCAGAGATAAAACTGTTTTTAATTGCGTTTTTGCATGTCATTAATGATTTTCTCGATGAAATTTCACCGTTCAGCTACAGCAGTCATTTTATACATCAAATGTTTAGAATCGGAAGCGTTAAAATAGTTGTAATTTCTGTTCCAGGCCAAAGGGTTTTGCGCTGCACGAACGTAAAAGTGGTGGTGATACAGTACGAGCTTTGTATTGTGGAAACGATAATATGAAATTAATTATTGTACCGCATGCAACAGTACCACATGTACTGTGTACGCATATGTGTGTGTGCGAGCGCGCGTGTGTGTGTGTGAAGTTTTTTATTAGGGTACAAATACAGTGTGTATAAAGCAAACGCTGCCAGCAGAATTCCAATTAATATTATTTATTAATAATTTAATAGCGAAGATGTGTAGTGATGTTTATCCTGCTGGTTTTAGAGTTACGGTATACACAATAATTAATAAAGCGTTAAACAATTGAACTGGGCAAGAGCTCGGGAAAATTATCCTGCGTAGATTCACAAAGTAATTTACTTTTTTTAGTGTAACGTATACACGTACAGGCCTACACGTATTACAAACAATTCCCATAATGAAAAATAATAATGAGTTTGGAGTTCAAAACGGAAATTAAAAAAAAAAAAAAAAAACAGCAGCAACAACGAAACACTGATTTAAAGAGTTATTTCGTGTGAGGTTGTTTCTAGCTCATCGAATACTTATTCACTACCGTGAAAAACTGAATTTGTTTGTAGTTACTATTTTGGAATTCTGTGGATTTCGCACCGTTGTTATTCAATTCGGTTACACTCTAACGGTTACCTCTAAATGACTTCTTGCGGATTTAACGTTTTATTTATTTTTAACGAACACACTTTAATTATTTTTAAATATGTTCTGCGTTTTGCAATACGATCATATGATCAAACTGCAAAAAGCCACAATACAAAAGTAAACATTATTTTTGAGGTCAGATTCGATTTTTTATTTATATATGAACTAGTTTTATGTGTGACAGTAAAACTGTGTGTGTGTGTGTGTGTGTGTGTGTGTGTGTGTGTGTGTGTGTGTGTGTGTGTGTGTGTGTGTGTGTGTGTGTGTGTGTGTGTGTGTGTGTGTGTGTGTGTGTGTGTGTGTGTGTGTGTGTGTGTGTGTGTGTGTGTGTGTGTGTGTGTGTGTGTGTGTGTGTGTGTGTGTGTGTGTGTGTGTGTGTGTGTGTGTGTGTGTGTGTGTGTGTGTGATACGCAGTTTTCCCACTATACTGTTACGCCATTACAGAACATTCTACATGTTTCTCGGCTATTCCAGTGGAACCCGGCTGTAATGTGTGTGTGCGTACATATTGCTGCTACTTTGAGATGAAGGTCAATTACGTGACACTTCTCATGCGTCCTCAATGAGACTATTCCAGACCATACCGGTCCGCGCGCACTGTGTTCAAGGCTGCAATCAATTTCGCTATAGTTTTTTCTAGTAGTTGATGCGTATTATGGATTGTATGGACCTGTATACTGGAATCTTGCAATCTCAGTGGGATATAAATACAAGCATTCAGCGACGCTTAGTTCAGTTTACTTCGAGCTATTACTCTGTGCGTTCAAGTGGTTATTAGAAAAAAGTTATTATTGTGCGGGACTCTGTTACTTGACATTATTATTGGTGACAAATTAACTTGAATTATTGTACGAGTATAATCTTGTTGAATGACGTGTTGATTACAAACTGTTAATTGTAATAATTAAAGCTGGTTTTAGTTACTTAATTGGTGTTTTCCACTGTACCATACGACGATCAGTAGACCGTCGTAACCGTGATGAAGATATCACGTGTGCCAGAGAATCGCTTACTGTGATAACGTGGTTGATGTTATCGAAAACGGTTAAACTTGTCAGTATATTATTAGATATTTAAATTGGAAACTTATAACAGTTTGTAACGAAATAATTAGCACCAAAGGGAATAAAAATGCATCGACTAGACTTACTGTCAACAGGCGTCCATAACAATGGGAAAACAAAATTTGGGCCTCCTGCATTTGGACCTGTGTGTGTTTTTCCTTTGCAAACGATAAGATATAAGTTACTTTCTCTCATTCGCCTATTTTTTCGTCAGCCGGGTATGGAAACGTGCTATATGAGCAGGTGTTTATACGTTTTCTACAGAAATAACTAAGTAGTTTTTTTTAGTTAGATAGGATCCGATTTCCGGATAGATTTATAGTAACTGTAGAGCACCCTACACTTTGTTGTACTTCGTGAATTTTCTCTTATGAATTAGAAAGCATCGACAAAGATTTGTTTTTATTAAACCAGTAAGTTTTTAGAGCACGCAGAAATTTTAAACAATTAATAACTCAGAAGGCGTAAAGCTTATGCGATTCATAAATATTAAGTTACAGTTTTTTAAAAACAAAATGTTAAAGTAGAAATATATAATGAAACGTGAATCTATATAGAATTACAGTTATGAACAGTTCTTCAAATATTAACTATTTCTGTAAATAAAATTATATTGTATTATCACCTTACGCACGTTTCACTGATTAAATCAGCATCATCAGAGGTTAATATATGAATAAACAAGCAATTGAATTGATTCGATTTCAATATAAAAAATAACGGATAATCAAATTTAATATAAAAGAAACGTTTGATTTAATTGGATTTTATTTATCGAATGTTTTAATGTTTATTTACATAATCAGTTGTTTTGTCGGTTATAGTGGAAATGTATTATGTTTATATTTAACTTATTTCAATAAAGTTATAATTTTAAATAGATCATCTTGTTTTGTTTTTAATTGAGTTTATTCTTTAATTAGTATATTATTGTTATTGCCTTTGTATAGACAATATTAAGATTTTCCCAAATATTTATTTTTTGACCTTTTGTATGTTTTTAATTAACTTCACATTCTGAATGTCGGGAAATCGATGTTTATTATTTATACAATGTGTGGCTAAATTAGATTTCTATACATTTGGTTTTAAAAAAGTATTGTGGTGTTGAATGAATCTTTCGAGTAGTTTTTTCTTTGTCTGCCCTACGTAAATTTATTCCAATCTGGACAACCTATTTTGTACAGTTCATTTTTATTGTGAATATTGTATTTAGAAAATTATCCGTTATTTTTATATTGAAATAGAATCAATTCACTTATTTGTTTATTCATATATTAACATCTGATTATTCTGATTTAATCAGTGAATCGTGCGTAAGGAGACTATACAATATAATTTTCTTGCAGAAATAGTTAATATTTGAAGAACTGTTCATAATATAAAAACCTGCAAGAAATACTTCCAAGAAAAACCCGGAAGAGTTGCTTCCAAAATAAAGATGAATTATACAGTTAAAGAAGAGAAGAATCAGGACATAACGTACGTCAATTTAAACAAAACATTTTAATGCTCAAAACGGTATCGAATACGACTACCGTGTTTATTGTCGTCTTTAAATTATTCTGAAGAACATTTGAAATGCCCTAATGCCCCTTGGGGCTAGCGGCGGTCGCTGTCGACGAAATTTGTGGTCAAGTATGCAAATGCTTGGGACAGTAAAACTGGGTTAGGTCGGCAACATCCCTTTCTTGGCAGTGAAAGCAAATACACGACTCTCTAATCGGACTTGGCGATACTGGCTTCAGTTGTAACTGTAAACATTCTACTCTTCAGCCTCTGGCATAAGTTTCTTTCTTCTGTTTTTTCCTACTTCATGCAAATTTCATTTCCCGATTGATTTCAATTAAATTCTTTTGAAACCTGTGTACTGACATTTCTTGTGTGATAATGTAAATAATAATAATAATAACAAATATATTTGAACACTAATTCACGTGGCAAATAATATAGAAATTGTAACGAGCAGAAAATTTTAAAAATTTTAAATTTTCACCTCGGCAGAGTACGTTCACACGAGGCAGTGTCAACGACTTATAGTTGGCGCAATAAATAAGGAGTAATGAGAAGATGTCAGTGAGGCGTCGCCGACTTGACAATAGAAACACATTAAGTTCAATCCAACTATAGAAATTGTTGGCGTAAGATGACAGGGAAAGTTTCGTCCAGAATTATTGCTCTCCGCAGCTGTAACAAAGTAAGCCAGGACATTCACACCCGTACCGAGAATTGTAGCAGATGTTGACCATGTTACGTCAGTAGACGATAAACGACAAAAACGAGTGAAACTACACCATTACAATGGAACGGATGCACTGCACCTTAAGAAACAATACAGTAAGATAGGCCTGACAAAGACTAAAGTCATGTTACGCAGCTGGAGTTATCGTCTAATTGACAGACAAGAATTTACGAAGGGAAAGTTGGGGTGACTTCACCAGCCAGCAGATGTTCAAAATTGTTAATAGCCAGAAAAAAGGGGTTAGAACTTGGAACAATGCGCCAGGAAGACTGATAGTATAGATAATGGGAATCTATAGAAACACAGAGTTTACTCAGACAATAGGCTGATCGACAAGTGTCTAATAGCCATGGTTTCGTCGAAACGGGTCAACGTTCGTCAGAGCAAAAATCGGGGAGACCAAAGAACCTATCAGATGCCTTCAGCCAGCGAGAAATTTGGTGGTGAGGAGTGTTTCCATAGTAACAGAAACGAAGGACCTATCGGGAGAACTATGACGTAGAATCTTGACATGGTGGGACAGTATTTTCCAAGAAAACTAAAAACTGACCAATCTCGAAATGAAGTAGGCGTGAAGCGCGCCAGAGACAAAATTTTGAGTAGGGACGAATTAATAAAACTATCTGTCTAAAACGGCGGAGGGACAGTCTACACTCAATTTTTGAAACAGTAATACTCAATTTTTCGACAGTTTTACTAAAGTTTTCAGACAGTTTTTACACTCAAATTTTCAAATAGTTTAACTTCAAGTGCGAGAGACGGTATATCATAAACTTTCAACAGTTTATTCTAATCATTCGGAGTTAGTATTATTTAAATTTCAGAAGAGTACATTAATCGTGCGGAATATTAACTCGAGTCCGGAAGTTAGAACGTTAACCAGTAACTTAAAAGACTTAGTAATACATTCATGTCACGGTAGTGAGATTTAACTGAAGTGCGAGGTAACGGATTTAGTTAAAATTATACAAAGTGAACAATCAGACCTTTACACCAACAGATATCATTACATAACGATATACAAAACAGTTGAACTTAATATAGTGTACTACACATTATTAACAACATAATGAACACGAAATATTAAACAAATTAATGAATAATACGAATGTTTAATGAAGCTGCGACAAGTGGAACTAGACATGTATATTAACATTAAAACGAACTCACAGCACACACAGTAAGATGAAACATTTAATTGAACACTGAACTTCGATTATTCACATATACAAACGCCTACGCGAGTGATCGGAAGAGTAAGTGTTAAGTGATTGTGATAAAGCAGCATCCGACGGAATGTGTCTACGAGCCATCTTCATCTCTGGAACTCGACGTCAACAACAACTAATGGATATTCAATAACCAAGTAACCATTATTATAATTATTTCTTATTAGTAACTTCTACTGACCTGGTTTCTTTCAAAGAATTCACACCTGAGAAAATTATTAAGAAAAGTAATGAATAAATCTGAATAAAAGTAATTAATGAATGTATTAACAAAAACTTATTTGGGATTTAATGAACGCATTAAATAAGTAGAATATTGAATTGTTATATTGTTTGATTTATATATGTATGTATGTTTTCTTTGTTTCCAGCATATATTGAAACATGTATTTGTTATTATAAAATGTATGTATTTCAGGTACAGCGACGTATCATATGTACAATTATAATGTATTATGAATGATAATTAAACTAGTACTTTAAGTTGATCATAAATATGCGTTCATTATTACCAAATGCAACCCAAATATTAACCTAAAGTTTGAAGGAATACAAATAGATTTTAAGAGTTTCATGTGTTCAAATAAAGTAAATGAATTGATAACGTTAATCTATTAAGTGATATCACGTATGTGTTTTATGAGAATCAGAATAGTTATACATAATGTTAAATGGCTGTTTCACACACGGCATGAAAGTAATCAATTAAAGCAAGCAAACACATTATCTATTGCAAACAAATGTAATACAATATTAAATATTTATAAATCAATTCTATTGATTTGATATTAGTATTATATAATAATAATTTATAAATGGCGTCCAACTTCGGGGCCAGATACATGTGAAAATCAATAAAATATTTAGGCAATTAATACACACTTATAAACATACATTTATAAAATTAAAATAAAAACCTGCAGAAATAATACAGAAAAAAGGGGAGAATACGGTTATATAGAAATACAAAAGCGAGATGAAACAAGACAATTCGTACAAATATAAAGATTACAATCAAATATGTGTAGAATGCTTTATAACATAACAATCACCTAATTTAATAGTCTCTTTTAGAAACATAATACAGCATTATCGATACGTTTTAAAACAGAATAATTTTTTGCAAGTGTTATAGGAAGTATCTGCATTATTATTAAGGTAGTACTCATCTGTTATCATACTCATCTGATTAATAGTGATTTAAGCTTTTCAGAGCGTTTACAGTTTGATCTGTGACACTGACTTTTCATTAACATCGCAGCTTTTATAGGAACTTCGTAGAAATCGCTTTTTAATGTGCAGACTGCGTTAAATGAAGACTAAACCATATTTACTCAACGTGTGACAAGGAGGCTATTAGACACTAAAAACGTTTTAACGTGTCCAGAATATCAGAGTACACTCGCGCACGTGCACTTTTACATTTAATTAGAGACGTAACAGTAGTATCGTGTAAATCGTGTATATCGTGTATTTATTTCTAATTCTGTTCAAATGATCACTTCTTCTATTGGATAAATAAATTTTTCGGTATTCTGTCCCATGATTTAATTTGTTACTCGTGATTACGCCTTTAACGTAGTTATCTAACCTATCAGTGTACTCACTTTGTCTCTCATATCGTATTAGAGGTCACTGTATCGTATAAGAATTTCGATGGAAAATTTAAATGGTTATTCAGTAACAGATATATACTTTAAATCACAACTTCTACACCGTGAAACCAAAGCTAGACTATATAGAACGGTAGTAACACCGGTCCTGACGTACGGAAGTGAAACATGGCCACTGACACAGGGCGACCTGTTTTGACTTGCATCTTTTGAAAGGAAAATACTTAGGAAAATTTATGGACCCATTAGGAAAGGAGGAGAGTGGAGAATAAGGTTCGACAGACAGCTTTATGAGTTATACAGATCGTCTGATATTGTGACATCATTTAGGATAGCTAGGCTGAGATGAGCTGAACATGTACAGAAACTGAATGAGGAGAATTTTCTTAAGAGGATTAAAAAGTGCACACCAGAAGGGAAGAGAGGACGTGGAAGACCCAGACTACGGTGGATTGATGGAATCCTAGAGGATATGAAAGTACTTGGAGTGAAGAATTGTGGACATTGGCTAAGGGTAGGGAAGTCTGGAGGAAAATCTTGAGGAAAGCTGAGCCCCACGGTGGGCTGTGGAGTTACTGATGATGATGGTGGTGATGATTCAGTAGCAGATTACCGATGTTTCTACTTTAGGACGCCGTATTATTTTTGATCGCCCTATGCTGCATTCATGTAGGCCTACCTGCCTTTTTTTCAATAAAGTGCAGAGCCTTCGTTTAAAAATCACTGTTATTATGGTTGTTATGCTTTAGCTAACGTGCACTATTAGAGTGTACTATTCTAATATATATATTTTGTGGGTTAGAATCTCTTTAATAGTTTATTAAACAGTCCACCGGTTTGTCCGATATAGGTAAAAAGGCCCAATGTAGGTATATGGCTCAAATTGACATAAGTATTAAAGGAATAACTCAAAATGGAACATGACATGGACTTTCCTGCAAAAAGATATTTCAAAAATACAGGCCTCGGAAATGAAATTTTTAAGAGCAGTTAAGGGATGTAGTTTGAGAGATCATCTACGAATCGACGACATAAGGAAATATCTGAAGTTACAGTCGGTTCTTGAGAGAATAAAGGAATACAGGCATAATTGGAAGTCCCATGTGGAAGGCGTGGTAGACACGCGTATTCCTAACAAGCGTTTGAATATAGGCCAGTGGGGGACGAGAGATCGTGGAAGACCCAGGAAAAAATGGTCAGAGTCTCTGTGAAGTCGGAACAGGTTATAGCCCAAGCCATGTACTGAAAAAGAAGAAGAAGAAGAAGAAGAAGAAGAAGAAGAAGAAGAAGAAGAAGAAGAAGAAGAAGAAGAAGAAGAAGAAGAAGAAGAAGAAGAAAATAATAATTTCAATGAAGCAAGATTCACTGAAACAATAAACTGCATTAAAAATAAAAAAACCTGTCGCCTAAAGTAAAAAAAGAATTAATTCAGTGAAATAGCCAGTGTTTTACGTTTTATACAAGGCGTTATTGTGTCTGAACAAAGAAACAACTAACACGCCTCACCTCACAGCTACGGTTAGGCTTTGTCGTGGTATACAGTCTCTAAAGATTAACAGCATTAAGGCTGTTGTACGTATTGAAATCGGGGGGTTAGTTTCCCTGTAGCCGCCTATAGATTTAAAACACAAAGGTGAACGTTCTCTGTAGGCGATGCGGAATAAAACATGTCGGTTTTCAGAAAAAAAAATGCTTTCAAACTGCCGTTATTAAAAAGTACATTACTAATCATCGTATAAGAATGAAACACTGTTTTAATTTCTCCAAGCGGGAGATTAACAAAGAGTTCGATCGACACTGACGCAGGATCCCGTACAATCTGCATTACGGTGATCTGTCAGTTGCTTTCTGCTGTATTTATGCTATTATTAAGGCAAACGCTTTTATTTGATTCAAATCCAATTAGTTTGACGTGATAATGGGTTATTAGCGTTACGGTATTATACGGAAGTGTTGCAGTTTGTTGTAACGCGCGCGCGTGTGCATTCGTGCGTGTGTGGGAGGGAGAGAGAGAGAGAGAGAGAGAGAGAGAGAGAGAGAGAGAGAGAGAGATTGTGACTGTATAAATTTCATATCTGTACAACACCTAAATAATTGTGTTTATCGTGTTTCTGTTACCTAGTATGAAAGTGAACATTAATTCTCAAACTCTATTAGGATCCTCTCCCCCCCCCGCACACGCATAGAGTTAACATATCAATCGCCGTTCTCACTTATCACGTTCTCAAAATGTATTCCGGTGTTCGTTATACTATAATACTTTTCTATGCGTTAGAAGAGAAAGTTGGGAAAGGCAGTGGCGTATCCCTTTGGAGGGAGGGTCAGGTCTAGTCGGATTGGTAGGAAAGAAAAACAAGTTAACACCAACCGACATTACTATCTTTAAAGTGGTTGAAAACCATGTCATGACATCCCGAAATCAATCCCACTAAAATAAACTGTAGTAACACAATAAAAATGTTATGGAAGCATTGTTTAGAAGATATTTATTGACTGAATTGATTTTCCTATATTCCATATTTCAAATGCTGTGTAATAAGCATGCTTGTATATTTAAAAAGAATTACTACTATATTAGCTTACACAGCTAAAAAGAATAACAAAACAGCCTAAAATTTCAGAGATTACCAAAATTCCTCAACTTTTTTCGACCCTTCGGGGGAAGGGGCGGTCGCGTTCACCCCCCGTAAATACGCCTCTAAATGGATCTAATGGGTGTGTAAATTACAACAAATGGGTCTAAAGAACACAAGAAATTAAATGATCACTATTCCACATGCAATGTAGTCTCATATACTGTTTCTTTACTGATCACCTTTATTAACACGGCTCTACCATAAAAAACGTTCATTGTCTAAATATTTTCTTTTCGTTGATAATCTTGACATGATGTTACTACGTACTCTCATACACGAATTATTGAATTTTATCCTTCTTAAACTGGATTCACTACCCAGAGCGGGTTTTAAATTTCTTAACGACTTTCCTCTATGCCGTCCTCTCCGTACGTTAACTTTTTCAAGCTTACTCGGATCCGATTTCATTCCTTGAGGAAGAAGCACTTTCTCGGTGTATTAAGATTGTGTACCGTTTACAAACCGTTAAGGCGTCAACGATCTCGGTACGGTATAGTCGGTACAGTACTTGGTAAGATTATTATCGCTGTTTACCGACAGAACTGCCTATACTAGCGCGACACTCGGTACATTCGGTAAGAAGGAAACAGCTGGCCTTGGCTCATGCGTCTTGTACCGAGTACCGTGTACCGTCCCAACATAATCACCTATAGACTTAGAGAGATGCCAGGTTCTCCGAAATTTCGGAAGATCTTCTGAATATTTTTAATAATTCCGAAAATACGAAATTTGCTGCGAATGTTTCAAAAAATTTCCTACGTCAGTTAGAGCGCTTTTGCCTATGACATCAAATCTGGTGTTTCTTTGCAACCATGATTGTCACTCCTTCGATGAAAGTTTACAGTTCCTTCCTCTTGTAACAAACAATTAGGACCACCCACACACACAATGACGTATTGGGCATTATTCAATTATCAGTTGTTTTTTTTTCTGTCAAACCTGACGATGTCATTTTTTCTACCCCATCCATCCTCCAGTGGTGAGAGGTTATTTTTATTATTATAAACAGTTCGAAAACAAAACTATAAATAAGTTGAGGAACCAAACGATCACAGGACATTCCAAATGAAATATAAAATCTGCATCCTGCTATGATTTCAAAGTTTGCGTGGAGTTTAAAAGTTTGGTGAACAACAGTATCGTACATTACTGGAGGAGAAGAAAAAGAAGAAAGGACTTAGAATATAACACAACGTTGGTGAGTGAAGATTCTATTTCCCATAATAATTGTACCGTATATTAACTTACTTATTTTTTTTAAGCAATTACAGTTTTTTGTGACTTATCAAAGCAACATCCGAAATTTTCAGTAATCTTACAAAATTTCTAAGTCCAAACTTAAAAAAAATAAAAATAAAATAAAATATTGTTACGACGGTCTCACTATGGTACATTGGAAAACAAAATACAAGACACCCGTGAAGTCACTAAAAACTAGCTTTAATTATCACAATTAACAGTTTGTAATCAACAAGTTATTCAACAAGATTATACTCGTACAATCATTCAAATCAAATTTTTCCACACGCAATAATAATGTCAACTAATAGAGTCCCACACAATAATCACTTTTCACTAACAGCCACTTGAAACGCACTGAGTAATCGCCCGATGTAAACTGAAAACTAAGCGGTAGATGTGGGCTATTTATACTCTGCAGGGTTTCATAATATGCGTCCTTAACAAGCACTCGAAAATTCTAGAGGATACTTAAGCGCGGCCTTGGCATAAACACAAACCGGCAGGGCTAGTCGAGAAGCTTGTAGAACGACACCATCGAACACTCGAAAACGTTCCGCATTACATAACAATATTTAGATCTGGTAACACTGTATAGACTGTTATCTCAAGTGTAGTGAATCGAATGAGCCAATGGAACTTATAATGACTTTGTAAAATTTTCGTTTACTTAAAATTATTTATTAAATTGTAAAATTTTCATTTACTTAAAATTATTTATTAAATTGTAAAATTTATTATTGAGTCGAGAAGCAAAATTATACAAAATTAGCCAAGTCAAGTACTTACGCGGGGTCATGTCCTTTTTTTTATCAAGAGTGACTGACAAAAGTAGAACTTCTTTCTAAAAAGACAAATCCAGCCACCTACCGAGCGGTATACCGCTCGCTTGGTAGTCCGGAATACCGAAGCGATATACCTAGTACAAAATATCCCGCTTCTAGATATCCCGCACGTGTGTAGTGGCCTTCATTTATCTCAATGTAATATGACATCGTCCCGACTTGCGTGGGGGTGGGGGATCCTTTGACGCTTATATTAGACCTCACGGACTGTGATAACAACGGCTTAAAATGATATTTATCGGCATTTTAATCTCACACTAATAAAACGATTTTCATTACAAAAAAGTCGTTTCCATTCGGAAATATTCTTGGGATGATTGTAATCGTGAAGTTCAAATTAATTTTTGAATTTTTATTGTTTACTTGGAAATTTGTTTGTCGTAGATTCAGAAGTAACGTTTCTTGGAATGTCAACGGAATTTAATGTGTCTCTACAATTTGACTGTCGCTCTTACTTTACATTTCGTGCCTAATAAAGATAAAGGTTTCGGTAGCTAACGGATAATGAATAGAATTTGTTACATCTGTGCTGTAACACATAACTATTACCCTTTCCTCAAATTCATCGTGAGGTAGAAAATGTAGTTTGTGAAAGTTGAAAACTAACTTGAAGGTTGCGTGCTATTTAATATAAAAATCGCAAGTTATTACGTTTTCGTTGTTTATTTATCCGTTATTAAAATTAAGTATATTTCTATATAATAACGCAATAATGTTACTGCCGCAACAATTCAATTAAATTATAGAAACAAAACTTTTACTGCTAAGTTTAGTTCGTAGATATTTCACAATTTTAAATATTATCATGATACCTATGCTTCATTTTCATTAGCCGCGGTTTCGCGTTATTAATCCATAAAAATAATTTTCTTCAGTGGGTCTGAACGGCTTTTCAAAACTCATTAACTCTAAGAAAACATATTAAATTTCATTGTAACGGTGAGTATCTTTTTCATTGTTTAACTGACGAAGGTGTTTTCTCGGGCAAAAAGTTATTTTTTATTCAACTGTGCGAATATTATTTTATGGAAAAATTGTAACCTGGTAAGCAGTGTTCGTACTCCACAATTCCAGAAAGGATAAAATCTCTAATTTTTTTTAAGTGGCAAACTATATCTACTCATATCTGATAGCCTAATAAATTATCTGTATTTAACTCCTCCAATTTTGTTCACTAGAATATGCCTGACCGCAAATTAAATTGGTCGTTGAGGACCGAGTTTGCATGTAAAATAAAATAAAAACTTTTGCACTTGGGAGTTTTACTAAACGACACCCATTCCAAAACTTCCGGGTCTTGAAAAAAATGAAGTCATAAAAGTGGAAAAATTTGTTCTCAGTGTCTGCTTTAATAGCAACATATTTAAGTGAAATCACCTTTCGAATAGAATGTGGTTGAAAAACTCCCCCTCCCACCACCCCGAGGGAAGTGGGGTTGGTTCAAGTCAAGTAAAAACGGCAAATAGGTGTGTCAAGTCATTACACCCACCGTATCTCTTATATTAAAGAGGTAGTTACGGTACTTAATGAGTGTTCGTAAGAAACTCGAGACGTCATACAAAAGTAATACACATTTAAACTCTTTGTGACTGGTGCATTAACAGATTGAAAAAAATCTGTACAGTGACGCTAATATCGAGACACGTGATCACATTATAGGCCTTCATAACTTACTGCAAAAAAAGTAATTAGGTATAACGGTTTTTATATTTGATAAGTTCAGATAATATTTTGTAGGCCTACGTACTACGGTAGGTCTAGCTCGTGAAATTGTAGCAACCGCGGCAAACCGAACTCCAATAAACTTTAATACGTTGTGTGAACAATACCTACAAAGCAAGGAAGTGATGTATGAAAAGATTTATTTAAATTTTTTCACAAGAATACTGTTTGTGTCTAATGAGTTTTGCAAGACACAAGATACAATACAACTTTGTATAAAATACAACACCATTTAAAAAAGGCGATATTTACACTTAATAACATCCTACGAGATTATGGTCTAAAGATCTCTGCTTCAAAATCACAGACTATGGCATTTAATGGTGAACATCCAGTTAGAACAATGATAGTTATAGACAATAAAATTTTAAATTAGAGTGATCATTTTAATTACCTGGGATGTGACATCTCGTACAAAATGTGATGGCGAACACATTGGGTAAGTTACTAAAGTTATGGAACGATCCATACATGCTTAAAAAAATAAAACGATGAAAGATATTCGTATAAAATTTTATGAAACAATAGCTACCCCAGCGTTCCTGTATACCAGTGAGACATGGACCCTTGGTAAAAAGGCAGAAAAGAAAATTCAAGCAGCTACGATGAAATTTTTAAGAAGCACGCAGGGATATTCTTTCCTGGATAAGAAGAGGAATTAAAAATATTAGGCAGGAACTAATAATTGAATCTTTGCACAAGTCGGAATGGTGCGGCAAGAATCTTAACGACAATAAGAGCAGATGGTGCCAACACGTGGACCTCATGCAAAATAACCGTATCCCAGTGGCAACCTAATGGGAAAAGGGATGTCGGTAAACCGAGGAGAAGACGAGTTCCGGAACATGTCAACTAGGGCCTATAATCAGTGAAGTGAAGAAGAGGCAGAAGAAGACGCCAACCTACTCTATTAATGCCAACCTATCCGCTCTTCACGTTTGAGTTTAATATAGTTATAGTACAGTCACTGAAGCCGAACAAAAATAGAAATTGCAAATGAAGTGGCTTCTACGAGATTTTTTGCATAGGGCTAGATAAAAAGGTAAGAAAGAATTTTAAAAAAAGTTTACAAAAATTCAGTCGCGGGTTTTCGAAAAAATGGAGGGGGAGGTACAAAAAATTCATTTTTTGTGATTATCTTAAAAAATATTAAATTTATGAGAAAAATACAAAATACCAAAATGAAAGAGCATAAAAGTCTACATAAAAAAGGTTATTAACATTTTTTTGTCAGGGCGAAATTTTTCACAAGGTGGATTTTCACATAAAATACATGTTTATTTAATAGACATGCAATTTTTTCAGGAATATAACTTTAAAAACTCATTATTATTCATTTATGTATATATTATTATGTATAATTTTTTACTTATTTATTACGCATTAGGGCTACACCGGTAATAAAAATGTTATTAAAAAATGCACTTTATAAATATATCCAAAAATAGTTTTTCTTCCAATCATTGAAGATTTTGACAATAAAATAACTTTTAAAACACATTTCTTATGTATACAAATCATAAATTATTTACTTATAACTTTTTATGATTTACAAAATTACTCAAATATCGTTTTTTTCTTCAATTTTTCACAATTATCAAGGTGGAAAATAACTTTTCAGTACATTTATTATTTATTTATAAAATTTAATTATAACAATTATTTATATAATGATAAATATATTTAAAAATCGATTTCTTCTCCAATTTCTTGAAAAGATTCAGAAGTCAAGTCTTCTATTTTTATTTCTCCCTCATCATACACAATATTTGAAAAATTTGTACACAAATTAAATTCACAGTTTCCACAAGCCGATGAACAGTACAATCCACTTTTTCTGCAACTGCATAATTTTCCACAATCTTTTTTGCAATTACAGAAAATCATTTGCGTTAGAACCGCACCAGATTATAAAATATCAAAATTACTAACACAAATCTTAAAACATAAAATTGAACTTCCAGCAAAATACAATATAAAAAATAGTATCGAACTCACGGAACATTCAATATCGAACTGCGTTAATTCAATATCTGTATGGCGCATGTACCAGCTGTCCTCGCTCTTCGTAAAATTCTTCAAATTTCAGGGTCTGTTCTTTTATACCCATGCACGGATATAAATTCTCACTATGTGGAAGAGAAACCTCAAATATTGTAGTTTTACGTGCAATAGTTACATTTTAATATTTTTTTTTTAGTTTTTAACTATTAATATTAATACGCGCAATGGACATATTTTTACATTTATTAATAAAAGTTACATTTATTTACATTTAACTAAATTTTAACAATTCCTTACACCGCAGTCTTATAGAAGACACTTTGACCAATACGTGTTCATAATTTTGTTAAAAAATATTTATTTTGAAAATTTGTGTAGAAATTTTAATTCAAGAAAATTATGTATACTTGCGAACTCAAAAAATTATAAATTTTAAAACTCGCTTATTTTATGCCAATAAATCAATACTAATTTTTATTATTTTTTTCAAAGACCTATATATGTAAAGTTCATATTATGAAGTTTTTTTTAAAATGTAAATACATTTGTAATAAACTGTTAATATGTTTATGCATTAGTTGAAACAAATAAAAAATAAACAAGTTATTACTTTATTTTAAGTATTTATTAATACTTTAATTATTTTCTTTTCATTTTATGTAAAAGTACAAACATTTAGCTTTAAAATGCTTTTTGAGTTTTGTCTCTACGACTATTATAACGGATTTTATTAAAATTTGTATGTTGCAATGTCAGAAAAAATTACCCTTCCCGCTCATCGGGGCGGACTCCGACAATCAATTTTTTTCTAATATTTCAATTCAATTTTTCTCACAAAGTATATTCCTGACAAAAACATGATAAATAGCTTTTTTGTAGAGAATTTAATGCTCTTTAATTTTTGTAATTTGTAATTTTTTCGTAAATTTTGTTATTTTTTAAGATAATCACGAAAAATGAATGTTTTGTACCTTCCCCCTCACTTTTTTCGAAAACCCGCGACTGAATTTTTGTAAACTTTTTTTAAATTGTTTCTCACCCTTTTATCTAGCCTTATGCAAAAATGTCGTAGAAGCCACTTAATTTGAATTTTTTCCTTTAGTGACTGTACTATTAGGTAAAGAGTCTAGCAAATGGAGGAATACGTATAAAATAAACTTGAATGTATGCGATGGGTAGTGTAGCATAGAAATGCTCTGTGAACATAAATATGCACCGTACACCCCGTACATCTTATGAAAAAATAATATGAAATAAACGCAATAAAATGGTAGAGTATGTCGAGACGGGAATGCACATATAATAACAGAAAGTAAATGAACAAATGAATGCTACGTGTATATGACGAATAAGTTTGTTTGATAAAATAGTTTTAAGGGTTCAAGCAGATCACTACAAGAGTTAAAGTATCTGAACTGCTGAGAAACATAAAAATTAACTGCATATCACACAATTTTAACTTTATAGTCTGAAGCTTATTAAGTAAGCCTACTTCTGCAGTAGAGACTCGATAGTGTGAACTAACTGGGGTCTAGGCTAGTACGAATTATCGATTTATTCGGGTTTTTCAACATGAAGTTATTTAATAATTGTTCACTATAAAAACGTAAAAATTGACTTGTACGTGATAAAACAAGAATCACAATTTTTGTATGTACTTCCATCAGCAGATTTCAAAAATTGAACACTACGTCTGTAGCTTACAACCACAGTATAGGAAATATGCCGCAATTTCAAATTTCAAATCAGTCTGCTGTTATTGCAACTGCATTAAAAGAAAGTCTTCAGGGTCAGTAGCGTCTGCAGACTGAATTCGTTTCCTCATTTATGTTCTGTTTTTACGTACGTAATATGTTCTTGTACTGCAGACTCAACTATGATAATAGGTTACAAAGATACATAAAATAAACGAATCGATTTTAAATAGATTATAATGTATAGCACAAAACCGCAATTATCAAACATAATAATGAAACAGTATTTTCTGGTGTGGATCCGACTTAAAAAAAGATCGGTCTTGATGAGGTTCGGGTTATTGAAAATTTGTATTTTGACTACTATATGCGTAAGTTATACTGTTCTATATACTATTCTACTGTATACGTATATGTTATGAAAGCCTCCATAGCGTATGTACAGTTCTGTGTCAGTTCATAAATATCTTGAGTGTCACATGTGCCCGATCACTGACGTTTTATATAACTGAGTTTATACAAGGTGGGCGCGGCGGTCGAACGAATTTAAAGAGACACTTTACAACCTCAAAATGGTCTATACAAGGTGTGCGCGGAGGTACCTCTTGGGGCCTATGCGAGGCAACATTTTATTTACATATATATTATCTTATTTCGGTTCCGTCTCGTGACTTCTTGTAGTATAGGCTATATATCCCTCATACGAGATCGTCAAACATTAAAATTTTAATAAAAGTGAAACACATATCAACAATAAAAACTGATTAACGTACACCTAATTAAAAGGTGTACAGGGATTCCTTTTGACATCTAAATATTTTTATCTTATTCGTTAAATTGCTCTTTAGTTATAGTTACTAAACAATGTTGACTTTCTACTAATATACATAAACATTCACGTCGGAGATGACAGTATGCAAACAACCATTTGTCACTGAGGGGTAACAGTGCCTGTACCAGAAAAATGTCAACTTTTTAATTAATGTGCCAGTATCATAAATTTTAAGTGATTTGTTGCTTATCGAGCTGCCCGTGGCAGTCCTTCGGGTCGAAAGTAATTTTAATCAGATTATAGATATGTTACATAAAACATTAAACACGTCGTTGTACTAGACTGATAAACGTCTTTATCTATTTTGCCCTTAGCGTAGTTTATGGAATAAATATGAAATAATTTTCTTTTTACGAAATAATAATATAAACTTAGAAATTAAATTTCGTATAATGACCACAAGATTGATCTCTCTCATGTATTATTGTCAAAGGAAGACAAAATTCCTGTTACCTAAGTTAAGGATGCTCTAAAAACCGGGGGCACCAGGTCCAAATGGACATACTGTATATGTTTTTCAAAATGGGACAGACCTACTTTTGGACCGTTTGGCATATGTGTTCAATTACTTTTTAAAAGATGAAGAGCTCGCTCTTGAATGGAAGATTGCGTGTGTTTCTAGCCTTCACAAAAAAGGCAACAGAAAGATACTATCGAATTACAGAGGAGCAAGTAAATGTAACCAATTCCATCGCAAGGCTATATGGACAAATTTTGGAAGAATTGAAAGCCAATATGAGGATAAGGGTTTCGTACAGCCCAATCTTGTTCAGATTATACCTTATACCTGTATTGTATTGTTTTGATTTAATATATTTTTATACGATTTTCTATTGTACAACTCAAACTAATAATAGGTCTATACTAAAGACATTGTAACTAAAGTGTGTGTTTTAACGTATAACTTAGAAAATTTCATATTAGCGCTTCCAACGGCCAAATTGCTAATTCTCGAATCTAACCACAGCGTATACTACTAAATTCTGAGCTTTATTAGTTTATGTGCAACCATCAAAATAACAACATAACAAATTATAAATCAACGGCCCTCTTTTTCTTTTCACATCTGGCTTATAGAGTGACCAAAACTGACCACCGCTCCCACTTTCTATAAACCCTCGGAAAGGACCCATTGACCGCCGCGCGCACCTTGTAAAACCCCGTATACCTTACGACGAATGTAAACTACGATCCTTTCCAATAATATTCTACGTTCTAAAGTGTCAGGAAGTAAAATAATTTGCAAAAAAAATTGTTTCCTGACGTCGGATTAGCTTCAACTACGTATATGTCTTATTCGATCTGTTACTTGTACGCAAATTTTGTTTTACAACTAGATTAAGAGTAGAATCTCTTCGTATATTAATGACAATAATTACTTTTGTCTCCTTTTTGAATAACAATCTGGATTTAGAAAAGGAAGATCTTGTAGTGACAATGTCACAATTATCCGCCAATCGATCCAAAAAAGAAGAGACTTCAATCTAGAGACACATATTGCCTTCACAGACTATGAAAAAGGATTTGATCGGGTGTGGAAACATATTGTGGAAGATATTTGAGCAAATAAGATACCCACATCATATAATGGCAGTAATAAAAAGCCTATATGAAAGAACGGACATTACTATAAACACCATGAAGGAGAAAACAGAACATACTACTGTTAACAGAGGAGTTAGACAATGGTGCAGTTTATCACCTACTTTATTTAAAATATATATATTGACGATCTTGTAAGGCAATGGAAACAACGAACTGATCCTGGAATCTACTTACTTCCCGATAATTTCTCTATTAACACTCTGCTGTTTGCTGACGATCAAGTTATCCTACAAGAAAAGAAAAAACATTAATCTCAGTAACAATACTTCTATCAAAAATAACATCGAACTAGTCAATAAAACCGAACACATCCACATCCCACACAATTCAACACTAGCATCTTTTGATATAACCAATTTATACACCAATATCCCAATTCAAGAAACCATACAAACACTAGAACATTTACTCAAACAAAACAACACGCCCGAAACACACATACAAGAGATCATCACACTCACCAAAATAATAACTGAGCAAAATTACTTTACATACAATAACAAGATATACACATAAACAGACGGTCTCCCGATGGGATCCCCCATATCAGGAATACTGGCAGAAATATATATACACAACATAGAACAGAACCACATAATAAACGACAACAGATACACCAACAAAATCATTTATTGGCACAGGTATGTAGATGATATATTACTTTTATTCATAGGCAACACAAGACAGGTTGAAAACTTCCACAAATACATAAACACAATACACCACAAACTAAAATTTACACTGGAAATTGAACAAAACAATAGTATAAATTTTCTGGACCTAACAATTAACAAAACTAACAATACACACACGTATAAAATATACAGAAAACCAACCACAACCGACATGGTTATACACAACACATCAAACCACCCAACACAACAACATGCGGCCTTCAACCATATGTTCCATAGACTAACTAAAATACCATTAAGGAAACAGGACTATAATGACGAACTCAACACAATCAAATACATAGCAATAAAAAACGGATACAACCCTAATTTAATAAACAAACTACACAAACACATCATAAACAAAACACAAAATACCAACAACACACTACAAACTAAATACATCACACTCACATACCATAACTCCAACACACACAAACTCGCCAACACATTCAGAAAACACAAGTATAAAATAGCATACAGAACAAACAATACCATAAAAAACGCACTACACCTATCTAGGGTGCGAGGTAAGCTATGAATATGAAAACGATATAGATAATAAAATAAATAGACACTAGAGTATGTGTGGCACAATTCATAATGCTCTGGGAAAGAAAGTACGAAAAGATACAGAATTGAAATTTTATTAAGTAATGGCGGCAGCAGTGTTGATGTACAGAAGTGAATCGTGGACACTCACCCAAAATCAGAGAAAACAAATTGAAGCTGCTGAAATGAAATTTTTAAGGAGAGTCAAAGCATGTGCACCTAAGATATCACATAAGAAATGCAGACGTAAGGCAAGAGCTGAATATACACTCGATAAACGATAAAATAAAATAAAATGAAATAAAGAAAAATGGACACAACTCATAAATATAATGGATAACTCGAGAATACCAAAAAAGAGAATCCGTTATAAGCCTCTTGGAGAACGAGATAGAGGCAGGCCAAGAAAACGGTGGCTGTGAAGACGGAACAGGCTGCAAGCCTAACCCTTTAAGTAACTAAGAAGAAGAAGGAGGAGGAGGAGGAGGAGGAGCAGCAGCAGCAGCAGCAGCAGAAGAAGAAGAATTTTGTCATCTGTCAAAACTGCGATTTGTCTGTCCTAATGTAATTATTTCAGCGTTTCACTATCCATATATCCAACCGTTTATAGTGTTGAACGTACGTATCGTAATCTTAGCACTTGTTATCAGTAATTGTAGGCATATTATTAATATTGATAATATTATTATTTTCGTACGCAGGGGGTAAAATAAATACGGACTTAACAATGCCGGCCTGAAATGCATTTTCTAATTAATTAAAAACGTAGAGAGGAACGTTGCTTTATGTCACTGAGCACTCGTAGTCGCCGATGCCGACACTCAACGTTCAGATTCAAAGGGTTTCTCGTTCCTTTTGATGTTTCTGCCGATAATTACAGACCGCGCATAATAACGTATTCATTAAGCGGCGTAGTGTTTCTCTGCAGCGTCGTTTCTTTAATCAATCAAATCTGTATTCATTTTAACTGGTGGAAGTAAATCTATTTAAAGGCAACTCATTTGTTGTGTACTTTTAACGCTAAACACGAAACGATCTCTTACGCAATCAGTTTTTATTACGCATTTTCGCGGGGCTAAATAAAAGTTTATTATAAGTTGAAGTTTAAAAATAATCTACGTTTTCTGAAGGGCCAGTTGGTCAGTAGCTGTGACAGTTGTTCAGTCAGCTGAAGTAATGCGTTTGTGTATAGGCAAGTATAGCCTGACAACTTTGAAAAAAGCCATCACCGATTTCTGTAGGCGCAGTGTGGAGAAGTAACGCTCCTCTCTCTCCCACTTTATGTGTCTTACTGCCCCCTTCCCTTCCTAATCAACGGTAAGCTGTACAGTTTACATGCGGTGTTTGGCGACTGGATGAACCTTTCCACACAGTTGCCTTGCGTCACGTGACTTTCTCCTATAGATGTCCCAAGTGTGTCAAAAATGTACGTTCTGCGCAGGTCGTTTTCAACGTTGTATGGCTATAATAATGCATAATTTACATTCCTGATCACCACCAGCATCACCACCACCACAAGCACAGGTTACTAACGAAGATTTTTAATTCAGCTGGTATTCGTCCGTTCCTCACCACATCAATCCTTTACAAAACCCGTCACAACGTTCGAAAACATCATCTCGGCACTTTAATCTTTCTTACTGATCCCTATACTGACTTTACACACTTCAGTACCATATGAGAGCTGGAACTCGGTGCCGGATTTAAGCATAGACATAGGCTGCAGCCTAGGGGCTCGCGCCACAAACAAAAAGGAAAAAAAGAACAGTCAACTTGCATTAAAATTATTTGGTTCGTGTTTCAGAGAACAGTAGAAATTATTAGAGGGAACGGTGATATTATGAGCCATGTATAGGGTAGAGTGGGGCAATATTGCACACTTAAATTTTAATTAATCTTAAACTTCACTCATTACACTGAGACTCATTATATTTTGACAGAAATGTCACGAATCCCTTAAGGTTCAATTAAGACCCTCTTTTTATAATGTCAACTTTGAAAATCGGTTGTTTTTATTTTTGCTGCATTTTTATTCTGTTTAGGATCTTTTGATTGTAATACAAAAACAAGTGGAATCTTTTACAATTATTGTCATAGATTGCAGAATGCCATTATAGCCTACATTGAGATACCTTAAAACCGTTAAATTTTTCAACCTAGTATTGATAATTTACAAAAAATAGTGTATCCCAATTTAATTTGTACACTTAACAATGATTTTATTTGCATTGCAGTTCTCGAGTATATATTTTTCAAAATTTTCCAAGGGAGGGAACCAGACCCCCCTCCGATAGTTGGGGGGCCCGCACCACGTGTTCAGCCTAGAGGCCCACTAACTCTAAATCCGGCCCTGCTGGTACTGGCACCATTCTGTATAGGTTCATTGAAGTTTCCTTTCTACAGCGACACCTAAGAGTTCTTGCCATCGTACCTTACGCATCTGAAAGTTTGCTAACGTTTCAGGAATATCCCGATCACGTGCAAAAGTTATGTTACATTCAAGGTATTAAAACGTGTAGCTTGATCCAGGGCGAAGCCTCCTAGATTTATTATTCCCCCAAAAAGTCAACACTTTTGTTGTTGTTGTTGTTGTTGTGGAAATTTATAATTTGATACAATGCGCTTAAAATTATACTGTTCAAATATCTTCACACCAATCGCCCCATCCGCATTTCCCCAAAATTTACGTTGCGTTACCCAAGTATTTTGGCTACTTTATCAAACTATTTTGCCTTACCGAAACTAAACAAAAGAAGAGTTTATTTCAGCTGGCAACGCGAATCGTTTAAGGTCAGTGGAATGAAAGATGAGTAACGACACCAGCATCACATATTCAACATGGGCACTAAGAAAAGGAACGCGAACGCCGGGCACAAATTGTTATTTGAGTTTGTTCACCGGCATCACGTAGAGGTGGCTACATCAGAATTCCGATTTAGCGTTAAATCTATATAGACAAAGAAGAGCTGAGATAGGCGCTTTGATCAATACTATGAGTACAGGATTAGCTGGTACCGTCATGACACTTTTTATCTTAATTTCTGTACAAGTCTCATACCATAAAAGAATTAACGTATAGTGTATTGCATTGCTTATTGTCAGTGTCACATGTAGCCATAAAATAGCAATCCAGTATTCACTTTCTTGTGTGCGAAACTCAAAATTCTATTCAGAGATGTTCCAACTGATCTAGTCGGTAAAATAAAATTTAGTTTGTAGCCAATATTTAGTTTTCAAAAAATTCGAGACACGATAAAAGTATATATTTGCTAGTGATGAAAGAGAAATGCGAAAATAAAAAACACATTAGTCGAATATTTTCTGAATTACGTGCACAGCAAAAGACAATAGTAAAATTTTACTGAGAGGCAGGCACGGTTTAAATTCGACGACTCGCGGTCATTCTTTGGCACATGAATGCCGCGTGTAGTTGACATAAAATTCTGTTATTAAAACGATTGTAAGCCGGGCTGTTAGGCCGTGGTCTTATGGTATTAAACCAGACGTTTCGGCTTCACCAACGGAGGCCGTCTTCAGTGGTAAAGGGCGTTGGTAAGACGGAAACGTCTGGTTTAATACCATAAGATCACAGCCTAACAGCCCGATTTACAATCGTTTTATCAGTGTTGACGAAGGCCATGAAAGCCTTAGAACAAAATTCTGTTATGGTCCATTCAGACGAGTGATCTTGAGTTGGACGCAGATTGCTGACGCGTTCACTTGGGTCTGTGTTTAGATACTGTTGGTCTTACAGGGCGAAGAGGCAAAGAAAAAAAATAAAATTAATCTACAGGTAGGCTTCCTAGAGGCCAGGAGATTACTAGCAATAGTTCAACGAATTAGTATGTCTGCTTTTCGAAACATTCATAAGGGCAAAAAAATTATCATTTGTGTTGGCATTTAAATATATCGCGATAAAATACTTTTCGACATTTTAAAAGTGCAAAAATATAATTCACTGCGGACCGTATAGAATCAGCTAGGGGTGGGGAGGATTTGGCCCGCGGGCCATAGTTTGCCGACCTGTGGCCTAGCTTATCTCGTCAATCGCCCCTTTTCGCTTTACATTTGATCAAGCCTGTTACCTTGTAATGGTCATTTAGAGGGTTTACAGTGAACCGCTTCTCAACGGCGCAGAATCGTATCATTTTTTCTGACCTCTTGTTTGATGTGGAACAGTTTAATAGGGAATTACAGACTAAAGTCAAGAACAAGCTCGGAACAGGATATGTGCAGGACTCTACAACAATGATTTTTCCTGCTTGCCACCGTTTGAGACGAAATTTTTAACCAAAACACAGAATTAATTATAATTTTTGTTGATAACAGCAACATTAACTGTAACAGTATTGTTTTATCACAGTCTTTGTTATCTACAATAAAATCGGGGACTTATAATTCCGTGAACGTTGCAATTACTAGTTCAACTAACAAAATTGTCAGCAAATATGTTGCGAACCGCTTTGTTTTGTTTGATCTGTAGTTCGTAATCGCCTGTAGTGAAGTAATTAATAGTGATAGGTAATTAATTAATATCATCAAAACCGTTGACAACGTAAAAGTGGCGTAGCGATCTGTTCCGGTTCATGAGAACCGCTTCATGAACTCCAAAGTTTTTGGTTACGACTCAGTATAGCCGCTCTCTGCATTCAGCACAATCTCTCGTCCTAAAGAGCCCATTCTGAACCTATTCGAATACTCGTATGAGTAGCGTTAAACCTACACCATAATACATAGACATGGACAAATAAAAATTATAATTGTGCAACCATTTCATCATCATCATCTTCACAACACGGCACAGGCGAGGTGCTGCCAGTTCCGGCATCAAAAATCCTCCAGCCATCTCTTCCTGGGTCTACTCACACACTTGTGTCCTATAGGTTTGTATTTCCAGACTTGTTTGGCCAGTATGGAATCTGACATCCATTCTAAGTGTTCATTCCACCGTTGTTTGTAATCTTTTAATTTTTCATTCGAGTTAAATCTTGTAATTCTTCTATTATGGCCACATTCCTTATACGGTCAAGTTTAGAACACCTTTTAACTCCTCGTAAGAACGCCATTTCCGAGGCCTGTATTTTACTGTCTTGTTTCTTGGTTGTTGTCCATAATTCAAATTCATAGTACAGTACAGGGACTGCGATAACTTTTTAGAACTTTAATTTTGTATCTCGACGTACCTTGTTTCTAAAATTACGGTTGATTGTCCCACAGATCGTCTGGAACTTACCTCACTTAACATCAATAACATAATTCCTATCATAGCCAATATCGTTTCCCAAATAATTAAACTGGCTCACCTGTTCTAGGATTCGATCACTAATCATTATTTTTGTTCTTATTGGCTCCTTGCTTCGAAATGCCATTACATTTGTCTGGCATTTTACAGTGCACATTAAAATATATGTCTCGTGATAACTTAATACTAGGGCGCATTAGATGTTTGCATTTCCTTACCAGATCGTCAATATAAATATTAAAAAGAGTAGATGATATGTTGCACCCTTGTCTAACACCTAGATTGACATATATTTGTTGAACTATCCTATAATTATTTTTCGGAACTACTTTTTTTTAATTTAACGTGGAAATCTTAAAATGATTAAACGTTTATTAAATTTCAGTAATCTATCTTAGAGCCTCCTGTTTTGATTGATCGGTTCAACCAAAACGACCGTATTCCGTAGATTGCCCTTTGTTATAAAACCAAGTGATATTTGTTATGTAAGGGAGATACATCGCTTTGCATTTTGTTGATTAAACGATTAATAAACAATGATATGGGGAACTCTGTTTGTAGCTTTGCTTTATACCCACTATAGGTCTATTTGTACGGCTATAAAAAAATCATATTCGCGGGCGTGCGCGCGTACTGACACACATTGCAGCATGCAGAACAATAATTAATTTCATGTTATCATTTTCCACAGTGCAGTGCTTGTATTACCGCCATTTTTTACGTCGGTGCTGCAACGCGCAGCTTTGCTGTGAATCAGAAATTACACAATGCAACTGCCGGTCGGAGTTACGTTCTATAGTTTCATCTGGAAAATCATTTATTAAAAGCGACAACTCAATTAAAAACATCTGTATCCATTTTGTCTAACTTTTCTCCGTAAACGTAGCGTACGCTCTGAACGTGATGTTTCCGGGAAGTTTAAAATAAATTACGTTACGTCAGTAATAATTTGATGCGAATTCTGAGCTGTTAAAAATGAGAATTTAAAATGACGTAATATTTTAATAAACTCAAATGATTGAAAAGGAAGTGAAGGATGTAGGTAAAGAGAAACTTTGCACATAGGCCTAATATTTTTTTGCATTTCAGAGACTAAACCGTTTATGTTTTGGCAATAAGTCGGTTGTCAACAAGAAATTCCATGGAGACTTAAGGCTTGAACGTTTACAAACACAAACCTCGTCTGCAGAAATCAGCAACTCTAGATACTATCACAGACTGTACATCTCGTTTCGTTTTATCAGTGATAAGTTTTCATGGAATTAAGTTTTCCAATTTTTTCCAGTTCTCTTGGAATCTGCACAGAACTGATGACGATTTCATTTATAATTTCTGTCGAAAGCCAACAGCATAAATTATACTTATGAATTATATTTGTTCGGATTTAGCTATGAGTACGACAAGGCCACGACAGTAAGATTCATTGTTGTGTTGATATATGAATTCAGAGTCTTCTTCTTCTTCTTCTTCTTCTTCTTCTTCTTCTTCTTCTTCTTCTTCTTCTTCTTCTTCTTCTTCTTCTTCTTCCTCTTCACTTCAAGGATTAGGCTCTTGCAGCCTGTTCCCTCTTCACAGCCACCGTTTTCTTAGTCTGCCTTTATTTTGTTCTCCAAGAGGCTTATACTGGATTATCTTTTTTAGTATTCTCGAGTCATCCATTCTACTTATGTGTTGTACCCAGTTTTCTTTATTTTGTTCAATTTTATCGTTTATCGAGTACATATTCAGCTCTCGCGTTATGTCTGCATTTCTTATGTGATCTCTTACGGTGTATGCTTTGATTCTCCTTAAGAATTTCATTTCAGCAGCTTCAATTCGTTTTCTCTTATTTTGGGTGAGTATCCACGATCTTTTTGTACTTTCTTTCAAACGGTCTTATGAATTGTACCACACGTCCTCTGGTATCTGTTTATTTTGTTATCGGTATCGTTTTCATATCCATAGCTTACGTCGCACCCTAGATAGCTGTAGTGGATTATTTGTCCAATAATTTTATTGTCTATTACTATTTTGGAGCGTAATAGAAATTTTCCTTTAAACGCTATTATTTTAGTCTTTGTCGTGTAAATTTTTAAATAAATTACATTACTTCTTGTAATCCATTTTTGCTTTCTTTTAGGATAACTTGATCGTCAGAGACTTCAGAATATTGATTATTTTTTTCTTATCATTTATTTCTATAACATACTTCGCAGGAGTGGCGAGTTTACAATTTTGTCACACCGATTTCTTTACAACTTATCTTTACTGAGATAGTTTTCACTTTACTTTATCGGTAGTTGCTTTCATTGCAATGCTCGGTATGATATCTCTCTGAGAATAATGTAGAGCATGGGTCTAATAGTCAGCTTAATGATTTATACGTCCTATCTACTGTTCCCAAGTCAACAAATTTGAAATTGCAGTATACAACATTAACCTTGATTAGCGTGCATAATTAACTACCACGAACTATAAACCACTTACAGTTCCGTAGGGTTTTATTGTTTAGATTTCTGTTTCTTCAAAATTGAATATCTTTCTTATGATTGAATGCATTTTTTGAATGAATGTATTTTCGTTTTAGTTAATTCTGTAAAAGAAATAACACACACACACACTCCAATACAACTGTTTCTAGTTTATATTTTTATGTTTACCTTACCTTGAAAGTGTATTTGAATTATGCAAGAAAAATGTTTCATATTTACAATGTATGGTAAATCATGATATACTTTTAATTAACAAATTTTATTAATTGTGGAAGGTGCAAGACAAAGTCAACAAGTAACTGGACTTCCCGGCTGCTTTTAGAATAGAAGGTTCAGATGAAGCAGTAAGACATGAAATGGTACGCGCTGGTAGTAGCGGGTGACGGGTAAAACAGTGCAGGAAGTTGAATGTGAGGTGGCCAGCCGTGACACACAATTATTTGATACACCGACCATCCAGCTGCTCTGAACACAAAATGATTGTACGGAAAACAACGCGTCAAGGCTACGCATGCGCAATGAGATCTTTTGACACAGTGCAGCCAGACACCCGTTTCATGTCTAATTATTTTAGCTGTAATGGGAAAAATGGATCGCAAGTATTTATGGAGCAGCTACTAATATATTACGTAAAATATTTCAAGGCATTATAATTGCTCCTACTGGTATTACTTATAGCTTTAGTGACTGAAACTATTTCATTGGCATTAGGAAAATTAGGTTTTCAATTATTTCATTATTGGCAACGTTAGCATGCAAGACCTTGAGGTATTACCTAGTGTATTCAAAATATACAAATTTTGTCTAAAACGTCTCTACAAGAATGTGGGTTTTTTGAGAGATAAACATTATGAAGCTTGTAGGTTTGTTTGGTTTAATAGTTTTAACATATATATCTAGCAGGCTAGTGATAAAAGGCGTGTCCTTGTTTGGGTGAAAATTCATTAATTCCGTTACGAAAGTGTCCCGTTGGGAAACAGACGTAGGTTAGAGGAAGGTGGTAATAACTGTTTCTACTAGCTGCCTGCACCTCTGCCGGAATACGCTTTTTGAAGCGTGTCAAAAGAGTGTTTCTGAAGAACGGGGATGATGGATGTGATTACCCTCTCACCATTTTTTTCAAATTGTTTTTTTTACCCGTAAGAGGCTATGAATTTTTCTCGGCACCATTTCGTGCTTAAACGAATTTATTTTTGTTTAGAACGTGGGGCGGTATTGTTAATAGCACAATAAGTTATTATGCGTCGTATATGATTACTGTTGAATTGTTCAGTTTTCACTTCAACTGGGAAAAACCCGTGACTACCTCACGTTTTTTTCAGTATAAGTAGTTTTCTAATTGTTAGGGTGACAGTATAAATTTTAGGCTTCGCTAATAGTTTATTCAAAATCTGACTTGTGTAGAACAGGAGGAATTGTTCTGACTCTTCTAGAACTGTTTTTGAAGCAAAATTTTTCTTTCTGTGTATAGTGATCAGGTCATATCAGATACCTTTTGACTTGAACGTGTACGCTTTTTTAATCACGTACACGTACAAATAAGCAGAAAGCTAAGACAAAGGGCGTCGAAGTAGAGGTGGGCCGATATACCTATAACAGTTATTTTGGAACGATTATTTTTGTGGAAAGGGTATAACAGTGACTGACAAGTTGAAATACCTGTTCCGATTCAACGATAACTGAAAATTCGAAATACCCGTTCCAATTACTCGCGGCCTCGCGGTTCCGAGTCGCGTGAGCCTCCTACGAAACTAACGAATAAACGAGTACTACAAGTACACGAGTACAAAGTGACTTTTTGGTGCTGAATACTTCATTCTGCGCATGTGCCGATTGCCATACAAGTACGAAACGAAGCAAAACAGCGAGGTTCACAATATCTCTATGCCAAAGAGACGAAGCTGTTTTTAATCAATGAAAAATATTCAGACTAATGTTACACTTATTCTCGTGTGTTATGCAGATATATAATACAGATTATAATAACAAATTATATACTATACTCGTCACCAACTTGGTAAATTTTGAAAAAGCGAATTATATTGTGTTATAACCTACAGGGTGGCTGATAAGTCATATAGTATCTTTTGTTAATGTGATTCGGAGATAATTTTAACTCCACTGCACATCTCACGTAAATGATGAGATTGTTGTAACTCTTGTGGTTTACTGTCATGTTCTTATTGTATGTTTCTGATGTTTTTTTGACATCATTTGTTGTGCTATTACGTACACTCTAAATTTCAATGCCTGAGTTTCGTAACTGATTTGTCTACCCAGAATGAAATCAATAATTTAATATTAAACCTATGTCAGTTCGTTTACTCCAAGTGAAAACTTAAATTAATATTCCCAAAGGGAGATAGGCATACAAAATCGCTTGTTTTTTATTTTCTTTTAAACAGTAACAGCTTAATAAAGTCAACACTGTAAAGTAACGCTGTTAATACTTTTAGTTTCAGTTTATTTCGTATAACAAATTATATAATACAGGAATATGTATAACAGGTATATAATAACAGGTATTTGTACGTGTTATATTTTGAAACGGTTTCGTTCGTACCTGTTATTTCTAAATACTAGTTTAGCACACCTTTAGTAAGAAGTATAATTTATTGGACTGTTTTCAAAACAATTAAATTCATTCAAAAAATAATTCTATTATACAGGCACACCCTGTTTCTCGTAGGACTCCAGAAAAATGTGTTAAGTTATAGTTTCTGCCATAACTCGACGTGTATACCATAAGCAGTTTAAACCCAGATATAACTTTTTGTCTTACTGTTTTGTGTTGTAAACAAAGTGCGTGCGACGGCCTACTACTTTATGCGTCCTGCTGCCGGTAAGAATTGAGAAAAACTTTGGTCTTAAACTTTGTAAACGTAACAGTGATTCGGAGAATAAGAGTGGGGCGGTACCGTTAGTCACCGAAAGGGAAAGCGGACAATTAGCCGTATTTATTTGGCACGGTTACACCGATTTGGCGCTAGGCCTAACATTTAAATCTTGCATAAACGCCGAAAACAGGAAGAAAATAAGTTTTCCGTGACTTAGTGCAACGGTTAGGCTACTACACGAACAAAATATGTTGGCGTGTGACGTCGGTAACGAATATTGGCTTTAATATACGAGTGTTGTGACGATTTTAAAATAGGAAACGTAATATGGAGTAAAATTTATTTTTTAAATCGCACATTAAAATTAATATTACATCCCTTGATTAACTCAAAATAATATTTAATAAAGAGTTTTAAATGACAAAAGAAATGCGAGTGTAAAGATAGGGAAACTAGTTAATAATTTACCGTGCACTGACATGCATTAACTGGAATTAACCTGCATACAGATTCTTTTACTAAACAAATAATACTGGTAAAACTTTAAATTATTCAAATAAATAAACAATGGTACAGTAGTATACTATTTAATTCTGAAGTAAAGAATAGCTTTGGATAATAATAAGGTAAAACTTTAAATACCGTAAATAGCGAATAAAGGTGGAACTATTTTGTTGTGATGCGTAAACTCTGCGCAGTTAACTTACCTGTCCTGACATAATAATAATGCAGTCGAGATGGAGCGCTCTCGTAGTAAACACTACACCCTTGAACCATGCCCCGAAGTACTAAGATATTTTAATTTAAAAGTGCAGATATAACAACGTGTAAAGGAAAGTATCAGTAAAGTAGTGTTTTATAAAGAAAAATATAATCTATTAAATTAAATGGAATAAATAAGTGAGAGGGATGACATCTCTATTGACAAAGTGTAAGATCTCCAATGTTTGTTTAAATTAAAAAGGTACAATGTACCAAAAGTGAGAACATTTTATAAATAACGATGTGACGTGAACTTCTGTGGGAAACAAGAACTTTCACTCGAGTTGTACTACTAAAGATGCTTAGCTACCAGACTTCATAGAACAGCATAACAGCTTCATGATTACCAGGATCTCTTCAGCTGCTTCACCCGGAAAGTAAACTACCATAATCTTCAACCATTTGTGGATACCCCAAGGACCAAGGACCAGGACACGGAGTAAACTTCACAATATCACAGGTGACACGGAGACTTGTCTTCCGTGGTTAAATGTCATTAAAACAAATGTTTACAAAAGACAGTTTAATAAACTATGTAAAAGACTTTAACTATTGTCACTTTGTAAATTGTATTATGTCATACGAGTAAAATTATTTGTAATAGTAATTAGTGCTTGTAGTATAAAGCTTTTCAGATACTAGAGGTTAAATTAAGTCTATTCTTCAAATGCCCCCCCCCCCCTTCAATTAGTATGATAACTTAACTTACAAAACCAATTTAATATCCCGGATCCGTGGAAAAAGCTAGCACATAACAATACTTTTATTGTGGCCACCGTTTTAGAAAATATTTTGTAAACTTTTAGTTAGAAAACCTTATGGTAAAAAATCCATGTAGAACTATAAAGGATAGCACCTAATAAAGAGATGTCATTACTTAACACAAAATACTGAGTGAATAAATCATCAAACACCCCAACAAACATTCCTTTCATTCTAACTACTACTGCTTGTTAAGAAGTTGATTAAGACTATAGCAGCCCGTGCAATTGATTTGAGGCAATTACGCACTGGTTCCCGACGTTATAACGTAGGTAAGACGTTATAGTGTCATTAAAGGTACTGTTACGACGGTATAACTGATCTTCGTATGGTACAGTGGAAACAAAATATTGTTACGACATTACAGAACAATCTACGTTTTTCTCGAATGTTCCAGAGGAATCCGGCTGTAATGTTGTGTGCGTACGTGATTTCAACATGCGCTCTCGAGACTTTTCTAGACGTCGCCAGCCACGCGCACTGTGTCAAGGCCGTAATCAATTGCGGCCTAGTGTAGAGATGATGCGTAGTGTATGGAATATTCTTGATTTTTCGGCGGGGTATAAATACAAGTAATCAGCGACGCTCAGTTCAGTTTCAGTTGCGATTTATTGGAATGCGGTTTGTAGTATTTTAGTTCAGTTATTTTCGGGCGATTGTTCTGTGCGTTCAAGTGGTTATTAGTGAAAAGTAATTATTGTGGCGAAGTGTTATGTGTTTTATAATTGTGCGGAACAATTGTAATACAATTGTGTTTTATATTAGTAGACAATTTTATTGCGTGTGAACAATTTTTATTTGATTTGTTGTAAGAGACTATCTTGTTGATTACAAACTGTTTAATTGTGATAATTAAAGCTGGTGATTAGTGACTTAATTGGTGTGTTGTATGTTGTGTTCTACAGTACTATACGACGATCAATTATACCGTCGTAACAATATAGACACCTATGAAATCACTAATTACCAGCTTTAATTAATCACAAATAACAATTCTCAATCAATTCGTACAATAATTCAAGTTAAATTTCTCTAAAAATAATGTCAAGTGATGGAGACACTAATTATAACACAGTAAACACACTTTCCACTAATATTCAACAACCGCTCGCAACGCACTAAGAAAATCGCTCAACGCAAAACTGACTGACAAAGCCAATTCGTAAAGGTGTTCGAGAACAACTTTCCATCTTTACTGCGGTGCGCCAGCTTAATGCGTATGTGAAGTGTTCTTGAACACTCTGGAAGGTACTTGTGTGTTACCTTGTAAATGCTGCACCTGCTCGACTGGTGTAGAAGATAGTTTCAGAACTGTAAGCTGGTGACCTGTGATGAGTTCGGATCAGCTGTTTCATTACAGTTGTTTTGTTTATAACATCAGATTGTCATTTAACGATAGCGAGCCTTTGAAGTTTCGGAATCAGTTGAAAAACGTGCAGTGATCCGATTTTTGCTTTCTTAAGGTGAAAACCCGGCTAAAATTTACTCTCGTATGACTAAACAATACGGGAAAAGCTGTACGAATCGCAGAAATTTTTATAAGCGTGTAGAACAGTTTAAAAATGGTTGAACTTCGGTGGACTTCCACTTGAGGTTTCAAATTTTTTGTGACGTTTTAGAAGATCAGCGGACAATAACCGTTGCATACTACTTTGAAATGCTTATCAATAATGTAAAGCAGGCAGTGATGCGTAAACGTCCTGGATTTCTGCGCAAAGGCGTCATTCTCCTTCACGATAACCCCCGTCCACACACGGCTCAGTTAACACGTGAAACCGTCAATATACTGGCTTGGGGGACTTTACCTCAGTCCAGACCTAGCGCCACCTGATTTCCACTGGCGAGTTACATTGTACGAAGTTTCATGACAACAACGAGGTCAAAGAAAATGTCCTAAACTGGGAACATCAACATAATGATTTCTCTGCAGCAGGCGTAAAAAAACCTTATTCAGGGATGGGACAAAAAAATGTATTAATATTTCTGGAGATTGTGTTGAAATTTTGAAACATAATTTGTCACACTGATTAAATAAACTACGTTTCCCCTACAGTTCTTTGTCTCTTTAATTACTGAATGACCCTCGTATATTTCAGACAGAACTCTGAGCTTAACAACCTGTTTCAATATTACGAGCAGATGACGAACTCTAATAGGATAAATTTATTTTCAGACTTGCGTTGGTATGTCTATCGATATGACGCGCGAGCGCGCTCAACCCCAAACTGATTCTATTCCAAGTACAGTAGACTCGCAACCATGCTGCCCCCCCCCAATTATCCAGCCCTCCGTAGTATACGTTTATGCCTATCCTGCCATAACTAACAACAAAAATTATTTTATAAATTCAGCATATAAAAAATTTACCTTTAGTAATTTACATTCCTAAGTGAGCATTTTACATTTTGGAATATTTCATAGAGGAAAAGAACTCAGCTAGAGAAACCTACAATAATAAAAACATTTTTTCCTCAATCTATAACTCTGTATACTGTAAGTTTCTACAATTGTCTGTTTCGTATTTTTTAATTCTATATAAACGTAACATTGTCATTATGGTATTTAATAGTATTTGAATATATAGGGCCTATATCAACATGTCGAACCAACCGTTTGAAAACAAATTTCCTTAATATGTAATATTTATCATAAAACACCACAGTATTACTTATGTAAATGTTCTGTAAATACTCCATTGTCAGTTTTTATTTCATTTTTATTTTGCAATTATGTAAAATTGAAATACTATCTATTATTTGCAAAGTATGTAAACTCTATAAACACAAATTTGAATACACGAAGAAATCCTATTAATTTATATTTTTCAGAAATAGCGGGCACTGGCTGGAGAAGAAAAGTTTCATCGCCAGCCCCCCCCCTCGATCCGATTATCCAGATCGGTCGACCGCCGTATAAGGTCGGATAGACGCGGGTATAGTCTATTATTTTGTAATCATCTATTAGAGCAAACTCTTAAGTCAGTAAATAATGAAACAAGTTGATGGCCCTTCCCATACTTCTTTATAGGTCTGAGAATTGGACTTTAACGAGAGGCCAGGCCACTCATAACCAAGCGGTTGAAATAAGATTTCTCAGGCACATGACACGGTATGCTCTCCATCATCATATAAGAAACACAGATATACGGCAGGAACTGAATATTATGAGTATACTCGACAATGTCGACTGAATTGGTGGGAACATGTTTGCCGAATAGGTGTCTGCCACATCCCTAAACAAATATGGAACTATAAGCCGAAGGGACGGAGAGGTGCGGGACGTCCGAGGAAGCGATGGAGTGACCAGCTCTAGACTTTGCTTGTTTGAGACCGGAATAAACCATCCTTGGTTTAATCCTTGCAGATGATGATGATCTATCAGAGCCTGCGAGTCGCCAAGGATTGCACAGTACCTTCAAAAAACTGAATGTTTTAACTGAACTTTCTTCAGCGCTCACACACACACATTGTAAAGGCACGGTGTAAAAAATATTCGTGGTTTTAGCCTGCCTGGCATAGTTAGTGTATAGAGACAAAGTTTGTAAACTAACGTGGCTGAATAAAATATTTTTACTTGTTGTAGGGATAATGAAGCTAAGCTGCCTGATTCCTTACGCGAAGTTTGACACGAGGTTTCACACGTGACGTTTTTCTGTTATATTCGAGCGTCTTGCGTAGCTTTGTTCGACTAGATTATCAAATATACGCTTTCGGTGAATAGTTTGTTTAATGAAAATCTTAATTTCTTAAATTTTCCATAATTGTCCAGAGATTCTATTAAGGTGATTTAAATTATGATCTATTCGATAAAGTTCATCACCATCATCATCTCTACTCCAAGGATTAGTCTTGTTCCGGAACTCATCTCCTCCTCGGTCTACCGACATCTCTCTTCCCAGGAGGGTGAAACCCAAGGCAGCGACGGGTAGACGGATATCAGGCTTGCGGTTCAAGTGTTCACACTATCTCCTTCTGTGATCATCAATATTCTGGTGCAACGATACAATGTTTAATTCACGTCTAATATCCTCGTTCCTTTTCCGATCCAGGAGAGAAATCAATCTTGCGTCCCGCTTAGAAATTTAATTTCAGCTCCCTGAATCCTTTTACCAAGAGTCCATGTCTCACAAGCCTACAGGAATGTGGGGACAGCCACAGTTTTGTAAAATATCATTCCGTTATCCTTCCATGTTTTATTTTTCAGGTACTCATGAATCGTTCCACATATGCGTATAAATGTTGTTAGCTTACTATCCCAATCAATATCGGTTCCATGATAAAGTTCAAAAAGACAAATTCCTCGATACAACTGGCGACCACGATTACTAGTCGAGATTTCATTATGGGTTTAAGTAACTTCACAACAATCGTGCTCGGTCTGTGTTCACAATCTCGTACTTCAGCGATGAATATTTATGTTGAGGATGTGGCATATGCAGTGACTCACATTATAAATTGGAAATTTCCATGCGAGATGGTATACCGGCGTCTAATGAGTTATTAAAACAAGGGGCTTAACTTTAATCGGAAAGTTAACAGTCCTCTTTCAAACAAAATTTACACACTATACTTTAGGAACCGAAAACGGGATTTCTTGTGCCGGTTTACAAGAAGGGGCAAGTGAAGAAGACATATAATTACATGAATATCACTTTTCTTAATATAACTCTGAAAATGTTACCGAACATTTTATATCAACAAAATTAAACAAATTACGCGTAATTTTAGTAAACAATGTGCAATGGGTGCAGGACGATATTGTATTGATGCTACTTTAGTTATGCGCCAGTTAGTATAAAAGTCACCTTGTGACTTCTTGTGACGCAATATAATGGACCAGAATGTATGTACTTGTAGACTTATAAAAGTTTTTGATAGGTTCAGCAGAGAGATGTGCTTCCTAATGGGAGAGAAAGATCCACCAGAATGTTATAAGGGTTTTTAGTGACATACACGGTATGGCCAAAATAAAAATAAAATTAAAATTAAAAATTAGGCAATGTCTTTAGAATCGATGTACATAAAAAACGGTATTCGACGGCGGACTTCCTTTCTCCTTTATTGTTGAATCTGATAATGTACGAAGTTATTTGAGACTGGATATGATTTGAGAAGGGAGACAATAACGTATTATTTCATGCAGGTGGTGTGGTTCTGACAACTAAAAACGAGGACGGGTTACAAAGACTGAAGCATTTCATGAAGAATGACAGAAATTTAACAAAAAAAGTAATAAACTAACCTTTCAAATCCACCTTGTGACTTCTTGTTTATAATCGATGACGCATTTCAAACCATATTGTTACGACGCTCTCACTGATCGTATGGTACAGTGAAAAACAAAATACAGACAACAATAAAATCACTAAGTACCAGCATTAATGAGTCACAAATAACAATTTGTAATCAGCAATGTAGTCTCGTACAACAATTCAAGTTAAATTTGTTCACACCCAATAATAATGCCAACTAATAGAGTTTCGCACAATAATCATTTTTCACTAATAACCACTTGAGGCGCACTGAGTAAATCGCCCAACGTAAACTGACTTCTAAGCGGCAGCTGTCTCCTATATATAGCCTGCAGGGCTCGAGACTAATGTTCCATAATATAATGTTCCTTAACAAGCGCTCGAAAACTCTATACGAGCCTTGGCACGTGCTCGGCTAGCCGGAAAACGTGTAGAAGGACGCTCTCCTTTGTTCGAGAACGTTCCATCGTTACAATTTGCTTCATCATCATAAGATCTTTAAAAAATAATTGCGCACTTAATAACGAGTACAGTGCAGATACAATTTGGAATTTTAACCTGTACGAGGGACTTTTTCAGAGATCTGATGTTGAAGAATGTAGACCAAAAGGTGCGTTTTTCAGCCCCAGGTACTGTTGAAAATGAGTACCTGGGTTAATATCCTGTGGATAATGATGGGCGGCTAAAGCGTAGTTCTGGCCAAACTGCCTTCCTTGTATGCCGTACTGCTCGCATATGGCAGCCTGCCCTGCCTGACTCCTAAGCTGCTTAGGTGGTACACATGGAAGCCATTATTATTACTGTATTATGTTGAAGCATGTACTTTGAAACACATCAATATAAACAAGACGTCACAAGGCGAATTAAAAAGGTTAGTTTGTCTATTCATACAAGTGGCTTAGATACCATTGAAAAACAAAAGTAATGGTTATTACTAGAACTCTGTCATATGGAAGTTCATTGTAATACAGTTCATGCAGTACGATTAACAGTGTGCAGTTCAGTTATTTAGAAGTGACTTGAAGTAGTGAGGGTGATAATGGAAAATCACTAAATTCCATCAAATATTAAACGCATACCGAAGAGGTGGAGTGTGTTCGTGCGGAAGAATACACTTTGTGCCAGAAAACCAAAGTAATAATATATAAAGAATTAATTAGACCCGTTATTACCTATGCGCCAGAAGAGGAAGCCCAATCTATTGAGATAGTGTAAATATTTGTGATTGTATAAATTAAGATTTTAATTTTAGGAAAGGTTTTCAATAAGACCAGGAGGAACAGAACAAAGAATAAAAGTAGAAGAGAAAAATGTGGTGTACAGGACAGTACAGATGGGGTGAATAAATCCGGCGAAAGAGGGGATTCTCATATTGCAAGAACTCCTGACAATAGGATGGTGAAGATAGCAAGAGATAAGACTGAGGATTGGAGGAACGAAGATAGTGAGCAAGTCCGTGAGGAGACGGAAGGGACAGCATCGTGTATGAACAAACGAAGGATTATGTAAAGAACAAGAACTCTGCAATCCCAACTAGCTGATCAACGTTTCGGCCACCATAATTGTGCCGTCTTTAGAAGGAATCGTAAACAGTTAACATTATAGTCGCTAATTTCTAGATACTATAAAGCGTTGCAGACTGAGAGAAAGATTGTAGGACGTGTTTATGGCCCGATTAAAGAAGACGATGAATGGAGAATAAGAATTAACCGGGAGATAGATGAGCTATTAAAGCATGAGGGACATTGTAAGATTCGTAAAGGCTCAACGAATACAATGGCTAGATCACCTAGAGCGGATGGACGATCGGCGTATGCCAAAGATAATCCTGAGGGCGCAAATCTATAAAAGCAGAAAGAGGGGCCGACCTAGAATAAGATGGTTGGATGATTTGCTGGAAGATCTAAGAAGGATAGATGTGAGGGGTTACACTGAGAGGGTAATGTATAGGAGACATTGGAGAAGATTGGTATTGGAAGCCAGGACTCACGTTGGGCTGTAGTCTAAACAAGAAGATGATAAAACGTTGCAGAAATACTACATAATTATTCTACCCGATAGAAGTAGAGCGCGCATCAAAAAATAATAAATACATACATGGGCACCTGCTAGTACTAAATTATTCTTATGGCACGTTTACACTTTTACTACTGAATAAATCTACTAACGCATGTTGAATTTTGAATAATGCGATTTATGTAATAAACTGTTGGATAGAACAACGTGTATGAAATGGATGAAAAATAATACGAGCGGAGGAAATAACAGTTGAATCCAGAACGTAACTGAATATACAAAAACCGAATAAAATAAATCGTTTTGAATTAAATAGGTCGAGAGAAGTTTGTAGAAAAAACGTTACTCATTGGTCTAAAAAATCGTTTGCATGAACTTATCAAATCTAAACAGTTAATTTATTCAAACCGTTTTGTAATCATACAGTAACGTAACAGACTTGAGCCCTGTTTAATGTACTCGGTGCACTTAGTTAATAAGCATTCTCTAGTTCAGTGTTCGGCAACCTTTTTTTACTCACGGCACACCCCAGACGGGCCTAGACTCAACACGGCACACCAAAATGTCTGTCCCCTCAAAATCATATGAATCTTAATATAATTACGAAATATTACGTCGTTATGTAATCAATTTTTTTTCTTGGATTTCGTTGTCCATGACGTGTCCGTTACTTAACTAAATATCACTATAATATTGACGACTCGGAACACAAAGTTTTTTATAAGTAAAAACGTAAAGTTTTACCTTACAGCCTAAACCGGCTTTCACCTATAGAAGGCTTCATCAGAGGCTGTCGTTAGTAGCGCTGCTCGTCTTGTTGTTGGCGACGAGAAAGTGTTTCGAAAGATTTAAGCTGTGTGTGTGTGGTGAGATGTGTTCGAATAATGCGTGCGATTTGAATTGTGTCTGTTCGTTTAGGATGTCGTTTTTATTTGTTTTTGTGTGTTTGTATATTTCTAATTGTTCTAGAGTGTCTAGTTTTCGGCCTTTTGTGTGTACGTGTAGTATGTTCATGTTATTGTCGATGTTTTTATATGTGTGGTTTGCTTCAATGAGGTGGTTTGCGAAGGTAGATTCTGTAGTGGTGTGGAGTGCTTTTGTGTGTTCAATGTATCTCTGTTTGAAGCTACGTCCTGTCTGGCCTATGTAGAATTTACTGCAATTTGAACAATTTAGTTTATATACACCGGGTAGATCGAATTTGTTTTGTGCTTTGGGCATGCGTTTTGATAGTGTGTGTTCTGTTTTGTTAGTAGTTTTGTAAGCGATTCTGTATCCTGCTTTTTTGAATTTGTGGGCAATTTTTTCTGTTTGTTTGTTGATGTATGTTAGTGTTATGAATTTGTTGTTTTCTGTCTTTGTCTGTTGTTTGTTTTGTGTTTTGTGTAGGAGTTTACTGACTATTGTTCTGTCATAACCGTTAGATTCTGCTAGATATTTTATCGTGTTTAGTTCGTCTTTGTAGTCTATTTCATCTAAGGGGATGTTGTTAAGTCTATGTATCATGGTTCTAAAAGCAGCTAGTTTGTGTTGTATTGGGTGATTGGAGGTGTTGTGTATTAGTGTGTCAGTTGTAGTTGGTTTTCTGTATATACTGAATTTGTGCCTGTGTTTTAGTTTTGTGATGGAGAGGTCTAAGAAGTTTATGGTATTGTTGTGTTCGTATTCGGCAGTGAAGGTTATGTTTTTATGTATTTTGTTTATGTGCGTTAGTAACTGTTCACATTGTCTTTTGTTTCCCCTGTATAGTATTAGAATGTCATCAACGTATCTGTGCCAATATAGTATTTTATGTGAGTGTCTGTCATTGTTTGTGAGTATTTTTGTTTTTTCTAAGTGTTGGAGGAAGACTTCTACTAGAATGCTGGATATGGGGGAGCCCATGGGTAGGCCGTCGTTCTGTGTGTAGTATTTATTGTTATAAGTAAAGTAGTTTTGTTTTGTGATAATGTTCAGAGTTTCTGTTATTTCATTGATAAGTTCGTCTGGTGTGTTGTTCTGTTTGAGTTTGTTTTGTAGGATGGTGATTGTTTCAGAGATGGGGATGTTTGTGTACAGGTTTTTAATGTCAAAGGAGGCTAATGTGGCGTTATGGGGGATGTGTATGTCTTTTATTTTTGTTACTAGGTCAGTGTTGTTTTTTACTGCAATGTTGTTGTCTATTTGTGTGTGTTGTCTAATAATTTTGTCTAGATATTTTGCCAGTTTGTGTGCAGGGGCATTACGGTAGTTGATAATGGGGCGGATCGGAATGTCTTCTTTATGGATTTTGGGAAGCGCTTGGAGTGTAGGTGCTGATGGTCGGATTTGTTTCATGTAGGGCTTTTGTTTATGTGTCATAATGTGTTTGGCTTTGTTGACTATTTGTTTTACTGAGTTTTGGTATCTGTCGGTGGGGTCGTGTTTTAGTTCTGTGATGTTGTTCTGTTCTATGAAGTCTTGTACTTTTTTGTGTAGGTTGTCTGTGGGGATAATTACAGTCGTGTTGCCTTTGTCAGCTTTTACAAATGTGATGTTGTGTTTGTGTGCCTTTTCCCTCAGTTTGATGGCTGTGTGTATTTCTGAGTTGTGGTTGTTGTTGTCTGGTGTCTTATGTACTCCTATTGTGTTGTTTATATTATGTCTTAATGTGTCTTGATGTTCTGGTGCTGTGTTTTGTATATTTGTTTCTGTGTCAATTATGAGCTTTGTTAGTGTTTGGTTGTTATGTTTGTAATGTATGTTATGTTTTAGGCCTTTATCAAGGAGTGTTTGTTCGTTTTTTGTGAGTGTGACGTTTGTGAGGTTTACTGTACGTCACACTCACCTCACGAACGTCACACTCACAAAAAACGAACAAACACTCCTTGATAAAGGCCTAAAACATAACATACATTACAAACATAACAACCAAACACTAACAAAGCATAATTGACACAGAAACAAATATACAAAACACAGCACCAGAACATCAAGACACATTAAGACATAATATAAACAACACAATAGGAGTACATAAGACACCAGACAACAACAACCACAACTCAGAAATACACACAGCCATCAAACTGAGGGAAAAGGCACACAAACACAACATCACATTTGTAAAAGCTGACAAAGGCAACACGACTGTAATTATCCCCACAGACAACCTACACAAAAAAGTACAAGACTTCATAGAACAGAACAACATCACAGAACTAAAACACGACCCCACCGACAGATACCAAAACTCAGTAAAACAAATAGTCAACAAAGCCAAACACATTATGACACATAAACAAAAGCCCTACATGAAACAAATCCGACCATCAGCACCTACACTCCAAGCGCTTCCCAAAATCCATAAAGAAGACATTCCGATCCGCCCCATTATCAACTACCGTAATGCCCCTGCACACAAACTGGCAAAATATCTAGACAAAATTATTAGACAACACACACAAATAGACAACAACATTGCAGTAAAAAACAACACTGACCTAGTAACAAAAATAAAAGACATACACATCCCCCATAACGCCACATTAGCCTCCTTTGACATTAAAAACCTGTACACAAACATCCCCATCTCTGAAACAATCACCATCCTACAAAACAAACTCAAACAGAACAACACACCAGACGAACTTATCAATGAAATAATAGAAACTCTGAACATTATCACAAAACAAAACTACTTTACTTATAACAATAAATACTACACACAGAACGACGGCCTACCCATGGGCTCCCCCATATCCAGCATTCTAGTAGAAGTCTTCCTCCAACACTTAGAAAAAACAAAAATACTCACAAACAATGACAGACACTCACATAAAATACTATATTGGCACAGATACGTTGATGACATTCTAATACTATACAGGGGAAACAAAAGACAATGTGAACAGTTACTAACGCACATAAACAAAATACATAAAAACATAACCTTCACTGCCGAATACGAACACAACAATACCATAAACTTCTTAGACCTCTCCATCACAAAACTAAAACACAGGCACAAATTCAGTATATACAGAAAACCAACTACAACTGACACACTAATACACAACACCTCCAATCACCTAATACAACACAAACTAGCTGCTTTTAGAACCATGATACATAGACTTAACAACATCCCCTTAGATGTAATAGACTACAAAGACGAACTAAACACGATAAAATATCTAGCAGAATCTAACGGTTATGACAGAACAATAGTCAGTAAACTCCTACACAAAACACAAAACAAACAACAGACAAAGACAGAAAACAACAAATTCATAACACTAACATACATCAACAAACAAACAGAAAAAATTGCCCACAAATTCAAAAAAGCAGGATACAGAATCGCTTACAAAACTACTAACAAAACAGAACACACACTATCAAAACGCATGCCCAAAGCACAAAACAAATTCGATCTACCCGGTGTATATAAACTAAATTGTTCAAATTGCAGTAAATTCTACATAGGCCAGACAGGACGTAGCTTCAAACAGAGATACATTGAACACACAAAAGCACTCCACACCACTACAGAATCTACCTTCGCAAACCACCTCATTGAAGCAAACCACACATATAAAAACATCGACAATAACATGAACATACTACACGTACACACAAAAGGCCGAAAACTAGACACTCTAGAACAATTAGAAATATACAAACACACAAAAACAAATAAAAACGACATCCTAAACGAACAGACACAATTCAAATCGCACGCATTATTCGAACACATCTCACCACACACACACAGCTTCAATCTTTCGAAACACTTTCTCGTCGCCAACAACAAGACGAGCAGCGCTACTAACGACAGCCTCTGATGAAGCCTTCTATAGGTGAAAGCCGGTTTAGGCTGTAAGGTAAAACTTTACGTTTTTACTTATAAAAAACTTTGTGTTCCGAGTCGTCAATATTATAGTGATATTCAATTTTTTTTATTATTATTATTATCATCATTATTGTTATTATTATTATTATTATTATTATTATTATTATTATTATTATAAAACAGGAATAGACGCATGCATTTATTAACAATTTATTAACTTTAATTCACTGTAGAAAATACGAATTTTAAAGTAAATAACTCTACTCATACCTTCAATGTGATCGTTGACAAAGCAAGCCTCATTTCTTCATCGATGAATTTGAGTCTCTCTCTCTTTGATGTTTTAATTTCAGTCAACGTCGAGAAGCCTAGTTCACACAAATATGTAGTTGAAAATGGTAATAACACATTAACTGCCATCTCGGAGATAGCCGGATATTCACTGCTTATTGACAACCAAAATGTTTCCAAAGGCACTTCGAAAAATTTTAATTTCAATGTTCTGTCTGCTTTCAAATCTGCCAGTTCCTCTTGTAAGCCTAAATTATTCAGAAGATGTTTCGAATCCGTAATGAATGGATCACGAACCCAGTCAAAATCTTCAACACTCTCTCCAAAATATTTTTTGAAATTCTGCTGCAAGAGACCTAAATGTTCTTTAATTAAGTCCATCAACACCTTATTATCGTCAGCAAGGGGCCATACAGTTGGGAACATCTCACACGATCTATTTTCAATTGTCTGTATCCACAAATTTAACTTATTAATAAATCCTTGAATCTTATCCATACTAGTAAGAATATTTTCGTTTCTACCTTGCATTTTTCTGTTTAGTTCATTCAAGTGTACGAAAATATCGGAAAGATATGCCAACTTAGATACCCATTCATCATCTGCAAATAAATCCGCATACTCATGCCCCTCAATAGTCAAAAATGCAAGTACCTCCTCTTTAAGTTCAAACATTCGCGTTAACACTTTACCTCGAGATAGCCATCGTACTTCTGTATGCAGCAGAAGTGTAGTGTGCTCTGATCCCATTTCTTGACACAAAACGTTAAAAAGCCGCATATTTAGGGGCAGCGATTTGATGAAGTTCACGACTTTTACTACTTCGTCCATCACAATTTTCAAAGGAGATGTCAAAGACTTAGCAACAATGACTTCGTGGTGACTGAGACAATGGTCGGTTCGAAAGTTAGGATTTACTTCGCGTACTTTACCCACGAATCCTTTCACTCGGCCTGTCATAGAAGCGGCTCCGTCTGTACAAACACTAACGCAATCCTCCCATGTTAATTCATTACGGACCACATATTCATTAGTCGTACGAAATATTTCTTCACCGGTTGCTCGCTCGGGTAGTTCTTTGCAAAAAAATAAATTAGTTGCAATTACATCCCCATCAACATACCTTATGTAGGAAAGAAGTTGTGCGTGACCGCCAATATCGGTGGACTCGTCGATCTGAAGTGAGAACTTTCGACTGCTCTTTATTTTCTCCTTCATAATGTCTTCGATGTCACTGGACATGTCTCTAACTCGGCGGCTGATTGTGTCAGCAGAGAGAGGAATTTTTGAAATTTCAGTACCAGCTTCTAAACCCAGGACTATTTTTACCATTTCTTTACACGCGGGCATTAACAACGTTTCTGCTATTGTGTGTGATATTTTGGCCTTTACGATAAGTTCGGCTACCTTATAGCTAGCTTCCTGTACTTTTTGCGAAACACGTACCGACGTAGTCATGAGCGTCACTTGTTTTTTATTTTGTTCCAACAACCGACGAAAATAATTCACATCTTTACTTAACAGAGAGGAATGTTTTGTTGACAAATGTCGTTTCAATTTACTGGGAACCATAGCAGCATTACTGAGTTTTTCACCACACACAACACACTCGGGGATTGGGCATGTTTTGTCACCACACCAAAAAAAACCCGTAAGATAAATAATTATCACTATATTGCCGGTGAACTACTTTCTGTTTCTTTTTTTCGGGCTCGATGGTTTCACTACTTGCACCCGAGGACGGACCACTCCGTACAAGGAACTTATCCATATCGAAAAAAAATATAGTTTAATAACACTGTAATAGAAAATAGTAAGACTGGTGTAGCAATCACAATATTCGCACTACTGCAGAGCACAGCTGTGATAGAACTGAACTGAAATACTGTAATTATTGTCTGACAATGTGTGGGTCCTTCGGCGAAGGAAAACAGCAATAAAGTTTAAGAAGCGCCGACAAACAGGCACAAATATCAAAACAAGGCAATAAAATAATAAAAGAGAGGGAAATTTTTGCTAATCCCCGCAATTTTAGTTAAAAGCACGTACATCCAGCCGTACACAAAAGATGCGGTGTTACATAGAACTCTCTTGAATAGAGTTTAGAACGTTTAGAGTTTTGAACGTAAACTCCATTGTATGATTGGTGTGGGCCGCTAAAAGGCTTGCTAAAAGTCTTACGCGGCTTTCTTTGCCGTGAACACAAAGCTTGCCGCCTGTAACCCATCAAACCGGCCCAATATTTCAGGCGAGAATACAAATAACTTAAGATAAGCAAACTATAACAACAATATTGAGTAAATAAATTACATTTAATTTCTATGAAAATATAACAGTTATCAGCATGTATTAAAGAATAAACAAGCACCTTCTTACTTAAAATCGACAATTAATTTATTACTGTAATAGGGAAAAGTTCGCGTCACACCTTTCACCTTGTGACGGCACACCGGTTGCGGAACACTGCTCTAGTTTACTGAAATGTATTCTTTAGTTTGTGCCAATTAATCTTTGAGGTATCAACAACTACCTGACTACCTTTCAAGTAGAATAAAGTCAGTCTTATGAGCAAAATATATTTACTGAAAACCTTAACGCTAATGTTGGGAAAATGTTTTGAATGAATTTTCTGATTTCTTCTTCTTCTTCTTCTTCTTCTTCTTCTTCTTCTTCTTCTTCTTCTTCTTCTTCTTCTTCTTCTTCTTCTTCTTCTTCTTCTTCTTCAGGCAGTGTACCTTACGATCCGTTGCGCACTCCTTGGTCCGACCATCTTTTCTTTGATCTTCCAATATTCCGCCGTCCTTTCGGATTATAAACCAAAATTTGTTTCGGTATCCTGTTCTTATGAATACTTTTAACATAGTCTGTGCAGTCCTGTTTGTATTGCTTTATCCTTTCGTTTAGTTTGCACATTCCAAGTATGTTCCTTATATTATAATTTCTTAGCCGGTTCCTCCGTGATACTCCTAGTACGGCTTCTAAAAATCAATCATTTCACTAGCCTGTATCCGGTTTTGGGCTTTTGCGTTCAGTGACCAAGTCTTACTGCCATAAAGGCCGCACGGCACTGCCAGCACTTTAAAAAATCATTCATTTCACTAGTCTGTATCCGGCTTTGGGTCTTTGCGTTCAGTGACTAAGTCTTACTGCCATAAAGGCCGCACGGCACTCCCAGCACTTTACAAAATCTTTCATTTCACTAGCATGTATCCGGCTTTGGGTCTTTGCGTTCAGTGACCAAGTCTTACTTCCATAAAGGCCGTACGACACTGCCAGCACTTTACAAAATCAATCATTTCACTAGCCTGTATCCGGCTTTGGGTCTTTGCGTTCATTGACCAAGTCTTACTGCCATAAAGGCCGCACGGCACTGCCAGCACTTTACAAAATCAATCATTTCACTAGCCTGTATACGGCTTTGGGTCTTTGCGTTCAGTGACCAAGTCTTACCGCCATAAAGGCCGCACGGCACTGCCAGCACTTTACAAAATCAATCATTTCACTAGCCTGTATACGGCTTTGGGTCTTTGCGTTCAGTTACCAAGTCTTACTGCCATAAAGGCCGCACGGCACTGCCAGCACTTTACAAAATCAAACATTTCACTAGCCCGTATACGGGTTTGGGTCTTTGCGTTCAGTGACCAAGGCTTATTGCCATAAAGGCCGCACGGCACTGCCAGCACTTTACAAAAATTCAATAGAGTATCTCTTCTGACCTTTCCATTCAGTGTTCTTCTTATTTTTCCACACATGTGATTAATCTTCTCTATTTTTTTGCCCACATCTAGCTACCCAACATAAGACAAGTCATTTCCAAGGAACCTGAATGAATGCACTTGCTCAATTAGTTGATCATTCACTTTCTGATTAAAATGTAAATTAATTTACTAAGAAAATTTGAAGAGAAAGGTTAATTATATGCTACTTCAAAGGTGTGTATTACATACGCCCGCGCGTACACACACATTCGACAGTAGTGTGCAGTAATGCAGCAGAAGCAGCAGGACTTGCCTGCCTACTGTTAATCGGTTGTTTCCACAATTATTCTTATCATCTTCTGCTACATTCCGTGGTAGGGCCGTTACCATAACAAAAACTGAATGAATAATTGATTATAACCCAGTGGTTATAAATTGATCGCTGATGCTGCGGCCCGCCAGTATGTTCTTGGATTCAATTGTGCCCCTCAGGTGCTTTCGGAACCACTGTTCTATAACACCAGGAAACACAGGAAATAAAACAACGTATACATATTTTTATAGAAGAAAAAATTATTTTAATGTTAATATTTAAAGTCATTGTTTTAGGTGTTAGTTTAATCTTTATCAATACATAAAATTGTTAAATTATCATGGTATGCGTCTTTTTACATAACAAGGAACATTTGGTACTACGGTATGTGAATATTATAGTAAATGTTAATGAGGACCCTTTTTACTTGCATGTTCCGTAAGGAAATGGAAGTATGATGACGGAAAAAAAATCTTGTTCGAGATAAGAGCTGATTCTGATTGTATTACCCTCAAAACGTGAAGAAAAGTCATTTTCCGAAAAGTGTCGTGTGTGTAGAATTTTTTATATGGCGAACGATAACTGCCGCAAATTCAAACAGAATCAAATAATTTTTTGCTTATGTGCCCGAGTTGTAGAGGCCTCAAGGCTAATTGATTTTGGTGAAGATCGGTTAAGGGTGAGGGGTAGTTTACCTGCAACGTTTTACGTTTTAACAAGACTAAAGTACTTAAAATATCGGTATGGAGAACTATTCATGACTTACATGTTCTAAGATTTATATTTAAAATCATTTTCGAAATGAAATATTACCATAGAAACTACTTCTTTCTACTTGCTGCTTCAGCCTTAACCACAGTACTGTGGTCACTAACATATACCACCTCACGTTATCGCGCTCGATTTTCACTGATGATGGAAGTCAATGGCATTGCCGAAACGTCTGGTTTTGTAGAAAACATTGGACTACGGCCAAACATCCCGGGAAGGAATTTTAACAAAAACTATTTCTTTGTTGCCGATAACGTAGTACACATATATATAAAAAATATGCATAAAATTAATGGCTTGTATAAGTTAATGATTGATCTCCATTAAGTAGTGCTCAAGTTTGAAAAGTTTTAATATTATGATGTCCGTAATTAAAACATCAGAGCAGGTTTAGTGTGTATGAGGGTACACCGTGGACAAAAATTTTCAACATTTCCTATTGAGCGTTGCTTAGAGTAAAGCTGCGAATCTACAGTGTACGTTTCACAGAACAAACACGCGGAAAAGAAGGAGCGCTCCGAAGTCACACATGGACCCTCAGCATCTTGCAGAGGGTTCATTCCCTAAAGACGAAAAGTCTGTCTGTGAATCGTTCCTCTGTAAACACGGGCAGTTACACTGCCCAGCGATCCACAGGAAGCAAATCGCTATCCACGCTGGACACTTTTTCGGCTTGCACGCGTTATGTTGGTGTGGGTTTCGGCACTTTCCATTTAAAAAGCGTGCAAATGTAAGAAAATAAACATGAGTGAGGCCAGAAATAACGCGAATTGTGTGTGTGTGTGTGTGTGTGTGTGTGTGTGTGTGTGTGTGTGTGTGTGTGTGTGTGTGTGTGTGTGTGTGTGTGTGTGTGTGTGTGTGTGTGTGTGTGTGTGTGTGTGTGTGTGTGTGTGTGTGTGTGTGTTCCCTGCCTTTTTATTGCAGTAATCATAATAATAAAATGGAAACGTAAACATTACATAATTGAGATATGCTTGCCTGCCACGAACGATATATTTTCACTCATACATGATTTATACTAAAATGAAAAAATTATAATTTTATTTCCTGGCAACAAAATTATTTTATTTTTAATAATTACCATTGTTTGAAAAAGTTTAAATGAATTTTCAAGTACTTTACTGTTGTTAAAACGTAAAAGGTTGTAGGTAAACTTCCCCTTCCCCTTAACCGATCTTCACCAAAATCAAAAGTCCTTGAGACCTCTACAATTCAGGGACGTATGCAAAAAATTATTTGATTCTGTTTGAATTTGCGGCTGTTATCGTTTGCCATAGAAAATACCCTTGTTAAAACATAAAACGTTGCTGGTAAACTACCCCTTTCCCTTAACCGATCTTCACCAAAAACAATAGGTCTTGAGAACTCTACAATTTAGGGCTGTATGCAAATAATCTTTTGATTCTGTTGAATTTGCGGCTGTTATCGTTTGCCATAGGAAAAAAAATCTATAGATAGACAGACAGACAGACAGACACACACACACACACACGCGCACACACTTTTCGAAAAACGACTTTTTTTCATGTTTTGAGTGTAGTACAATCAGAATCTGCAATAATCTCGAACACGATTTTTTTTGCCATCACCATACTTCCATTTCCTTAAGGAACATGAAGTAAAATTCATTTAAACTTTTTCAAACAATGGTAATTGTTAAAAATAAAATAATTTTGTTGTTAGGTAACCAGGTTGTTCGGTTAGGAGGGAGGGGTAGTTTACCTACATTGTTTTGTGTTTTAACAAGAGTAAATTACTTAATTTTAGTAAATAAGTGTCCCGAAAATAAAGTAATCCATACTAATCCACTGTAAAATGGTAAATGAGATAATTATAAATGGAGTGGGCAGTTGAAAGGGGAGGAAGTGATTTTTTTTAAATTGCTGTGCTGAAATCAAGTAAACTACGAATATTTAATTTTGAAGGATAACTTAATGATATTTAATTTTGAAGGATACCTTAGAAATTACGTATGATAAAACTATTACTCGTTGAAAGCGTAAATATCATTAATTGTGGGGATCGGTTGAGGAGGATGGATGATTATCTTCGTAGTTTAGTTTCTTTATAAGAATAAAGTACCTAATTTTTATAAATAAAATGATTCGAAAAAACATTATATTAAACGACTACCCCATAATAACAAAAATATCTATAAATAGTGAAAATAGTTTGAGGGTATTCTTTTAGAAATTATCGAACCAAATTCTAGTAATGATTTTAAATATAAATCTTAGAACTTGGAAGTCATGTACGGTTCTTCATCTTTTTTTCTTCCTTTACAATATTATATGACGCAAAGGTCATTGAAAATCTTGTAGTACTGCATAAACAAACTTTATGGCAAAGGAAAAAAGTTCCTCCAGAGGGGTAAAAAGTTTATTTAATTTTTCTTACGAGTGATTATAGTTAAAGCTTGATGGTAAGCAAGAAAACGTGCCTTCTGTCCTATGCTCACGATTTAAAATAATAACGTAAACTACAGTGACTACACTGAAATACGTTGGCATTAATTGTACACGGTTAGCTTATAGGAAAGGATTTTTCCCCGTTAAAACATAGGGCGAACTATTTTGCAGTTTGTCATTATTGTAAAGTCAGATTGATCGGGATCGGCACAGAAACGTGAACGTTATTAAAATCCTGTACGAAAAGATCTTGTGTGTTATGCGAAGCGATAAAATAAAGAGATGTTGGAGCGCGTAATACGATTAGCCAGCACGTTGTAGTACTTTAAAACAGACTTCGTTATGGTGGTGTGGTTTCGATTCTTGACGAACGCGCTCTTAGCAGCGTGAATAAAAGCCGGGCTGATTAGTTTCCATGAGTGGTGATACGTAGTTGCGGTAAATTCGATACTCGTGGACTGTAACTAGCTGACTGTTAGTTAGCGGATTCCGTTTCAGCGTAAACTCACTCGCTGAGTAATTCCCTGTGTTATAAATCTGAGGGTTTGATGTGATCTGAACTTTAGCATTTTGTAAAGTTCAGAAACACTGTACACGCAGCTGGTAAAGTAAGTTAAACTCAGAGATGATGCAGTCACCAGCTGTAACAACACGAGCAGCCGTCTACTGCAGTATGTTTATGTGCAGACTGGTGACGTGCTGTCTGACAGACGACAGACGTTTTCAACGCTTTGACGCAACTGGATTTAAACAATAATCTTCCTGTTGAACACTGATATTGTTACGACGGTCTCACTGATCACCGTATGGTACAGTGGAAACAAAATACAGACACCAATGACATCGCTAATTACCAGCTTTAATTAATCACAAATATCAGTTTGTAATCAACAAGATATTCTCGTACAGTAATTCCAGTTAAATTTGTCCACACGCAATAATAATGTCAAGTAATAAGAGTTCCGCACTAATTATAAGGCAGTAAACACTTTACTGTGATATAACTCGCTCAGCGAGTCAGCTCAACGATGACTCGATCCGCATTAAGGAAATCGCCACTTATAACTGAACTTACAAAACCATGTGCTCTTGCTTTTATTGGTAGCGCGGGTGTTCGAGAATAACTTTCCATCCTTACTGCAGCTGGGAGCATAATGGGTATTTCAAGTGCTTTTCGGAACAATCTGGAACATATTTGAGTGCGGCCTTGACTGAGGCTACATCTGTTCGACTAGTAGAGGGACGGAGGGAAGGACGGTCTTGGCTGTTCGATAGGGTTCCATGCTGACCAGTGTGCATCCGAAAACGATTCACAATTCGAAAAACTCAAAAACAAGCAGACGCCGTCTATACAATGCTTCTACTCTAATTTTTTACACCAGTACACAAGGTGGAACTAATTCGTTTTTTTTAAGCATTGTAAAGGATATAATCGAAATCTGTTTACATAGACGTATTCAATCAAACGGCAGTAAAAACAACTTTAACTTAACAGCGCATCAGCGGTCCACATCTTGTGGATACGGGTTTGCCAATCTCTATGTGCCCTAGCTGGATTCTCACTTTGATTCAATTTGTCTTGGGTGAGATCCCTTCCTTTAACACTTCCTGTCTAGTCTCTCTTGACTGGCTCTTGTTCTTCTCTGACCCCGACGCTATTAGTGTAGTCGAGGGCTACGGTGTCTTTCTTTTTTCATTCTAATATCTTAATTTTGGGTGGTTTAGGACCTCACAGTGCTCACTGATGCCGATAGGTGAGTGCTGGAAATACTAAGAAACGTTCAGTATCAGAATAACTGATACAAAGCCACCAAATCCTATATCAGAAAGAAAAGGGTGAGGGAGAATCTCCTGCGCCCCAAAACAGGGGCCTTTCGGCTAAGGTATGGTAACCCTGACAGAAGAGTTTCTGGTCTTCCTGGTAGGGAGTTGTGCAACAAGCCAGTAACGTGTTCATGTAAAATTTTATAATATTTATAGTGCCCAAAGCAGCCTCGGAGTAAGGATTGGAGGAGACGTGGATCGTCCGAGGATGAGATGGATGCCTGAACAGGTTTATATGACCTAATCCTTGAAGTGAAGAAGAAGAAGACTGAACAGTTCTACAGACTGAATAACAAAACCGAAATATGACGCTATTATATACGGTTGATCCAAGCATAACACGTAGGCCTATATGAGTTTCAGCAGAACATATAACAGTTGACGCCTTTAGATTGGTGATAGCGGAAGTGACAATATACGATGCCATATTTAAATAATTTACATGGCTGGGAAAAGGAAACGTGTTAGGCTATTGAGACATTTCATAAATATTTAAATATAGTAACGTTCCAACGCGGTAAATGGAATTCAACATTAGCTTTCAGTGTAAAACTTTATGCTTAGTGTTACCCGGTAAAGTTGTCTGTGTGCTTTGCCCTAAATGTCTAGTGTAGCCCTTCATGACAAGAATGTCCTTCAACGTGATTTAGTGTAATATCGATATTGTAAGTAACAAAATATTAACACAGAATAAATAAACGTGTTCAGTAATAAGATATATTTTAAAACACATATTATATTTTATATCACGATTACAGAATAGTATCGAGGAGCTACCGATTCTGGTTTACATTTATAGAGCCAGGATTGGTAATTTTTAGCTTTCGAACCGTTTTTTAAGTAAATCCGTTACTTATTCTTTGTCGCTTAAGTATCATTAAATAATTGTTTAGATATTGGGTTGATTAAAATACCACACATATCGCCAATGTCGTTTGCCCTTGGTCATTTCGAAACAAATATATTCATTATTCGTATCACGTAAATAGGGCCTACAGAAACTGTATTTAAAAAGAAACTTTCTCACAATGCCTTTGTGGAGAAGAGTGGCCTGTTCAACGGTTTAAAAATATAACAAGCTGTATGCTGATCTGTTTCTAAAGAGTATATTTTTCTACTATAATTATTTTCTAGTAGAATCTTACCTGTTCAAAACTTTGATGAGGTTCAATTCTGTAAGTTTTTCATTTGGGCGAGTAACCTCTACCTTCCAACATTTTTGTTAGCTAAGTCAGTTCCTCCTAGTTTATGTTGGTGTCTTTTCAGTTTGGTTCATCCGTCTACAAGTAAGACTTGTGAACAATGTGAATGTAAGTAATTGTTAGTATACAGTGGAAACGTAGCTGTAATTTACATGTTACTATGAACGGTATAGATGTTGTGAATGAGATGTAGTAGCAGTTATTGAGATATGTAGCTGGTAATTGTGTGAAGAAATGTGTTAATGTTGGTATACGTGATTATAAGTTTCTTTATGCTGTGGATTCATGTGATAGCCTCTTAGCTGCAAACGGAGCGAACAGAAACGGCTCGTTAAAGAACCAAGAGTTGCGATGTAATGTTTAGATGTCTGTGACAGACGAGTGATGTTTTTAGTAACCCGCAAATCGATAGCCATTCGCCGCCGCCGTTTAGATGCTTATGTAGGACGACCGAAGCGAGCGCTGGTCTTACTGAACACATACTACATATTTGTTCAGTAAGTAGAGTGTAAACATGCAAAAATATGCATAAAGTTGATTGATCGCAACAGTATATTATAAACATTAGAAACATCCGTATGCATTACCATTTCAGGCGTGAGCCTTCATCTCTTCACACCGTCTTTGTCAGTAGTGTTCGATCGCAATTGGCCGGGTCGCAATTGACCGAGTTAAATTTTTCACCTCGGTCACATCTGATCGAGTTTTGCACGACTGGGTCGTAACTAACCGCGGTCCCACGTATTTTCGCATTCCGTAGTATGATCTTAAACTGTTTATTTTCGGAGACTTGCAGTGTCCATTTTATGAAGCCTTTGATTCGCCTCTGTGGCAAAAACAATAGGATTATTTAATTCCATTTACACGTATTCGCTAAGGACAAGTTTAAAACATTTATACATAACGTACAACAGTATCAGCGCCTGCAAAAGGGAGAAAAACTGTGTCAGTTCTCTGGTATCGTTATTTTTTTTTACATTGTAATGTAAACCGTTTTCCTTATTTCATGACTTTGTTAAACTTTATATATGCATTACTGTTATCATTATAAAAAATAATTTGTTTACACGATTACCTTCATGAGTACAACAAAATTAATAGGAAATAATGAGTTCTTTTTTCTTTTAATTTCTGTAGCTTTATTTACAAAAATTTAAACCCGTCCCACAACCCATCCCAAATGGAAATCCTGGCTCCGGCCTCTGATTATGACGTTTTCAGTTCCACATTTTTTCAATCCCGTTTATTTTATGATAGACAATTTAAAGCAGAAACCCTGTGCAACTTAACGTTATTAGTGAGAAATATTAATGACTTGTGATTTATAAAAATTCAGTATTACGAATTCAGAAAGCGACTATGCTCCGCGGCAGTAATATCTCGATTTTAATTTATGTTAATTTGATACCACGCTTGTTACTGACTTCTGTACTTTTTGCTGTAATCTGACCTAAGGAAACCTTTTAAAAATCAGCATTTTGTCCTCAATATGCATAATAATCTCTTCAAACGTTAATTTTTAAACTCCTTTTCGAATAATTGATAGCAATACGGATTCTTATAAAATCGAACAAAATTAATAAATACTTTCTAAAAAATTGTTATCGCCCACAATACTTTTTGAAATCTTTAAACGCTATGGCACTAAACCTTAAATTCGAAAACTTGTTTACATTTAAATAAATACGTGGAAATATATTATAACGATACCAGGTATTTAAACAGTTATAACGATACCAGGTGTAAACAGTTATAACGATACCAAGTGTTTAAACGTATATAACGATACCAGGTGTAACTATAATAAGAGTAGTAAATTTATGAGTAGTTAAAATTTCATGTTTATAGTTTTAAAACCATTATAAATAATAAAACATTGTTAATAATCTCCGATCAAGATATCACTCATTATTAAGTGTTTATCTCTTAAGCTATACGGTGTTACACACATTTAAAACACCCTTACATCTAGACATGTTAATAATCTTAATCTAGACATTTATTCAAACTGATTTAATACATGAAATAAAATTTAAATGTAATTAAGTTTTATTTTAATTGAATTCATTTAAATCAGATCTGACCTCAGCTTGCTCAGTCTATACCAATGTTTTTTTTTAAATAAATTTAAAATTATATTAATTACTCTTAGACTGGCATTTGTTTCGTATTCAAAATTTAAATTGTTCTTTTCTACAAAATGCAAATATCAAATCATTTCAATTAATTTTCTTTGATAAAAAAAAATAATACCATTTCAAAATTAAACTCTTTTTTTTCTGTATTTATCTATATGCGATCGCTCATTCTTACGACTAAAACATATACATAAGACTCTATTACATTATTTACGTAATTATAAACTTTTTTGTTTTAATTCATTGTCTCTTTATATAGTCTTTATGAGCTCTTTAAAAAAAAAATCATTTATAAATGCATTATGCATGTCACCTCGAGTTTTGATGACCTTACGACTTATTGACGCGGTCCAGCGTTGTCCAGCGTTGGGTTACCGTTACTCCTGGCTTGGCGTGGTCCTGGATATGTCCAGAGTCCAGCGTCGTTCTCCAGCAGTGTGTGGTCCGTCCCAGAGAATTAATATCGGCTGCGAGGTGGATCTCGTTCGGCTGTTAGGTGTCTAAAAAGCATCTCCTAACGTCCAGCATCTCGCGTCGCTCTTTGTAGCTTCTCTGTAGATACTCTTGCTGACTTAAACGGTCCTGGTACTCTACGTTTCCCGTAATAGTATATTACTGAAAACGTATTTATTCGTTCGTAGATAAGACTTATAACAAAATAGAACTGTTCTGCCGACGGACAGCATGTCCGACTGCAACTGTGTCTTGAAATGAAGAGAAGGGCTTACCCAACTGGTCGCGAGTAGTGCAGTGTCCCGAGTCTCAGGAAGGACTCTTGCCACTGGGTCAGTTTGAGTTCTTTTTATGTAATTTTATCTATTTAGGGGGGTCTGAAGCGACCTGCGATTGATGGATTATACCACCGGGACTAATAGACGAGGTCGCTTCCAGGACTCACCTGGTTGCGGGGTGTATTTACCAAGTCCGGCAATGAGGGAATTGTGGGTCACTCTGTCGGAACAAACATAGAATCTACGCGCCAGGCGTCTCACGGTGTCATCAAGAGAGCGGACACTGAGTCCTCTCCTCAAAAGACGAGAAGAGTACCTCCGGGGGGACTTTACACGCAAGTTTCAGTCCCCGGTCGAGTACGCGCTGGAGCGTTGTTCTATGACCACGAGCCATGTATCCCCAAACAGGACAGGCGTAGGTAACCACGGGCAACACGTAAAGAGTAGGGCTTCACACAACTGGGGGTTGCGCGGCCCGCGCGAAGCGCGGGTCGCGAGTAGTGCAGTGTCCCGAGTCTCAGAAAGGACTCCTGCCACTGGGTCTGTTTGAGTTCATTATATACTTTTAACTAATTGTGGGGGGGGGTCTGAAGCGACCTGCGATTGGTGGATTATACCACCGGGACTAGCAAACGAGGTCGCTTCCAGGACTCACCTGGTCGCGAGGTGTATTTACCAAGTCCGGCAATGAGGGAATTGTGGGTCACTCTGTCGGAACGAACATAGAATCTACGCGCCAGGCGTCTCACGGTGTCATCAAGAGAGCGGACACCGAGTCCTCTCCTCAAAAGACGAGAAGAGTACCTCCGGGGGACTTTGCACGCGAGCTTCAGTCCCCGGTCGAGTACGCGCTGGAGCGTTGTTTTATGACCACGAGCCAGGTATCCCCAAACAGGACAGGCGTAGGTAATCACGGGCAACACGTACGTGTTGACTATGAGCTTACCTAGCCGGGGGGTCATTGCCGGATTAGAAAGCACGGGCCAGAGTCTACTGAGTTGCGCCGAAGCGCGTTGTCGGATGTACTGTACATGGGTTCGCCAGGTGAGTCGGGAATCCACGTGGTGCCCGAGGTCCTTACGCTATTGGTCCAGGGCACCTCGACGGGGCCTACTTTAAGCGGCCGAGGCCGCTTACGTTTTCGCGAGAATATTACCGCGGCGCTCTTGGAAGCGTTAACGGCAACTCTCCAGTCATCGGTCCACCCGACATACGCGTCGAGTTGGCGCTGGAGCTTAACTGCCGCATAACTCGCGTTCGGCTCTGAGGCAAAAGCCGCAGTGTCGTCCGCGAACAGCGACAGTTTCACTCCAGGAACTCGGGGCGTGTCGTTGACAAACAACGAGAACAGGAGAGGCCCAAGGACGCTTCCCTGAGTGACGCCAGCGGTAATTCGCCTCTCCGAAGAGAGAGCGTGGTCTACTCTCACTCGGAAGCTACGGTCTCGCAGAAAGCTGCCGATCAAGTGAACGTAGCAGTCTGGGAGAAGGACTTCCGTGAGTTTGTACAGGACACCCTCGTGCCACACGCGGTCAAAGGCTTTCTCTACGTCTAGGAAGATCGCAGTCGTCTGTTTGCCCTGGCAGCCAGCCTCGGTTATGCATTCCACGAGTCTCATCAGCTGATGAGTCGAGGAGTGCAGCTCACGAAAGCCGAACTGTTCGGGGATCAGCACGTCTAGTCTTTCTAGATGGTCGCGGATCCTACGCTGGATCAGACGCTCAAAAACCTTGGACGTCGCGGACAAGAGGCTGATGGGCCTGAGGTTTTCCACTCGAGAAGAATTCTTTCCCGGCTTGGGTATCACAATGACGGTAGCCGTTTTCCATTTCAACGGAAAATAGGCCAGTCTGAAGCATGAATTGAACAGGTCAGTGAGGAACTGGGTTCCTCGCTCCGGAAGGCGATGGAGGGCGGAATTCATGACTCCTTCCGGGCCAGGCGCCTTCCGGGGCTTGAGCTGAACAATCCTCTCAGAGACCTCCTCCGGGGAGATGGGCTCCGGCGGGACTGTGATATCGGCCGATAGAAAGCGCTCTACCTCGCGGCAGATTTGCTCAGTGAAAGCCGGGTTCTTGGATGGGTTGGGAGCGAACTGACGCTCTAAACTGTCAGCCAAGAACTCTGCCTTTTCGAGGGGGCGGCCAAGGGGTTGACCGCCGGGTCCGGCCAGTGCGGGGAGAGGCGCGCGTTTGCGCTTTCCCGTTAGGGCACTGGGAATCCGCCAGACATTACGGTCCTCGGCAGGGCCATCCATCTGTGTAACACCTAGCTCCCAGTTGCGTCTACGGAACGCCAGCATGTCGCGACGCAACTTGCCGGACGCTCTGTTGAACGCAGCCTTGTCAGCCGGGTCACGAGTCCTCTGCCAGCGTCTCCGGAGGCGATTCCTCTCGCAAGCGAGCTGAGACACCTCTTCGGGGATCCGCTGATAGTCGGACGTGAGCCCCGGCTTCATCCGAGAGGACACGTCTACCGCCAAGACTACGGCTGTGTCGAATAAGGCAACTGCCTCGTCGACATGCTGGGTAGTGTCGAGCGGGATATGCTCTGGTAGGCGGCGACTGAACGCCGGGCCAAAGCGGTCCCACTCGATTACCCGCCGCTCATCGCGGACGGTGGCGTGCTGGGTAGCTATATGCACACTGATAGGGCAATGGTCCGAGGACAGTTCCGAAATGACGGAGACGTGGACCGGGCAATAAACGCCCCTGACCGCGGCAATGTCCAGTACGTCAGGGCGGGAGTTAGCCCTCGAGGGATAGTATGTAGGCCCGGTAGGACCCATGACTGTGACCCGAGCCGCATCAGCATACCTGCGTAAGCGGGTCCCGTTTGGGTTCGCCAAGCGGCTCCCCCAATCGGGGTGCTTACAGTTCAGGTCGCCCGCCAGGACTACCCTCCTGTGTGCTCCAAAGACGGCCTCCAGATCGTTCGACAGGAGCTCCGTTTGTGGAGGCTTGTAAGCGGAAACCACGAGTAGACCGCCGAGAGCACCATGGAGCTCGACCGCGGTGCACTCGAGGTTCCGCCGCTGAGGCAGGACAACGCGGTGATGGCGAAGACTCGCCTTCACCGCGATGGCTGTGCCCCCTCCTGCGCGACCCGACCGGTCGTCCCGGTGGCCCACGTAGTTTGGTAGTCGGAAACGACGATGCGGGGTCAGGTGCGTCTCGCCAAGAAGAAGCACGTCGGGCTTGTGACGGGCAACGAACTCTAAGAGCTCAGAATGCCGGGAAGCGAGGCCGTTGGCGTTCCACGCCACGAGCTCGAGGTCTCGCTTGAGGGATTGCCGTGGTTGTCCGTTCATAACAGACCTGTAACACGGCAGGCTTCCACCAAGAAGAGGAACTTATCTTGGGGCGAGGCTGTTGCCAAGCGTTCCTTGATTTTAAGGAAAGTCTGGGCTACTTTCTGCAAGTCGTAGCTTGCCAGAAAGTCTGATACAACGGCGAGATCATGGGAAGATGAGGCCTGGGGAGAACGCTTGGCGGCAGCTGCATAGCTACGGCGGGGCGAGACGGTGGAAGCCTTGGGGGCAGGTACTGGAGCGGGTGGCCTCTCTGGCTTTTGGTGGACGGGCTTGGGTCCAGTGGCAGGTAGTTTAGGCTGGCCCGTGTTCTTGGCCTGGGTCCTACCTTTCTTGCCCGATCTGGGGTATCGTGGCTTGGGTGGCGGCGGCCGTGGAGGATCAATTTCCTCATCGTCCGGCAGCGGGACTTGAGTATAGTGGGGGACTTCGCGTTCCGGTTCCGGGGGCGCGGTGGTTGGTTTGGCCTTTGGAGCTTCGCTCGGGCTCACTGCACTGCTGGGTTTCGGAACCGGAGCAGACCTCGGGGCTGGTCTCCGGACCACAGGTTCAGCGGCTTTGGCCGTCTTGACTGGTTTGGCAACAACAACATTGCGAGGCTTAGGCTGGACCGGTTTCTTGAGCTTGTCCAGCTGCTCGTTATATACTGGGCAGCGCCTGTTATTTGCAGCATGGGCGCCGCCACAGTTAATACAGTATCGGTGGTTGTCCGGGACAGCGCAGGCCTGCGTCAAGTGGTCATTTCCACAGCGGACGCAGGTCGGCGCGTTCCGACAACCGAAGCTGCTGTGGCCGAACCGCTGGCACCTGTGGCACTGAGAGATTCGCCCGGTCTGACGGCAGGGCTCTACGCTCACGCAGAGCCCGAAAAGCCGTTTCAAATCTAACAAGGCCTGGGAGGAGTCGCCCTTCTCTACCAGGAGTCTGATTAGGGGGAGTGGTCGACGCGAGCCATAAGTAGTGTACAGCCGAGAGGCTCCCACAACCTTATAGCCCGCGTCGCGCAGTTCGTCGAGGACGACCTGCGGATCCGCCTGTATGTCCAGGCCCCGAAGGACGAGGGCTACAGGCTTGGTGCGGTTAAGTGTGTAGGTGTGGAATTGGAACGATTCACGTTCCAGCCACTGGACAACTCCGAAGTGTTCGGATGCACTGCGGCAGGTAACGCCCACAGTCTCACTCGCAAGGAGCTTGACCGATGCGTTATCCGCCAGTGCAACGACCTTACGGAGTCGGCGAACGAAGCCGATAACATCCCTGACGTTCGTGACGAACACCGGCGGGATCCTTCCTTCGGAGGTGCGACTAGGCAAAACCTCAGCGGAGGCTTGGAATGCCGCCGAGTCCGTAGCCGAACTCAAGGTGGTCAGGGAGGGAGACTTTCTCGGCTTGCCACCGTGCCCTACTTCCACCCAGTCGGTGGAAGCCGAGGTCTCCATGGCTAGGGAGTCAGACTCCGGCAGAGGTACAGGGCTGCTTGGCCTACTGGCGGCCGTGCAGCCGGAAGGTCCGGCCTTTGCGGGCTTGGTCGGCCCTAATAAGGACCGATTATTCTGACGAGCTTGCGCGGGTTCAGCAGGGCTTCCCGCGCGAGTCGTAGGGTTCCCGACTGGCCCAAGTGGCCGGCCGGGGGGCTCGTTGCTGCCGCACAGTGCTACAGGGGCACTACCAGCTGGTCTACTGCCGACTAGCTCGGCTCTTTGTCCAGCGGGTGTCCGGGGGCCGAACTGTGACACCGTCACAGTGGCGGCGCAACCCGCATCTCTATTTGTCAGTCCTACTCTCGGACTCCCCGGATTACGCTGGACAGCGCTACCTATCAGACTTACCGGCACTGTGCGGCAGGTCCCAGTTGTGTTATTGCTGTCTTCGTCTTGCAGGCAAGGCGGGTGGTCAATTTCCATCGCTGCAGCTGGATGGTGGCGCTGGCGATGAGAAGATTCTTGATCCGGCGGTTTCTTCTTTACTGCCGCCGCAGTAGCTTGAGCTGAAGGCCTCTTCATGGCAGTCTTGTAGAGGTCGAGGCGATCCTCTTCTGCGTTGTTGTAGATGCTGTAGATGCTGTTACCTCTTCGAATGCGAGCAGTCGAATGAGTCACGATTCTGTCACCTCCTGTCACCAGAGAAGGGCTTCCAGTCGAACCCTTAATTTATACCCTCTCGAGATTCCGCACCTGTTGGTTCCGAAATTGTCCTGTAGAGACCTGCAGATCACATGATATCCCCCACTCCCGAACCTTTTCATATATTTGCAATTTTTTGCAAATGGCAATGTTTTGTACGGAAATGTTTTGAGATAGTACAAATCATAGATAATTTGATTAAGCACTCACTGTATTAATTTGAGCGTCTTAGTGTAATTTGCGTATTTTTGGCACACTTATTTCGCACTGACTTCGCGTAGTGTGTCCTACTAACGTAATTTTCTTACTGTGGATAACTATAAAATTTACACACACTTTGGTGCCTTTTGTTTGTTTATACACTAATTAGTTTCCACACAGAGAATTAAAATGATTATTTTAGTAATTAATTGGGGAGGGTGGTTGGGATTCCTGTCTGTACATGCATCACTAACACACACAAGATACACCCGTAACACACATACAATCGAGCAGGTGTTCCTTGCCTGTTGGAACAGGTCAATTTCTCCCCTAGTATAACAATGAAACATTTTTACAATCCCAGACATGTCCATTTACCCCAAACTTATAATAATTTTATAAATTTTACATTTATTTAAATCAATTTAATATACAGCATATGGCTGTATCGTTGCAATATATCTACGAGATCGATGAGCTATTGAAGCATGAGGACATTGTAAGATTTGTAAAGGCTTAACGAATACAATGGCTGTCACCTAAAGCGGGTGGATGATCAGCGTATGCCAAAGAAAATCCTGAAGGCGCATAGAAAGTCCTAGGATAAGATGGTTGGACGATGTGTTGGAAGAATGGAGTGAGGGGTTACACTGAGATGGCAATGGATAGAAGACATTTGGGAAGATCGGTGTTGGAAGCCAGGACTCACTTTGGGTCTTTGGGTTGTGGTACAAATGAAGAAGAAGGAAAAAAAGAAGACCTGGAAATATAAATAAATCTACATCGTTTTTTTGCAATAAATACGTTAACAAATAGTTGTCTTTTTCCTTTCACGATTATGATAGGAAATATTCGTAGTAATTAATTAATTCCATTTTTAACAACATTAGGCGTTTTTATTCTTAAGTTCTCTAGGCGATGTCTGTTTTATTCTCAAGTTCTCTCTGTAAAATATTGTAAACTTATTATGGACATAAAGTAAAACGCTCCTTCATGTTAAGGAGGAGAATGAGTAGTCTTAATCTTTAATGGGCTTTATCCCTTTTCAGTCCTGTTAAGGATTGAATTTTGTTTTACTCCTTCGTAGCGAGCACCTAAGGGAAAACCTCATACCGAATTTCATGGTTAAGTGTTTAGTGGTTCGGGATATATCGCGATCAGAGAGTCTCAGTGAGTGTTATTTGTATGTTTAATATTTATATATGCAACGCGCGCGCGCGCATTCACACGCACACACAGGCGTATCTAGAATTTAGCCTTGGGTGGTCCGGCAGAGTCGTACAAAATAAAAACGATTACAAATAAATTCATACAAAAGAAAAAACGATTTAAGACTAAGCAACATTACTATCTTTAAAGTGGTTGAAAAACGTGTGATAACATCCTGAAATTAAACCCATTAAAGTAAACGCAGAAATCTTGTTTACAAAATACTTATTGACTGAATTGATTTTCCTATATTTCATATTTCAAACGTATACACTAATGCTGAGTAATAAACCTGTTTGTGTATCTAAAAAAGAGTTACTACTAAACTAGCGTACGCAGCTGAAAAATAACAAAATAGCCTAAATATTAACATATTAATAAAATTTTTCAACTTTTTTCGACACTCTGGGAGAGGTGGTCCAGTCCCGTTCGTCCTCCCCGTAAATACGCCCCTATGCACGCGCGCACGCACACTCCCACAGATCTTATTTCGCAATTAAAATACCGTGACAGTCCCGACCGTAATCAGCAGTGTAGCCTAGTTATCCAACCTTCGAAAACACCTATGCCGAGACATTTCGAAGGACACTTTCTTGTTTCATCCAAGGAGTCTTACGTGATTTTCACTCTGTAGAATAAAAACGTGAACCACTTAGAGTTGGGCTTACAGAAAACCCACGTAAATTCTGCTGTAATGTCTGCCGAGTGAAAGCGTCTACTGCCAGTATTCAAAACATGTAGTATGTTTCCTCGTATCAAAGGCCTGTGAGCCTCTGAAAGGAAAGTAAAACCCTTATAGCCTGTAACACAGCAACTATAAGTAGGCCTTTACCCGCAGTATAGAAGCACAGACTAAACCTTCTTCAGTATAGAATAACTTTCCGAGTCGATACTGTATAAAAGTATGAACACAAAACAGATCTAGAGAACAACATCGTGCTGGTACAAGGTTACGAGCTGGTACGTGTTCTTACATTAATAATGGTACCGTTTAAAAATGACAAACAATTCGGGTAAAAATATTACACCGAGAAAATAGTTTCGTTGCCATTGCAGTTAACATTAGAGCTAGATGTTAGTGTGCACACACAAGAGATTTTCGGTTCTTATTTTTATTTAATTAGATACAGTTCAAATAGTAGTGCATACTCGTGACATGCACGCGCGATCCGTATATAGCTTACGCATAACATTCAGCGGTCTTGACACAATCAGCCAGCTTGTAACAATTATTATAGGGATATTACTAACAACGTCGTCGTCCGCGGAATTTCAATGTTTCCATCTTTCGGGACATACTCAGTAATTTTCTTCACCAATCTTAAACTTATAATACTTCACGACTGGAGCTGGAAATTTTCTGCACCGTCTGATTTATCAGCTTCAGTGAGATCTCGTAGTTCTGACTCGATGTTCTCATTTCTAGTAAAGCCTTCTCTCTCTCTTACAGGCTATAAGCATAACGTACGTTAGAAAGTTTATTTCTGATACCCGAATATGTCTCATTCCCTTACATGCCAGGATCTAATAAGTGTTAGTTACCTTATAAAAGAGTTACAATTGCCAAACATTGTGTGTTGTAGATTTATTGGTGTACTAGGGAACACGGTTGTGTGGTTAACGTATCGTCAATGCAAAGCCTTAATCGATAACAGCAAGGCCGCGCAGTGGCTATGGAGACAGTACAACACGACCTTTACACCCGAAAGGGTAGAGAGAGAGAGAGAGAGAGAGAGAGAGAGAGAGAGAGAGAGAGAGAGAGAGAGAGAGAGAGAGAGAGAGAGAGAGAGAGAGAGAGTAAATGTTCAAAAAAGATTTATTAGTATCGTTAGAAGCGATGATTCTCTAAGCTGCATATCACAACATGAGGTGAGCTCACGGTCCTTAGAGGTACTACTTCCTGGCTGCCTGAAAGAAACTGCGATTTTGACTAATCAGCATTTCCATGAAAAAGAAATATCTTTGGTAAAAATAATGTCACAAAGTACTCGAGGTTTATTTTAAATATTCGAAAACTTTTTTAAATGTAGTCTGGAAAACAATAGTCATTTTTCAACATACCTGGAATAAAGATTACTATAAATAGGGTTGTTTATACTTTCCATTTAATTGCTAGCTGCCTAACCGGCTACAGTGGCAAACAATTAAAATTTGAAATTATAATCTAATTTTGCAAAATATGACTGATAAAGGTTTTAGAGTGGAAAGAGTAGATATAAATTTTCTGTGGCAAGTATTAAAAGAAAGAAGATACCCACAACAACTTATTAGAACTATGGAGAACTATTCGAACTAAGGCCTATATAATGGGACAAGTATACCTGTTAAAAAAAATTATAGGATAGCTCAACACATATCTGTCATTAGACAGATATCACAGTTATTAGACAAGGGTGCAGTATATCACCTACTTTTTTAACATTTATATTGACGATCTCGTAAGGGAATGAAAACATCCAGTGAACCTGAAAAATGGGAGCATTAAGATATCACGAGACAGATTTTTAAATGTCCTGTTGTTTGCTAACTACTTTTTGTAACTGAAAATAAAATAATCTGCTTTACAATAATCTTTTTTTAAGCTTCATGAGATTTTCAAACAATACAATATAAAAATCTCCACTACAAAAAGAAAACTAATGGCATTTCGAGGTAAGGAACCAATAAGAACAAAAATAAATTATTAATGATCCAATTGTAGAACAGGTGAGTCATTTAATTATTTGTAAAATGATAATGGCTATGACAGGAATTATGATATCGACATTAAGTTAGGTAAGCTCCAGGCTATCCGTGGGACAGTAAATCATATTTTTAGAAACAAGGTACGTCGAGATACAAAATTAAATTATTACAAAGTTATGGCTGTCCTGTAATATCCTATGGATGTGAATTATGGACAACAACCAAGAAATAAGGAATTAAAATACAGGGCTCGGAAATGGCGTTTTCAAGAGGAGTTAAAAGGTGTTCTAATCTTGATCGTCTAAAGAATGATGCCATAAGAGAAGAGTTAAAAGTTTTTAACTTGAATGAAAAATTAAAAGCTACAAACAACGATGGGAAGAACACTTAGAAAGAATGTCGGATTCCAAGCAAATCTGGAAATACAAACCTAACCTATAGGACGCAGGTGTGTGGGTAGTGTAGACCCAGGGAGAGATGGCTGGAGGATCTTTGAAGGCGGAACAGGCAGCATTTTGTCTATACCGTGTTGTGAAGATGATGATGATGATGATGATGATGATGAAAGTTTTAGATAAAAATCTCAAGCAGACGATGATAGTTTGAAAGCCCTTATAAAAGAATAATTTAAATAGCAGGAAAGAAACTGTGGAATGATATTTTTAAAAAACCGAAGAACACTTTGTGAAGAGGAGACCAGAAACAATATATCCTCTTATGTAACAATGTAAGAAATACGTTATGGTTTAATAAGTGGGCCAGCAGTCGCCAGCCGCACATAATTTACACGACACCGTAGTTAAATGAAAATCATTAGTTTTATGGCGTCCGTGAACTGCGCATTTGTGCGACACTTTTATTGTGTTGATTAATGTGAGAAAAGGGATGGTTCTATTGACGAGTGATGAATTAGCGCGGAGAGAAAGCAACGCGACGCCTACCCCAGGCAGCTGCTGTATTTGTGAACGTGAAAGATAACGCAGGCTATATAATTGGGGAAGATGGATGGATAAAAGATGTAGCCGTTGGAAAATTCGATGGCGACAATGTAGCCCTATCGGTTTTGCCATAAGTAAAACGGCAATAAATCAGTCGCGTGTTTGCGAGTGAAAACAGATTTCCTTGTTTGAAGAAGACTGTTGGCTTTTAATCAGAAACGGTTTTAGTGTAATTATGCTAATTATTATTATTATTGAATTATCCAATTATAAATTGGTAAATTGGGTCTAATTAACTTCGTATACTAATTATATGTATTCAAACAGAGTTGTAATTGATATTAATATTAATACACATATGAAAGTAACTTATATTTGTCGGATTAGACTCAACATAGTTATCAAATCAATATGATTGTATGAGCCTGTTAATCGGACATTTCAATGGTCGATTTGGTTGTGTCCATTGATAATTAGCATAACTCTGAGACTCTTTATGAAAATGCTTGGACTGTGATAAATTAATTGTCAAGGTTAATTTGCAATAATGAACGCAAGATTTAAGTAAATAAATAATAATTACTTATTTATTATATTGTTAGTTAAGTAAATTACTATGTCCTGCAAATACATAATTAAAACACACAATAACAAAATACAATAATATTCGTTCGTTGTTTCCTGAAAACAAGACATACAGTACATTCAAATACAACAAATAATATACATATACAAATAATAAACAATCAAATATACTTTATCCCTAACTAAATGCGTTCATTATGCTCAGATGAATTATTTTAATATTAACTTTATAAGATTTATGATTTATATAACTTTACAAAATCTCTCGGGAGTAGCTCTATGAAAAGATGAGACAGTGCAGTAGTATGTGTATCACTAGGATTTAATAAACATAAATGCTTATCTTGCAAAAGGGTTTATCCAAAATTCCATCGGCGTAAGCTGACATCCGTTGGTGGATTCCTTGTACATGCTAATCACTGTTAATTGAAGAACACTTCACTAATTTCCACTCTTGTGTTGTATAGTGTGTTGTTGTACTCCCCGCTGGTGTCGAGTGTTTTGAGTTCAAGTGTTAAGAGGTCAACATCGTCATTAAGATGGTTTACTCTTAGAGTTTGCTGTGTGCGTGTTCATATAATTAACCATTTCATCTATCTTTGACGTAGTGTATGCTATGTGCGTAATAATGTTCGGTTTGGTTCATTCAGTTCAAATGTTCAATATAGCGAATCATTATGGTGGAATAGTGTTTGAATTGTCACCCACTGTTATACTCTCAAAATGTTACTCACTTGTATTATTATGTTGAGTGTCGGTCGTAGTTTAGAGTCACGTACGCACTGATATTTAATGATAGTTATGTCTATACGTACTGTTGATTATCGGAACTCATATTACTGTCGAACAGACTTTTGTGTAATTTACATTGTATTGAATGTCTAAGTTCACTTATGATCGCGACATGGTTACGATTTCACTGAGTTAAAAGTTCGGTAAGTCGCGTAAACTATTTCAATTACTAACTGTATTACCGCTCCAACTACTACTGTATTACTGCCGTATTACTCTATTACCAACTGTCTTACTGTCTTACTGCCTTACTGACTGCCGCTCCGCGTCCTCGCAAACAGTTTTTATCAAACATACTACCCAGAAGGCAAAATTCTATATTTCCACGCCCTCTCGGATTGGTAATAGGTTCCTTTAAATTCCTACTACCCTGTAGATCTTGTCATCGGTTTCCCGATTCGTCGTTCGAGCCCTTCTTACTCTCTCCACGAGTTCTTTAGGAAGATGCCCAACGCTGGTTGGTCGCCGACATCCCCGGAATATTCCAGCGACAAACGTTGTGCTAAATTCTCAGAAACTAGAGCAATTCTCTCGCCTGTCTGTCAACCTTTGTTTCGACGTTGTTGAGGCACTCTGACTTAGCTTTTGTTAAGAGTCTGCAGTGTCTTGGTCAATTGTTCAATTTACCCTTCGCTCGTTCCGCCGATTATCAACTCTTCGTTGGTGACATCCTCGAACGAATCCCACGCTTTCTAGTTGTAAATTTAGCTAGTGTCAGGGTTTGTTTTCATGCTGAGCTGCGCGTACTTCCAGTATTCACTGAGTGTCCGTTCTATTGTTTACATATTTGTCGAGATTTCTCTGTACCCCTTAGTTGCTGGGTGTAGCCTTTCTTATGTGTGCTCGTTACAACTCACCCCCACAGCATGTGTTCCATTTCATTTCTGCGTAACCAGGCAGCTGGACTAAACCTTTGTTTCGTTCGCTAGGTGCTGTAAATTGTAACAAACTTTGAGCTGTCAACGACGTTCCTTAGATTCTTATTGTAGCGCGTACACAGCCGTTTTTTCATTGTCTTCGTACTGGCGTCGGGTCTGACGTGTCCCTAATTCGTCTTTATTTACGACCCGGGCTTGTGTCCGTCAACTCGAGTGTGTGAGCGTGCCACTTGATCGAGAAATTATAAATTTTTAAAATTTCGATCACTATACGGTAGCCTTTATTTATGCATCGCCACTTAGCGAAACCTAAACAGGACAAACACATGATAATACTATTTCAGTAAGCTATACAAATACTTCCCTTAAAAATGCATGAATTAAATTTAAGAATTATTTTAAGAATATTCAATAATTATTAAATTTTAGTGTTTGATGTATTTCCAACAACCTATAGATGTTTGTGAAAAATATTACCATGTTAAACTCAATGACTGCCATTTTATATTAGGAAAAAAGTAGTTGCGTCTTGTAATCGGTGTTCCATAAATGATGAGTTTTTAGAAAAATATTAAACCCATTTCATAGATGAGAAAAGTATGTTAACACACCTGAAATAATTTTATAAAAAGCTCTAAAAAGTGAGAAATTATTCTTACATTCAATGCCATGCAATATGGAAACCATGAAATTCCGTGAAAAATATCGGTATCGAGAACCATACTTGACTTTCATGTTCTAAGATTTGTGTTGTAACTAAACCCTGTATGCGGTCTTTACAAAAAAAGATAATAGAGAAAAAATTTTATTTCAAAAAAAAAATTTCAATAAAAAAAATTTTTTTTTAATGTTTTATTTAATGTCTGTAATTGTGAAATAATCCTGTTTTAATGTTCTGTTAAAAATTTTAGTAGTTAAGAAGGTATTTATTAATTATTGAGCACTTCTGGAAGATCTGAACCAAGTCTGGAGTTAATCAGATTAACTCCGGTCAGCAATCGATTTATGATGTTTATTGCTGGTCCAATATCTCACTGTTAATTAATATTTTCTTCTTCTTGAAGTCTCGTTGCATTAATAAATAAACCTTAAATTAGCATGTGAAATAATAATAGATACAAACAATTGAAATAAATGGATTTATTAACAAATTTAATAAATAATCGATTTTTAATCGATTGGGAGCAATTATCGACTCCGTCTCAGGGAACAATCGATTCGTTCATACAGTGGAAAAAATTATTACAAGTATTATATAAAAAAGGTTCTTGGAGCGATTATATTAATAGTCAGAGAAGGGTCAACGAGAAAGTATAAAATTAACAATTAAAGTAATTTCAATAATTATTATTTAACAATATTTAAAGAATTCTGATATAATGTTTAATAAAGTTGAATCATCAAACCATATGTAGCTTCTGACGTCACTCGATGAGGAAGGCACAGAATCGTATTTTTTAAAGATGGCCGCTCCTAGGTATGGCGAGATTATTGGGAATGTCGTCATGTTAAAATCTCACAGTAAAATTACCTTCATAAATGTTTGAAATGTCCCCGCACTGGTGTAATCTGTCTAATAGGTTGTTTGGTGTGTTCTGAAGAAGTGTTCCGTGTATACTTGTGTTAATTATGTTATTTGATATGTGTTCACTTCTGTGGGTTAACTGCTCAAAAAGTGGTTATGATTTGTAGCGTTAATTATCACAAATATATTGTTTTACTGTTTTAAATCACTAGTATAATGAAGTTTGGTGTTATTTTTCACTATTGTCGCTAAAGTTTCTGTAGGTTTAGTTAGAAAAGTGTTTAATTTATTTAACTAATGTTACATTGATATTAGAAGGTAACCGTAGTACCATTTTCTACACGGTTTTAAGGAACGTTATATTACACAACTATTCAGCTTGATATTCAACAAAAGACTAGACTAACTTCCTTCATGTTAGTCAAAATCTGGCCCAGTTAATCTCTGAAAAAGTATTGTTAAAATATTTTGATTTCCCATACACATGATACAAAATTACATTATATATGGAATTTATTTATTTTATTCGTCACCTTCATGAATTATGAACCTTATCATTGGTTTAATCATCTCATTCCTTTTAAATTGATATATTATAGTCCATATCTGTTGACATTTTGTGGAAATTACCAAATTTCTCTTTTTTTGGAAATCTAGGCTCAAAAATTGGTTTCCGCCTTCATATAAATTTTTCTGCCATTTTAATTGTTATTAATACTATTATAATAAATTTTAATTAGTCATATTTCTCTTCCTTTCCTTAAATACATATAAATTGAACCTTTGAACTGGTTTCTTATGTTAATCTCTGAATTTGATATTGCTCTTTAAAATTAATTAATTTATATATTTTGAAAATTTACAATATTTTAAGGTATATTTCCTTATTATCACTTTAACTCATAGGATCATTCACAGTAATGGTTAACTGATTTACCTTACCTAAATCTTGCTAGTTTACAGGAATTATAAGTGAATTAAATGGTTTATATGGCTTCTGTGAATTCACCACATGGCCTAGAGTTGAGAATTTTATATTTCTGTCTTTCTCAAATAAATTTAATCCTACTCCTCCTCTGACTTTACATAGTTATTATTACATGAAAATAAAACGTTTTACAAACCCATTGTGAAGTATAGTATTTGGTTAATACTACTGTTATATATAAAATAATAATGAACATGCTGCATGCATGCTGTTATTTGGCAAACATAATTCATTTTAAACACATATAAATCTTATTTATTAAAAATTCTTATAAACCTATTGAGTTCATGGCTGTGAACAAATAGCCATTTTAAACAATTTAAACCTATGAACATAAATTAATGCCAGTCCTTTCTGGGCTAAACCATTATTATCTATTATCCCCTTCATCAGTAAACATGTCCACCCATACAATAGTTATTATCATTTTTACAAATGTCTTGTAATAACAGAGTTACATTAAAATAATAAAATATTGGAAATCTTCCATTTTATTATTTTATGATGATGTGTATTATTGAATATAAAAGTTGTTATATAGCATATTGATAAGTCATAGTATCACCAACTTTAAGTTTATTGTATTTCCAAAAACACTTGCACAAGTTCACTTTCACTGGTGGTTCTGATATTTTGAGTCTTATTATCTCAGACCAGACCTTTAGTAATCATGGACTGTTAAGACTTGTTTATTTTCTTTATCACACAATAGCTTTAGTTGGTTCACTTCTTATTATATTAGACAACACTTTTGATTTCTTAATAATTACATTTTTATAGGATTTTGGGATGTTATACTTTCTTTTTAATTGTCTCTATGGGTTTGGGGTTGATGGTATTTAATAATAGGTTTTATAACGGTGTTTCTTTCATACTATTTCTTCCTCTCTTCTTGTCTTCTTTCCTTGTCTTTCTTCTTATCTTCTTTCTTGTCTTCACTCTTGTCTTTCTTCTGGTCCTCCTTCTTCTTGTCTTCTTGTCTTCATTCTTCACTCTTGGGTAAACCAAGGTACTTCGTGTTATCTCGACTGATGTTTAGTTTGGAGTATCGAATGTATTTACTGATACTGACTTTGCTCTTCGCTAAAGGTTTCAGGGTATTGTTTACTTCCTGATCACAAATTTTATTCTTCCCTCTTCTTGTCTTTGGGGTATTTTGGTGTTTCACCACTCTCAAACTGATTCTCTCTTCTTGATATTGTGTTATCTAATTTGTTTACTGCTCCTAGCTTCCTGGGTAAATTCCTGATTTTATAATATGAGTTGCTTTCAATAATTTCTTTGATTTTTAACAGTGGTTTTTATATAATGTAATGAGAATTTTTATTTTATTGTTGTTTATTCCTTTGATTTCATTCAATTTCATTCGATTTTATATTAACATATGTGGTGTAATTAATTTTTATTATTTTATATGAATTAATAAGTAGTGGATTTTCTGTCACGCTACAGAATGCCCTTCTCCAGAAGTGATTTTTTCAGACTATACTTGCTTTGTCTGAAACAATTGCTTATGATAATTATTGTAGTTTTGTTATTATTCTTGACTTCCTTCCATTTTAAAAATTCTCCTATTTATATTTGAGCTTATATCCTTCTCATTCTGTAGAGGATTTTCTGTCACGCTACAGTGTTTAAAATCATTTACTTGAATTCGGTTCAATAATTTCTAAAAAAATATTCCCCACCCTCAAACTATTTTCACTATTTATAGATATTTTTGTTATTGTGGGGTAGTCGTTCAATATAATGTTATTTTCGAGTCACTTTTTCTATAAAAATTAGGTACTTTATTCCTATAAAGAAACTGAACTACGTAGATAATCATCCCTCCTCCTCAGCCGATCCCCACCATTAAAGATATTTACACTTTCACAGAGTAATAGTTTTATCATATGTAATTGCTAAGGTATCTTATCCTTCAAAATTAAATTACGTACTTTACTTGATATCAGCAAAGTAATTTTCAAAAAAATGACGCCCTCCCTCTTCAACTACCCTCTCTCATCATTTACCATTTTACAGTGGATTAATATGACTTCATTTTCGGGGCATTATTTATCAAAATTAAGTACTTTACTCTTGTTAAAATACAAAAAAAATGCAAGTAAATTACCTCTTCCCTTTAACCGAACAACCCTATTTTGATATATACACTTTTATTGAGTAATAGTTTCATTATATGTAATTACTAAGTCATCTTATCCTTCAAAATGAAGTAGTTTATTCGACATCAGAAAGGTAATTTTCAAAAATTACCCCCTCCTCCTTCAACAACTATTTTCACTTAAAGATATTTCATCTACCTTTCTACAGTGGATTATGACCTACTTTTCAGGTTACTTTATTTACCAAAATTAAGTACTTTACTCTTGTTAAAACGTAAAACGTTGCATGTAAACTACACCTTCCCCTTAACCAATCTTCACCAAAATCAATAGGCCTTGAGTCCTCTACGACTCGGGCACATAGGCAAAAAATTATCTGATTCTCTTTAAATTGCGGCAGTTATCGTTCACCATAGAAAAAATTCTACACACACATAAACACACTTTTCGGAAAATGATTTTTCTTCATGTTTTGAGTGTAGTACAATAAGAATCAGCCCTTATCTCGAACACGATTTTGTTCGCGAATTAACTCTGTACCGCAACATTTATTATGAATTTATGTACTTAGTATCTTACGCTACGTGCCTGATAGGAACAAACTTTCTTATAACTTTACCCCAATACTCTTTTTAAAGTCGGTGCCAGTTATTAAACTTTTCAAAGTACAAGTTATTTACAAAATACAGTATTCTGCTGGTACTGACTCTATACTGGTCCAATACCAATTTTAAACATTATGGGACCAGAGCAGGAACATGCCCTTTCAAATAAAAAAATAAAGAATTATTAAAATCGGTCCAACCGTTCTCGAATAATCGACGAACATACATTAAAAAAAAAACATAAGGTCGGATATAGAACATCTTCCTTTTGAAGTCAGTTAAACAAGGAAGACCACATCCTGTCCAGTAGCCAACTTATACTATAACGCAGATAACACATACCTATTTACTTATACCCAAATAACACAATATTAATATACTTCGTAGGCTTACAAGGTCTGAGTCAATGTTGTTAAAATTCAGTTCGGGCTGTTTGGCCGCGGAACATTGTTTTCAACTAAAACAGATGTTTCGAAAGTGCCATCGACTGCCATCATCAGTGTAAAATGGCGCTTCGCAACGTAGGGTGGTAGACGTTGGCGATCACACTCCGTTTTTGTTGAAACTATGGACCAAGGCCAAACAGCCCGGGAATGAATTTTAACAACACAATATTAAACTTTAAAGACAATTATAAATTACAATGTCCTAAGACTATAATTGTATAATAAACCACGATGAAGACTAATTCTGACAATTATTGTAAGATTATTTAAAGTCCACAAAATAGTCTCTGTCTTCTCTTTCTTTAGCTGTCTATGTATCTTCCTGCTGCCCACTCTCTTTTTTTCACATCACCTGAATATATGTTTGTTTGTTTGTGTGTGTTTGACTCTGTAACTACTGTGTGCAATCTGATAAAAAAGAGAATTATCAGATAGACACAGAATATACCTGTGGGCATATACTCCGAAAATTAAAAAAATCGTCAGTCTGAATTTAGAGATTTCAAAAACCTCCTTAGATGTAAAATTTAAAGTGAAATCATTTATTCAAACGTAAAGCAAGAGAAAAATATGGCAGACTTACTGCATAAATCAACTTTGTAGTGCAGAAAACCCAAGCCAGCTTCCTGTCTCATAAGTCACTGCAATATGCTTTTAAAATACAGTGGCTTCGGATACAGCGGGGCGGTCGTGAGTTGCACAAGAGACGACACTACAACCTTGAAAAATAAAGTATAAAATAAATATCAAGTTATGTTACTGAAAGCAGGGGTGGAAGAATTATAATCCTAACGAAGTGGAGTATAATACCTTGTTTGCACTATAAATATTAGAACATTTTTGCTTTTACGATGGAACGGGTCTTCCTCCCTAACTCACTCACCACCAGAGACTGATACATTAAGAGGGCAGGTCACGGGAAGAATAACAAAATAAAATTTACAGGAATTCTAAATGTAACAGTATTACACTATGCTGCACAGATTCAGAAAAGTGCAGAAACTAACACAATCCTCTTGTCGACAGGAACGTTAGAAACTAACTCTTCCCGCATAAGTATGATATATGTTTTTTATATAGTTGGAAATATAAACTTAGTGCAAGACAGCTCTGAAATGTACGTATATTCATTCTTTAAAAAAGAACGGAAACACAAAACTCGAACATAATCCAGCTGCTAGAAAATGATAATAAAACAATATTATTTTTCTTTTATTAAGTTTTTCTTCTTTTTCTCATCTTCAAAGATTAGGTTATATAAACCTGTTCCGGCACCCATCTCATCCTCGGACGATCCGTCTCTTCTATCAATGGCTTTATAGTTCAGTCCCGCTTTCGGCAATCGATTCTCTGTTATCCTTTGCAGATGATCCCACCGTTGTCTTCTGTAAATTGAAATGAATTCATTTATGTTCTTTACATCGAGTTCTGCTCTGATATCCTCATTCCGTATTCTATCTTGCAATGTATAATTTAAAGTATATCGAAGAAACTGAGTTTCAGCACTGTGAATCTTGTCGCTTTCCATTTTTGTCATGTAATACGCCTCACTCGCATTAATCATGTGGGTATTGCAATTGTCTTATAAAATTTAATCTTTGTTCGTGTCTTGTTTTATTTCTAAGAATTCTATGAATCGTACTACAAACATTCCTAAATTTATTTATCTTCTCTCATATATCATGTTCATATTCATAGCTTACTGCACAGCCGAGATATTTGAAACGGCTCACTTGTTCTAAAGTGTTTATAACTATCCGAGTCCTCACTGGATATTTACCTAAAAAGGCCATGGTTTTGGTCTTTCTTACTGAAATTGTCAGTGAGTACTCTCTTGCCACTTCTTTGTAAATCATCCTCATTTTCTTGAATAAGAACTATGTCATCCGCATATAGCAGGGAACCCATACAAATTGATTAAGTTGTATTCCCGAAGTCACTCTGGATTTCCACGTTCTCAACATGTCGTCAATTTATATATTAAACAAGGTTGGGGAAACACTCCATCCCTGCCTAATTCCGTTATTTATTGGAATGTCACCTGAGAGCCTACCGTTCAGATCCAGACTACAGATGTACTTTTATAAAGGATCTTAACTGAATTTATTAAATGCTGTGAATATCCTCTTCTATCCATAATATTCCATAACTTTTGATTATGCAACTTTTGGTCTACCATTATGCAATGCTTTTTCCAGATCACCAAAAGCGATATGCGTTTCCTGGTTATACCCCCGCCTTTTCTCTATTATCTGTCTTAATACTACAATATGTACTGTATGCAAATGCTTACTGCCCCTCGTTGGGCATGCCATATACAAGTGTGTTTTCTACAGTTGTTAATTAATTTTATTTAATTAAGTATTGAGTTGTAATTAAGATATAACTAGCCCACGTTTGGGATGACATGTGCAAATATCTTTTATAGTTGTTAATTATTTATGCCACGCGTTTGGGAGCCATGTGTAAATATCTTTTATAGTTGTTAATTATTTATGCCCCGCATTTGGGAGCCATGTGTAAATATGTGAATAATTGCATGTGTTAATAAATAATAAATGTAACAAAAGTAATAAAGTGTAATCACCTTTTATGTTGCTCGAATGTCATATTTTGTTGGGATGTCATAGATAACTATGGATATTTTATATATATATATATATATTGTAGCGTGACAGATAAACGCATAATAATGAATGGCATTGATCATTAGAATAATAAGATTATAACATTTAAATCCGAAGAAAGCATTAAATTTAATATAAAGAATTAATTCATAGCAACTGTGCAGAACAATCATTGTTAAAAAAAAAATGTAAGTTCAAATAAAAACAAGTTACTAGTGATGAATCATCCAAAACCAGTATAATAACCCAAGGTTTTAAAAATATAACCCAGGAAGGTAAGGAGTATATAAAGAAGCAACACAGAATATGACTAAACCCACAACGAGGATAAACAAATAAAAAAGAAACCCTGAATAAGGCAAGATCCACCATAAAAGGTGATGTATTTCTAGGAACCAGAAGAAGATGAAGAAATCCCAAGAAACCCGATGGCATCAAGAAGAAGATGGAGAAGATACCAGTCCAAGAAGACAGAAGAAAAGAAGACACCATTGAAGAAAGAAGAAGAAGACAGCATCCTGAAGAAGAAGGAATGCTCTTATAAAAAAAAAACCATGTCCCCATATCCCAAAATAAATAAAAAAAAAACACAAATAATAAAAAGTATAACGAAATAGTCTTGAACAGTAACCACATGTACAATAAAATTAAGAGAAAAAAGTGTATAGAGTAAGAGTTGCCAGTGAACCAGGATGAAATAATAATATAATACCCAAAGAACAAATCTTCATTGTAACCCACAAACCAATTTATTGATGTTAATAAGACTAAACAACCATTTAGAAATAGCATCAAAAAGTGTAAAGTGAACCAGTGCTAGTTTGGGTATTATAAAAAATAAACCTTATGTTTCGTCCTTGGCATCCACAAACTGTGTATACAATGAAATATACAACTTTAAGTGACTTATAATTTGTACCAGGTGAATGTGATATGTAATAATACCAGGATGTCAATCTGTTGAAAATGACATTTTTCCTTTAAAGGATGAATAAAAACAGATTCACATAAAGTGACAGGGTACAATTACCCAATACCATATTTAAAAGACAGTTTAAAAACTGCATCGTTCAAATTAATATAATAGATAGCAAATAAGAATATAGGTATAAGGTTTTGTGAATATAGAATAAGGGTTTTAAAAATGTATTAGGTATAAGGACATTTATTAAGTTTGGAACCACTAACATCCTAACTGTAAATATATTTATTACTTGTATTTATAGTAATAATTAAGTAAGATGTTAGATGGGAAAAAACCTCCTTTGTAAATAATATTTCTATGTTAGTAATAAGTGTTGATTGTAAAAAATGTCTGAATGGTTGAAGACAACCATCATTTGAAAATATTTCTTATTTGTTTAACCATTTATAGTATTGAAACCAATACTAATTATTGTTATGTTTAATTAAAAAAATGTTTAGTTTATAACACCATGTTTAAAAAGTCAGAGAGGGTATAACACAGTATGTATTGTTTGTATAAAAATTTGTAAGAAAAAACTTGTTAAAAAATCTAGGCAAAATAATGAAAACCAAACTTCATCAGAACAGAGAAATTACTCACTTAAATACATTTAAACTAAAGGGATTTAGATAAAATAAACCAGAGATGAAGCCATATAATTACAGATACCACTTAAAAAGATTCTGTAAAATTATAGCCAGAATTATAAATAAAAATGGAAATGACAAAAAATTTGGAGAGGGGAGTCATATATTCCAACATAATATTTTAAAAATTAACCAGTTCAAATAATTACAAGAAACTAAGGGAATATAAACCTTTTAATAAGATATGAGATTATTAATCATAAATATAACTTTAAAATGGCAGAATTTGCATAATGACAGGAAGTTAATTTTGAAAATTTACCAAAGACAAAATGAAGGTAAAATTACCAATTTTAGACAAAAAACATAATAAAACGGAATTATTCGATATTAAAATATGCCGAATGAACTGAAGGATAAAATTAAGTAACATCTAGCAAATAAATTTGAATAATAACCAAAGTTTAAGCAGTTATATAATGTAATTTAAAACATGCACAGGATGCAAAGTTAAATTCGAACAATGTAAGGAATAATATTGCATTGGCTAAGATTTTAGTCGAAAGTGAAGGAAGTAGGGAGTTGATTATTGAACATTGTACGGTGCACTTGACGAGCGTATTTTAACCAAGTTAACCTAATTTATCGTACCGTAATGGCGAGTCAGTGAACGACATAATTTTGAAAATCGCGAGTGGCGAATAAAAACATTTTGTAACATCTACATAGTGACAGAAACAATTAACAGAGACTAAATAACATTGTACAGCACTAAACTACACCAAATAACATTATTAAACACCATAAGACAGTACACATCATAACCGTAAATTAGTGCCGGAACGACAGAAAGTGAACGGACTTATACATACACCAATATACAAAATACAACACAGAAACTTCACTCAAGACACTACACAACATCAGAAGGAAGATTTGCTGCCACCAGGACGTGAATACTACAAGAAAATCTCTTTATTGGAACGTCACATTTACTAGAGACATTTTACCAACTCGACGGCGGCCATTTGCAATTGTCGTCATCACTCAAGAACACCGCCTTCTAGTTCCGTCAGCGACAGGGTTCGCAAACTTGTTTATTTCAATATTTTCTATTCAATATATGTACCTAGTATTAAGAATTACTTGTTGTAACGTTATACTTTTTTAATATTGGCCCGATTTCTCTTACTTTAACCATAATTAAAAGAACCTGATTGAATTTTATATATCAAAAACTTGTAACTTTTCGATACCCTGAGAGTCGATTTTATAATCGACAAGAGTCTTATAACCAATTATCCAATAAAACATTTATACTGTCCATATCAAAATAGTTCTTTCTTTCTTAAACATAACAAATTACAAATAATATAATTTAAACAATAAACTACCAGAATTTCACCACACCAAAAGGAAGATAACCTCCAAAACAAAAAGTAAACAAGTATCGATTGTACCTAGAGACAATCTTATAAGTGGTTGGAGTTTATTGAAAATACAAGAACAATAATAAAATTTCCTAGATAAGTGAGACACGTTTCAAAACTTCATGAAACACAATTAATTAATTGTTTTTAATTAATTAATCTATAAAAAAGAAAATTTTTTTTTAAACACAATTTTTATTTCTTCCACAAACATTTTTTAAAAACATTTTTGTTACACTACTCCTATACAGATTTAACACTATATAACAGGTTTCGTTACAATTGGACTCGATCAACAGCGAAACTAAAGGAAGAGTTTCAGACCAGAAAGACTTTGAAAACGACACCAAGTAAACACCAGTATTGAGTTAAGTTACAAATTGGCGCACAACTGAGGGGCTTTAATTAGCGATTGAAAGACCACTACAATCTGCCCAATCGCTAATTGGAGTTCGGCAGCAGCTACAAAGCCAGAGAAAAGGGAAAAATGCAACGACGTGCAACTTCAAAGAAACTGGCGGCGGAGGCCGAAAAAGAAGTAGAGATTGACATGGAGAATAAAGAGGCGACGCCAGTAGATATGGAAAGTTCATTGCCACCGGTATTGTCGAAACAACCTGCACAACCCGGGTAACAACCTGAGATGCCCACACAGATAGGGGATGTCAATCTCCAAGAGGAACAACCTGAGAAATCCAAAACAACAGAAGGTCCAATTCTAGAGAAAATGATGGAGATGCTCTTACAAATGAATAAGAACCTAGAATCCAAAATAGAAGAAAGCAAAAAATCCAACAAGGAAGATTTGAAGAAGCAAATGGACGAAAGTAATAAGGGAAGGAAAGAAGATAGCCAGTCTTTGAAAGAATATTTGGGAAATAAAATCGAAAAAACAAATAAAAAGTTGGAAGATTTGAAGGAAGACAACCAGTCCCTGAGTAAGAAGATTGAAGAAACAAATAAAAAGATGGAAGACGAAATGGGGAAGAAGTTAGAAGAATTGAAGGAATACAACCAATCTTTCAAGGAAGAATTCAAGTCGACTAAAGAAGAATTGATTAATACAATTGAAAACACCAATCAGAAAATCGATGAAACTAGGAAGAAGATAGAAAAGAACAACCGATAGTTGAAGGAAGAGTTGAAGGAGGATAACAAGAAGTTGGAAGAGAAGATGGGGGAGAAGTTGGAGGAATTGAGAGAGGACAACCATATTTTAAGAGAAGAATTAAGGGAGGTAAATCAGGAGAATCTGGACAAACTTGACGAAAGAATGGAATTGTTAAGAGAAGAACTGAATAAGGAAATCAATGTTAACAAGAAAGCGATGAATAAAAAGATGGAAGAAGAAAACATAATGGTGAATCGACAGATCCGAGAGATTGACGGGAAGTGCAACCAGACCGAAAAGGAGGTACAAGAGTTTAAGGAAGTAGTAAACATCAAGTTTACAAATATAGAAGAACATAGCCGCAGGAAAGTGGAGGAACAGCGCAAGGAGACGCAAGAAGAATATGATCTAAAATGGGAATATATTCCGGGAAAAAAGAACGTGGTAGCAGATGTATTATCACGAATAAATCTGGAAGATCAGACTTTCGAGGGAGAGAAGGAGAGCTTGGTTAAAATTTATAACATATTTAAGACCAGAGCCGATCTACAAGCTTTATTAATAAATATCCGAATCCACCAACAGTCTGATCCTAAACTGAAAAACATCATGAATCGATTGGAAGCCGACGATAACACCATTTCCAAATATTACCATCTAAACAAAGGAATCTTATTCATAAAAACGGCTTTGGATGAAGAGACATGGAAGGTGATAATTCCACACCAAATCGAAAAGGAGCTCATCATCGATTATCATGTCAGGTATGGTCACATGGGAGCGCTAAAAGTGATACAGGCTTTAGAGGAAAACTGCAAGATAAAGAATATCAACCGAAAGGTGAGAACTTACATCAAGTCCTGTAATATCTGCCAATGCGTCAAGATAAACAATGAGAAGAAAGAGGGTATAATGATACCTATTACCTCACATACTAAACTGGAAAAAGTGTTCTTGGATATCTGCGGGCCATTTCCCCGTAGCGGCGGTCGACACAGGTATAAATACCTGATAATAATAATGGACCATTATACAATGGACCATTATATAAAGCTATATCCGGTTAATCGGGCAACAACAGCGAAAGTTCTGGCGGTGATCATCGATTTGTATGTGCCAGAGATCGGTAGACCATCTTCCATTATTACCGACCATGGTACGCAATTTAAGGGGAGGAGATAGCGAGACACATTATTAGCACTTGGGATCAAAACATATAAGACGTCAGTCTACCACCCAAGTACTAATCCGGCTGAGAGAGTACTGAGAGAAGTGGGTAGGATATTGCGGACGTACTGTCACAACCAACAACGAAAGTGGCAAGAGTACTTAGCAGCAACAGAGACCTTCCTAAATTTCGCCCACCATCCAGCTATAGGAATTACACCATACTCCGCAATGTATGAGAAGCCGACTCCCCGAGAAATTGAACAAATCATCGAGTTTCCACCGAACAATGATCGTAAATTCAACCAGTTGAGATGTTATAACAAGGTGGCTGAAGACCAAGAAAAACGGCAAGCCAAATACAAAAAGGCAATAGGGCGTATAATAACATACAAAGAGGGTGAGAAAGTTCTCCTAAAAAAATCGAGAACTGCCCAGCACCCTAGAAGGTATAACCAAAAAATTATTATTACTTTATACAGGACCATATGTTGTGGTAAAGGATAAACACAACAATACTTATGAACTGAGGGAAATCGTTTCCGGAAGAGTCAAAGGTGTGTACAATCAAGCATCTATGAAAAAGTATTATGAAGAAGGAGTTTAGAATTTTGAATTATAACAAACAAATTCGAAAACAAAAGTAAGCACATCTTACTACCAGATATTTTGAGAAAAACTTTATGGCAATTTAAAAGAAAAGAATTTTGAATTTACATACAATTTCTAAAATGATGTAAGAACAACTTACAACTATATATTTTGAGAAAAACATTATGGAGAATTAAAAAGGAAAGAATTGTTTAACAAAAATATTCAAAAACAATTGTAAGCACAACTTACAACCAAATATTTATGAGAAAACGTTTTGGAAAAAATAAAAAGAAGGAATTTTGAATTTAAACATGAAAATTCAAAAACAAATGTAAGTACATCTTACTACCTATGATTTAGAAGAAACTTTATGGAATTATAATAGAAAGAATTCATAACCAACAAAATTTAAAAACATATGTAAGCACATCTTACAACCAAATAATTTTGAGAAAAAAAACTTTATGGCAATTATAAAAAAAAGATTTTGGAATTTAATATACAAAAAATTTAAAAATGAAGTAAGACCAACTTACTATAACTAATTTTGTGAAAAAAATTTTATGGTAAATAATTAAGAAGAATTTGAATTTAGGGAAATACCAAAAAATTCAGAAATAATTGTAAGATCACCTTAGTATAAACAATTTTGAAGGAAACAATTTTGGGAATAAATGAATTAAACAGAATTTGAATTTTGATAAAACGTCAAAACTCTGAAACGAGATAAGATCAACTTATTACCATGATTTACGAGAAATGTTATGCCATTAGATAAAAAGAAGAGTTTGAATTTTGCATAAAACTAACAAAGTTCTAAAAACAAATATGTGCCATTTATAATTGAATTTAGAAGAAAATAAAATGATTAATTCAGAAAAGAGAATTAAATTTAATCCAGAATAAATGTGAATATCTAGCATTTGAAGGAGTAGAGAAGAAAAACAAAAAGAGTGTGATATACAAGAGAAGGAAAAAATTTGGAAGCAAAGAGAAGTATCTATTATTATAATAAAATTATAAAAATCCAAGAAAGAAAAACAATAAAATAATAATGAGAACAACCTATGACTAATTACTTATGAAACAATAAGGGAAACAGTTAATCAAGAAAAAGGAATAAGATATTACTTGGTTCTGAAGAAGCAAAGAAGAACAACTCATACCCAAACATATGGAGAAGATGATTTTGAACAAATGATAATAATAAGACCTATATGAAATGCAAAGAGAAGATGTACCACATGAAATATAATATAAATGAATTAATGTTAATGAATGCGAAGGCGGATTAATAACTTTCTAAGAGAAAGGAAAGAACAAAATGTTTAAATAAAATGATCAAAATAACAACCTGAATATCTAATATAAAGATACAAATTTAAAAACTAAATATAATATATTAAGACCATTCAAATAATGAATAAGAAAATACTATATATAAAGACCATGCTAACACTGTAAATAACCAGAAGGAAGTATAGAGAGAATTCAGATGGAGAAGAAAAAGAGTTACACTATAACCAGTAACAAGAATTATTAAGAAAAGTTTTCACCCATAATTAAAATAAATATATCAGACAAGTTAAGAGTTTAGAAAAAAATATATATAACGAGTATAATAATAATTAAGAAGATTTATTAAGATAGAAAATGTGAGATAATCTGAGAAACTACGAAGTGAAGAAGTGAAGAATCCAAAGATATTTTTATTAGTCGAAAATGAGACTACTTTTTATTTATTTATTCGATGACTGACTGAAGATAATTCCAGCAGCATTATGTTTTTTTGAGCAGAGATGAATGTGCCTCTGGACTCAAATAGTAGAAGTGGTGTATGGCCAGCAGAGATTGTGTAGCCTACAGTGCCCCTCTGAACTGCCCCAGCCCACGTGATAGGGAATGTTAGGGAATTAATATCCCAAGGATGCAACACGAAGTTTAAAAAGAAAGAAAATGTATTACAATAATAATAATATCTCAGAAGACACTAACTATCCAAGAAGGATCAAAGTAAAATAAGTAGCTATATATATAAAATTAATTAAACTCAAATATAAAAAGTCGATATAGAAATGGAGAGGAAAGTGAAATATAAGAAATAATGAAATTATCATAAGAAATTATTTCATGCATAAACATGTCTGAAATAATTACTTCTGGAGGAGAGCAATCTGTAGCGTGACAGATAAACGCATAATAATGAATGGCATTGATCATTAGAATAATAAGATTATAACATTTAAATCCGAAGAAAGCATTAAATTTAATATAAAGAATTAATTCATAGCAACTGTGCAGAACAATCACTGTTTAAAAAAAAATATACAAGTTCAAATAAAAACAAGTTACTAGTGATGAATCATCCAAAACCAGTATAATAACCCAAGGTTTTAAAAATATAACCCAGGAAGGCAAGGAGTATATAAAGAAGCAACACAGAATATGACTAAACCCACAACGAGGATAAACAAATAAAAAAGAAACCCTGAATAAGGCAAGATCCACCATAAAAGTGATGTATTTCTAGGAACCAGAAGAAGATGAAGAAATCCCAAGAAACCCGATGGCATCAAGACGAAGATGGAGAAGATACCAGTCCAAGAAGACAGAAGAAAAGAAGACACCATTGAAGAAAGAAGAAGAAGACAGCATCCTGAAGAAGAAGGAATGCTCTTATAAAAAAAAAAACCATGTCCCCATATCCCAAAATAAATTTAAAAAAAACACAAATAATAAAAAGTATAACGAAATAGTCTTGAACAGTAACCACATGTACAATAAAATTAAGAGAAAAAAGTGTATAGAGTAAGAGTTGCCAGTGAACCAGGATGAAATAATAATATAATACCCAAAGAACAAATCTTCATTGTAACCCACAAACCAATTTATTGATGTTAAGAAGACTAAACAACCATTTAGAAATAGCATCAAAAAGTGTAAAGTGAACCAGTGCTAGTTTGGGTATTATAAAAAATAAACCTTATGTTTCGTCCTTGGCATCCACAAACTGTGTATACAATGAAATATACAACTTTAAGTGACTTATAATTTGTACCAGGTGAATGTGATATGTAATAATACCAAGATGTCAATCTGTTGGAAATGACATTTTTCCTTTAAAGGATGAATAAAAACAGATTCACATAAAGTGACAGGGTACAATTACCCAATACCATATTTAAAAGACAGTTTAAAAACTCCATCGTTCAAATTAATATAATAGATAGCAAATAAGAATATAGGTATAAGGTTTTGTGAATATAGAATAAGGATTTTAAAAATGTATTAGGTATAAGGACATTTATTAAGTTTGGAACCACTAACATCCTAACTGTAAATATATTTATTACTTGTATTTATAGTAATAATTAAGTAAGATGTTAGATGGGAAAAAACCTCCTTTGTAAATAATATTTCTATGTTAGTAATAAGTGTTGATTGTAAAAAATGTCTGAATGGTTGAAGACAACCATCATTTGAAAATATTTATTTGTTTAAGCGTTTATAGTATTGAAACCAATACTAATTATTGTTATGTTTAATTAAAAAAATGTTTAGTTTATAATATCATGTTTAAAAAGTCAGAGAGGGTATAACACAGTATGTATTGTTTGTATAAAAATTTGTAAGAAAAAACTTGTTAAAAAATCTAGGCAAAATAATGAAAACCAAACTTCATCAGAACAGAGAAATTACTCACATAAATACATTTAAACTAAAGGGATTTAGATAAAATAAACCAGAGATGAAGCCACATAATTACAGATACCACTTAAAAAGATTCTGTAAAATTATAGCCAGAATTATAAATAAAAATGGAAATGACAAAAAATTTGGAGAGGGGAGTCATATATTCCAACATAATATTTTAAAAATTAACCAATTCAAATAATTACAAGAAACTAAGGGAATATAAACCTTTTAATAAGATATGAGATTATTAATCATAAATATAACTTAAAAATGGCAGAATTTGCATAATGACAGGAAGTTAATTTTGAAAATTTACCAAAGACAAAATGAAGGTAAAATTACCAATTTTAGACAAAAAACATAATAAAACGGAATTATTCCATATTGAAGTATGCCGAATGAACTGAAGGATAAAATTAAGTAACATCTAGCAAATAAATCTGAATAATAACCAAAGTTTAAGCAGTTATATAATGTAATTTAAAAAATGCACAGGATGCAAAGTTAAATTCGAACAATGTAAGGAATAATATTGCATTGGCTAAGATTTTAGTCGAAAGTGAAGGAAGTAGGGAGTTGATTATTGAAAATTGTACGGTGCACTTGACGAGCGTATTTTAACCAAGTTAACCTAATTTATCGTACCGTAATGGCGAGTCAGTGAACGACACAATTTTGAAAATCGCGAGTGGCGAATAAAAATATTTTGTAACATCTACATAGTGACAGAAACAATTAAGTATTAAGAATTACTTGTTGTAACGTTATACTTTTTTAATATTGGCCCGATTTCTCTTACTTTAACCATAATTAGCTGTTAAAAGAACCTGATTGAATTTTATATATCAAAAACTTGTAACTTTTCGATACCCTGAGAGTCGATTTTATAATCGACAAGAGTCTTATAACCAATTATCCAATAAAACATTTATACTGTCCATATCAAAATAGTTCTTTCTTTCTTAAACATAACAAATTACAAATAATATAATTTAAACAATAAACTACCAGAATTTCACCACACCAGAAGGAAGATAACCTCCAAAAAAAAAAGTAAACAAGTATCGATTGTACCTGGAGACAATCTTATAAGTGGTTGGAGTTTATTGAAAATACAAGAACAGTAATAAAATTTCCTAGATAAGTGAGACACGTTTCAAAACTTCATGAAACACAATTAATTAATTGTTTTTAATTAATTAATCTATAAAAAAGAAAAATTTTTTTTAATTATAAAATTTTTTTTAAACACAATTTTTATTTCTTCCACAAACATTTTTTAAAAACATTTTTGTTACACTACTCCTATACAGATTTAACACTATATAACAGGTTTCGTTACAATTGGACTCGATCAACAGCGAAACTAAAGGAAGAGTTTCAGACCAGAAAGACTTTGAAAACGACACCAAGTAAACACCAGTATTGAGTTAAGTTACAATATCAATGCAAACTTGATATTAATGCAATCTCAGGCAAATAAGTTTTAATTTGTTTTATTGGGAATAGATTGATTATTTAGTCTCACTCTATAGGCGTCATATGCAACTATGCCTGTTAATGCTTATATCACATTGGATTAAATGTGTACGTGTAATAAGTGTGATGAGTACCATTAATTAAAAGTCAGATAACTTTGACCTTACTATGAGTATTACTACGTTTTGAATTATTCATTTCACGATTTATTCGCGTGTGATTGTAAATTTACCACTTTGTTAACAAGCACTGATTGTTTGTACTTTATTTAGTCGGCACAATTATTTCACTTATGAACCTTTTCATTACGATATTTGAAATAGTTAATCGACGTAAATAGTACGTTAATTCATCACACAATCGCGATATTTAGTTCATATTTCCGAGTTATCTTTCATGATTACGCACAATGTCTCTGCTTAATTCACACCGTCAGAGTTTTTTAGCGTCTTTACACAACTCGTTATTTATGCAAACTTTTAATTTGAACTAAGTCCCTTTTAAGTTCTACTTCAGTACATACAATACGATATTGGGATTCACCATCAACATTTTACTCCGCACTTTACGACTCGTCAGTATGTTGAGATAATACAAAGTCTGATTGAGATTAACCCAAAATTGCTATAGAGAAAACTCCATAACTAAGATTCTTATCGTTACTAAGACTTAGAATAAAACTTCCGATTTTGTACTGACGAAATAAACAAACTCCCGACGAATATAATACTTAGACGAAATGTATAAGGTAAAGTTATACTATGGTAAAAACATACATATCAGCTCCAACAACAACAACAACCACCCCAACAACTAACTCCCTTGCTCGTCGTCAACAGGTATTTTTATATCTCGAGTCCTTCCACTATTCCTGCATCCAGTTCACTCCTTCCCACCATCTACGTCCTTATTGGTTTTCGTCTTCATTTTCCACGAAGACTCCTCCCTAGCTTCCCTCTCTAGCTAGACTCCTGGCTTCGTCCTTAGTCCCTCTTGACCCTTGTCTCCTTGGTAACGTCTTCTAAAGAACCGCCTTTGCCAAACTCTCGTTCGTGGTAGGCTCATCTAGATCCCTTCTCTTAGATCTTACTGTTTCGCTCCTCCCTTGCTGTAAGACGAAAGACCGAATTTCACGCTTGTCCATCATCCAATTGTTCTTGTATTTCCATTCACCTCGTTCCTACTAATTGCTGTCCAGTTACCCATGTGTTTTTTAGTTTAGGTGTGACCAATTGCTGTATTGTCTCCTGACTTCCTTCGTTTCGTTCACACGCTGACGGAGATCGTTTTCTCGGTAAGGCACATCTGTTCTGCAGCTCTCCTGCACAGCCCGTACTCTGGCTGGTAAACAAGTTCCCCGCTGTTTCACCATGCGTGGTTCTTTGTTGATGTAGCGTCCGTATGAGTTTTGCCATTGTGGACTCTTTACATCTGTGTGTCGTCGCTAAGCTCCCACATGTGGCTTGACAATACTCGCGTCGCCATCGTATTCGTATTCTTGGTAATTGGCTCAGTAAGACGTATTCCTTTGTTTTTCTGTTACTGCAGCGCGTTCCCACGCCATAATCTTACGCCGAACATCTGCTATAACCGAGGCATTGTCTTCTCTAGCTGTGCCTACTTCGTCGCTAATGCGTCGCACGTGTCGTTGTCCGAACGGCGGCTGGTTGACTCCAACGTATATCATTTCTGATAGCTGACACCTGCTACTGTTCCTTCTACGCAATAAAAAAAATTCCTCTACAAAATTGCTTTACAATACAAACAACGCATCCACAGTTTTTATTAGTTTTTCAAGTAAATAATAACCCGCAGTTGCTATCTGGCCAATATACCTTTAGTTTTTACATGACGCATATACAGTAGTTTAGTCACATAATTGTGACTAAGCCATGGCAAATGACGGTAGTAGTTTAAGTTTCTGTAGTAACAGAAGTAATTTAGTTATTTTGTTCGCCAAAATACATACTGCTCCGTAAACAATAATTTTCCACTGGTCGAAGATTTCATGAAATTTATAAGTTTGAAAGTTGTTCTTCAGTTTAAAATCATCTGTTTCTCTTTCTGTACCTCTTTAAATGTGTTACAGTTTTGGTCAATTTTTGTAACTACAAGCTTTGTGTCAAATGTAGTCAGACTGACTGCATAAAAATTCATTGTTGGAAAATTAACTATAAAACAATTTTATCTCCCTTCAAAAATGTATCATATTTGCCCAAAAAAATAATTTTTCACAGTATAGAAACAGTTCAGACATATTGATATGTTAACAAGTGTTGGACATTATTGAATTTTCGACACTCAATGTAGGAACCAGCAGGAAATGTAAACTCTGCATCGTCGTCATAATATTACTTACGTTAGTCAATCATCCAATGTTCTAAGGAGATCCTTACTCTTGTAAATCATCATCATCATCTTCACATCATGGCGTAGGTAAAGTGCTGCCGGTTCCGCCTTCAGCGAACATCCAGCCAAGTTTAGAACAACTTTTAACTCCTCTTAAGAACGCCATTTCCGAGGCCTGTATTTTTTTTTACTTTCTTGTTTCTTGGTTGTCGTCCATAATTCACACCCATAGGACAGTACAGGGAACCCCATAACTTTGTAAAACGTTAGCCTAATTTTGTATCTTGACGTACCTTGTTCTAAAAATACGATTGATTATCCCACAGATCTTCTGAAATTTACTTAACTTAACGTCAATATCATAATTCCCATCATAGTCAGTTTCATCTCCCAAATAGTTAAAATGGCTCACCTGTCCTAGAATTTGGTCATTAATTATTATTTTTGTTCTTATTGGTTCCTTGCCTCGAAATGCCATAACTTTTGTTTTTGTAGTGGAGATTTTCATATTAAATTGTTTGCAAATCTGAGGACGCTTAAAAACAGATTTCTTTAAACCAGATTCTGTATTTTGAATTACAAGCAAGTCGACAGCAAACAACAGCACATTCAAATATCTGTCTCGTGATATCTCAACACCAGGGTTCACTGGACGTTTCCATTTCAGTCTTGTGAAACAGCCGGACGCAGTTACTCTTGTAAGTTAAAGTATAATTTAAACAAACAAAACATGCTAGCCACTTCAGGGGCTCGAATGCGACGACACAGCCATGGAAAATACAGTGTCGTAGTTTTTACTCCAACTTTCCCTGTATCAGCAAATACAAATTCTACGTACATTTACTCGGTTAACAAAAAAAAAAGTTAATGTAATATGACGAAATACATTAACTCATATCTTAAAAATTAGTGTAAATAATGTGATTGGTTTATCACTTATAGCACTATAATAGTGACATTTTTTTAGATGTTGGAATAGCGCCAATGACGTCGATGTCATAACACTTGGCGCGTAATGCGATTTGGCTCTTGAGGCGCTGCTCTATTTACTTATGGTTAACCACAAATATATACGTTTAGGTAGACGCATAGGAAGACGGTGTTTTCATGCAGGTGTTAATTTAGTAAACCTGAAGTCAGTACAGAAGGAAATAGGGTTCCACTTTAACTAGATCTATCATGGGATCTCGCACACGAATACACACACACACACTTCTCTCTCTCGCCCACACACATACACACCACATTCGCCCACTAATATTTTACTGGATGTTAACAATTGAGACCTATCAGTCAAAACTCAGAACCGGACACTATTCTGTTCGGGGTCAAGGTTATCTCTGTTGATTCACATCTCCTCTCTCTCTCTCTGTCTCTGTCTCTCTCTCTCTCTCTCCCTCTCTCTCTCTCTCTCTCTCTCTCTCTCTCTCTCTCTCTCTCTCTCTCCTAGTGTGAATGCTACGCGTATCCCATACAAGAAAAACTTCTACTCACGTACGGCCTGAACAAATATCGGAGAAACCGTAATTTCTATCGTCGGTTGCCAAAACTACTAGAAACGAATAGTTAGAAGTATTATTGAAAAACTAAACGAATAGACTACGAAATATAGAGGAACGCGTACTACACGTGTGCTTCATAAAAGCAAGAATTATTTGAGAATAACGTACAGTACTATATTCTCGAAAGTGAGTTTATAAGGGAATATTAGTGCATATCTAATGTTCAATTTTATTATAGGTTTCTTTGATTGTAATTAACCAAAATATTATTATGTTGAAAATTATGTTAAACAAAACCGTTTAAAAACATGTAAAACTTTAGATACAGGCATGGGCCTAAAAGAGTTATTAAGTAGTTATATTATGTTATATGATGATTAAAAATAATCAAATGTTATGATTTAAGTTAGGTTGTTACAGTAATTGTGTTTAGTAACATATAAAATTAACAAAAATGACTATAAACAATTGTAATGAGTATCGGGTAGGTAAATTATGAACTCTAGGCATTAGGCTTATAACTGGTAACCAGACATTTGTGAAATTTAAGACAAAACTATAACCATTGATAAAATAAAGTATATAATCTGTTTAGGTTTCATAATAATAGTGTAGGATACAAAACTGAATAGAAATAATTAGTTTAAAGGTAATTAACAAAAGAAAAACCAAATGAAAAAATAGTAATCTGTCATAATTTGAAAAAAGGTAAACTTGTCGGGTATCAAAATAATTTGTAAACAAAAAGCAAACTAATGGTGTTATTGTATTTAAGATGACAGGTAGTATAAGGGAGTTATAATAATTTAAAGATTTTTAATAATTTTGTATAAAAAAACCGTTAGTTTTATATAACAATGTAGTAAATTATCAACCAATGGGGATTAGTGTTTGGATGAGAGTTGCCATAACAACGAAACTTTGTTAGAAAAAACCGTTAATAAATTGTATGAGTCCATTATTAGAGATTTAAGAGGGCAGATGTATTAAACCCACAAAGAATTAAAAAAAATAATTAATTCAACAAAATTTATCAAAAGTAATGATCACACCAGTAAATTAAATCACAGAAGTAACACTAATACTAAACGAATTAAAAAATTTACCTGAAGAAATTAAATTATCCATGAGGAATTGCTGAAGAGTCCCAAGTAACGGAATACGAACCATCGGAAGGAAGAAAATATATGAAACCCATAATTGAACAATGGAACCGGCAATAACCAGGATGACTGATGGAAAATAAACATCTTAACCAGAGAACTACGAAAATTTAAGCCTTGAATTAACTGAAACACCCAAGAAAGGACAAGCAGCAGTATTCGTGAGAAATATTACCCGGATAGAAGAGACGGAGCATTGTTAAGTATATTTTAAAATACGACTTCACAGTAAAAACACAAGAAAATCAACAATAAGTGAAACTACACTTTCCACATCATTTATCACTTTTTAACAAACACTTGAACTTTCTTTTATTTAATGAACACCTCAAATTGAATAACTATCCCAATCCAACATTGATTCTTTAAGTGAAAATATTTTAAAACGTAAAATTTACTAAACGTAAATAACCTCCAAACCCTAACTCCCGTAGCTATAGTTTACCACTGTAATTATAAGTATATCACCTGTTCTATAATATTTTTATGGTATTTGTAAAATTTTATACTTTTATTAGTCCATTTAACAACATTTTCTGTAGTCACAAGAACTTCGACCTGAGATTATAAATAAACGAAGAAAAACCAATTCCATAATAGTGAGTCTACATAAACAACGGCGGACAGAATAACCAACCGCGAATAATTAAACATGCCGGCCCAAAAATAAGATTTATAATTTGGAAGAAATTGTAGAATTCCAACCCAATTGATAATTGTTAATAAACATAATAGAAACATTAAACTGTATGTTTGATTTTATTCAACTAATATTTAAAATTTGACCACACAATATAGAAAATTAAACTTTACAAATTTGGTTTACTAAGATGAGTTGGCCAACCCGACGTTGAGGCAGAAAATACGAATTTGAACGGCCGAACTGGTGAGTAGACACTCGACACTTGTGAGTCTTTTAACGAGTACAATCACTTCATATTACAACATGCACAATAAACTTCATTAAGACGTGGTAATTATGGGATTAGTATTCACGGAAAGTACTCAAATCATTGGATATCTTTTCCTTTACTTGGACCCACGCCATTAACCATTTGATTCACTCTCCTGGACAATTGTTCAAATTCTACCCTCAAAAACTCAAAGCATTGAGACTTAACAATTCATACAATTCTTTCAACTCACGTTGTCTCCCATTCGCATACCAGATGGTCACTGACGGGACTGTTGACCGTCAAACACATCCGCAGTAGGTTCGCAAAGGGAAACTCGAGGATTAACTTCGCTCATTTTTTGTTTTATTGTTTATTGTATTAGCTACGGAAGAAACGAAAGTAATTTTATTTTATTTCTAAAGTCACTGTTGTTACTAAGGAAGCAGTTATGTGATAATAGGACATTAAAGAATGTAATGATATTCAATTGTATGCAATCGTTAGCTGAAGAGTTTACGCGGGAACACCATCGTTAAAATTGTAATTACACGACGTTACGACCACAGCATATTAGTTTATTGAAAAAACGTTCTATAAATAAGTTTTTACCAATAGTAATAGTCGGACTAACCTGTCCTGATAAGAATCTGAATAGTGCGCAACCAGGAAGATGGAAACAGATGTAGGCCTACACATTACCATTTGAAGTGTGAGCCTTCACACGCCTTTGATAGACGCACTCTGTGTCTGTAGCTGATAGGACGATGTTTCCGATCACCACTGGCTGAACCGCAATTGACCGAGTCCAAATTTTCACCTCGGTAGCAACTGACCGGGTTTTGTATGATTGGGGCACAACTGACCGCGGTCCGAAGAAGATTCTACTAACAAAGATACGCTAAACGTGACTGTATTTATTCTTCCATAATGTACAGTGTGAATCGTAAGTGAATGCGAATGCCATCGTATCTTGCATTGTGTATTGCAACTCTGCGCTATCGTAGAGAACACGGAGCGGGATAAGGTACTATACGAGCCCAAGTGTGCTACCGAGACGCCTGAAGAGTGGGGGGTCTACTGAATGATAACGCGTGCTTGTGTTGGTGTGGTATTACTGGTTCTGTAAACATTGTTCAGTAAGTATTTGTTCTGTATGGAGTTGTCCAGAAGAAGTATTCAGTTGTGATTTTGTGTGCGTATTAGATTGAGCGTTCGTACATTATATGTCAGTGTAATTTATTGAATATTTTGTTTGTGTTTTCTTATTCGGTACAAATTAACTATTAGCCTATCGTTTAATTATCTTATCGTTCGTTGTCAATTACTAAGCAGTGAATTTGACATATTTTACGAGTAGTTCCGTTAAAAAATAATATTAAAATGACTTCGGAAAAAAGTAACAAAACAATTCATTCGGAAAGACGTGAAATTATATCGTCTGTTATTGAAAAGTGTGATGAAGAATCAAGGAAAGGGGCATATTCTTTCACGGTTAAAAACGCTACAGCAAGAGCAGCATATTACACTGGCGTTTCAGAATTTACAATTAAAAAATCCGGAAAGAACATAATACGCGTCTAGGAAATTGCCCTGATCAGCGTTTAAGTGCCCAAAGGAAACGGTGAAAAACTAGACCCAATCACACTGTGGTAAGCGTGGACGAGTTTGGCAGGTGTGTAATCAGAAGAATTATTAATGATTTTTACACAGTGCAGAAAAAAGTCCCGACAGTGGCAAAACTTCTACCCGTGGTGAAAGAAAAAATATATTTTCCATGGGGTAACAGTTCTTTACGAAAAATAATTAAGGAAATAGGGTTTAAGTGGAAAAGATTTAATAATAAAAGAAGTCTACTAATTGAAAGACCGCAAATCGTGATGTGGTGGCATCGTTATCTTACACAGCTTAAACTTTATCGAAAAGAGAATAGAGATAGTGTTCATAGATGAAACATGGGTAGACAGTAACCTAACGCATCAGAATGGATGGCGAAGTGACGAATGCAATATTCACATTAATCAGAGTAGCTCGAAGAGACTAGTAATATTGCATGCAGGGAGCAGAAATGGATTTATACCTAACGCGAAACTTATATTCAAGGCCGGTTCGTCTAGTGGGGACTATCACGGACAAATGAATAGTGTTAATTTTGAAAAATGGATTAATGAAAAGCTTTTACCAAATTTACCAGCAAAATCAATAGTTATAATGGACAATGGTCCCTACCGCTGTACCCAAACTGACCAGGCACCGTCAAAATACGCTCTAAAAGAAGAAATGAGAGAGTGGCTTTATAGAAACGGCATCTACTATGATGAAAATATGCGCAAACAAGAACTTTACTGTCTTATAGAAGCGCATAGACCAAAAGAAAATCATTTAAAATCGACGCTATTTTGAAAGCTTTTAGTCACACACCTCTTCGATTACCACCGTATATGTGCGATCTGAACGCTATTGAATTAGCATGGGCGAAAATGAAGCGTATAATAAGGAACAATAATACAACAGGAGATTTATCGTTAGATACGCTTAAGAAAATTACTGAAATGGCAATTGAATTAATTACACCTTGCGACTGGACAGGATATGAAAACCACGTTATACGAATGGAAGACTACTACTGAGATAAAGATGGCATTACGTCAGACATTATTGAAAGTTTTGTAATTAAAACCAGAGGTATCAGTGATGATAGTGAAAGTGCCAGTGACAACAGTGATACCGAGGACTCTGAAACAGATTCGGAATTGGCCCAACCACTTACATGAGGTAAGTCACAACTTACTCAACCATCTTACCTGTTAATTATAATTTTTGTTATTAGTTGACTATGCTTTATATTGCCTTTAAATCCGTTTAGGTATCTGTATAATTACACTTCCTAAACTAACATTTTTAATGATAGTTAATAGTGATCTGAAAAGTGTAAGCAATAAATGAAACAGGCATAGATAAAACATAATGACTATCGCTATATGCAATTAGAAATACCGTGTGAGAGACAGTGTTAAACGTATTCTAAATGTGTAGTAGTACCGTGATACGTGCAGTGGAATGGCAAACGTCACCGCATTCCTTGTTGGGTTGCAAAGCTTAACACATGATAGTACATATAGACAATGTGTAGTAGTACCGTGATACGTGCAGTGGAAGCAAACGTCACCGCATTCCTTGTTGGGGTGCAAAGCTTAACACATGATAGTACATATAGACAATGTGTAGTAGTACCTTGATACGTGCAGTGGAAGCAAACGTCACCGCATTCCATGTTGGGGTGCAAAGCTTAACACATGATAGTACATATAGACAATGTGTAGTAGTACCGTGATACGTGCAGTGGAAGCAAACGTCACCGCATTCCTTGTTGGGGTGCAAAGCTTAACACATGATAGTACATATAGACAATGTGTAGTAGTACCGTGATACGTGCTGTGGAATGGCAAACGTCACCGCATTCCTTGTTGGGGTGCAAAGCTTAACACATGATAGTACATATAGACAATGTGTAGTAGTACCGTGATACGTGCTGTGGAATGGCAAACGTCACCGCATTCCTTGTTGGGGTGCAAAGCTTAACACATGATAGTACATATAGACAATGTGTGGTAGTACCGTGATACGTGCAGTGGAAGCAAACGTCACCGCATTCCTTGTTGGGTTCCAAAGCTTAACACATGATAGTACTGTAATTGTCAAGTTACTGGTAGAGTCAGACCGTGTTCAAGAAGAAAATTGACAGATCAACAAGAATGAAAATGGCCCCTTATCTTTCTTCTGTATTCGTCGGTCGTGTATAAATTCTTCCAGCAATGAGGAGATTTAAACAGCCAATTCTGTAAACTAAACTCTACATAACTTCTTTTGTTTTCACAAACAGAACTAACACTGTTACACACCACTATATAAAAGAATTTCCGATTAGCGCTTTCAAGCTTCACAGCTCATCATCAGACCGGAAATGCATTATTTCCGGATATAATATATCTCCGATCTGATGATGAGATGTGAATCTTGAAAGCGCTATTCGGGAAATTTTGTCTGTAGTGCTCTACAAGAGTGTTATTTCTGTTTCTCATTTTTAACCACTAACACGACTTTGTTAATTAAATCTTCTCTTTTGGAACGTATTTACGGTGGGGCGAACGGGACCGGACCCCCCCCCCCCAGAGGCTCGAAAAAGTTGACGAATTTTGATAATCTTTTAATTTCTAGTCAGTTTTATTATTTTTTCAGCTGTGAACGCAAATATAGTAGTAACTCTTTTTTAAATACTCAAATAGAATTATAGAATTATTACATAGCATTAGAGTGTTACACAAACTTAAACTTAAATTGTGTACATACGACACAGATATTAACAACTCACACACACACACACACACACACACACACATACATACATACATATACATATTTAGCTGAACTCTAAACTTTTATGGTTTCAAGTTGCACTCTCTCTCTCTCTCTCTCTCTCTCTCTCTCTCTCTCTCTCTCTCTCTCTCTCTCTCTCTCTCTCTCTCTCTCTCTCACACGCACATGCGCGTAACGCACACGCACCACATCTCAAAAAGTTTGTAGTCTCGAGAGACCTCAAATGTGTAGGCCTATTTCCAATGTAAACTCGATTTAGAATGTTCGGGCAGGATGCATTCTTCTCTACTGCCAATATATTTCACGTAGCGAAAGAGAAAGTAAAAACAAAGTAGTAAAAAACGATGTCCTGGGAACGCGCTCTGGGGACGTTCGAATAGAATGGTTTTGGGATGAGGTATTTTTGTTTTCAAATAAGCATTAATTTTCTTGGAAACGAGAGAAGCAATTTAATAGCTTTCAGTTTCATACAGTCGACCTAGTACATTCATTCAATGTTGCGTGTAGTTATAAAGTGTGGGATGAAGGATTAATTTACAAGTTAAAGAAAATGTTACCTAGACAATATGTAGAAATCCTTACCTCGTACATATCTAATAGATTGTTTAGAGTTAAACAAGAAGAAGCATATTCAGATATAAAAAACATGCAGGGAGTACCGCAGGGCAGTGTTCTTGGGCCTGTCTTCTGTCTTGTATGTATTATTTACCAGTGATATACCAAACTTAGAACAAGCAAAATTGGCTACTTTTGCTGATGATACAGCTTTACTTACAACAGGGAAAGATGAGGTTATTTCAACCCGATTATTGGAGAAAGCTAGCAATACCATATATAAATGGACCAAAAAATGGAAAATTAAACTTAACGAAGCCAAATCGGCACACATTAATTTCACTAATAAAAATTGAATAATCTTCCTTTCACCAATAAAAGATTGAATAATCTTCCATCATTGGTCATAAATGGAACGGTATCTCATTATGAAATCAAAGCCAAATACCTGGGTATTACATTGGATACCAAACTGAGATGGAAAGACCATGTAAAACAGAAAAAAGAGGAACTTAACATAAAATTCCGACAATATAAATGGCTCATAGGAAAACATTCCAACCTGTCTTTATACAGTAAAACGTTGATCTATAATCAGATAATCAAACCCACCTGGCTGTATGGAATTCAACTCTGGAGGTGCGCGAAAGATAGTAACATCAGTATAATACAAACATTCAAAACCAAGTTTTGCGAACCATGGTGAATGCACCATGGTATGTTAGAAACGCCGGTATCCACAGAGATCTAGGTATTCCAACAATTAAAGAAGAGATTAAAAGGTTTGCGAAGAAGCATGAAGAAAGGCTTCACCTCCACGAAAATGCAGAAGTTCTTCAGCTGCTGGACAATCAACTCGTGTTCCGAAGACTGAAAAGAACAAAGCCATTTGAACTTGTGTAGTGTTTTGTGACATAAAAGCAGAACACTGCGCGGGTGAGAGCGTTTAGTCAAGAACACCAGAACTAACTAAAGGATGTCATTGGACTTAATTTGGCTGATTCGTATTTAGTATTAAGAGGTATTAGAGATAAGTTGATGTTTGGTCTTACAGACCAGTTTTAACATGTTAAATTCAATAATAAAAACGTGTAGTTTTATCCAAAGTAAAATAGATCTGATACATAATGTACGTGTGCATCTTGTCATACATTTAACGTCTCTCGGGTTCATTAACAGACTTTCAATTGTCAAGCCAACTACCTGCGGATGTAAATCGATCTGGAACTGTGACTATCAGCAGGCAGTTACATGTAGAGGTACCCATCCCCCCCCCCAAGGCCATGGTGCAATTCCCCGCCAAGTATTCCGAAATCCCCCCGAAATTTGATTTCGTGGGTAGAGGGGATCACAATCCGGGGGTATGGAATGACTCCCAGTTAACGGTGGATTTTAGGGCTTTATACAAATTTGTTTTAAAAACTAAAGCTATTTAAGCAATTATTAGAATCAAAAAACTAGTGTTATTCTTTTTATCAGTACCAAAAGGTTTTCTAGTACGCCAAATCAATAAATAAATTATGAGAAATGTAAACGCATGATCAAACCTGGCCTAACATAATTAGTAGTACTTTAGGCCTATCAAGATAAAATAACTTGATTTTGTAAATGGATTCTTTTTCTTCGCTGAAATTGATTTACGACGCTTGTAAGGGGTGACTGAGCCCCTGGTTACGCAACTGGCTTAAATTCATGTAACTTCTGTTTCCAACAAGAGATTACGAAAGGGAAAAGATTATTATTAACGGCAGTGAAGGTAGTAATAAAATAAAAAATCTACTAATTTTGAAATCGCCTTGAAAAATTCCCCCCCTCCCCAGATTCCAGTGGTGCGACTTGCAACATTGCACCATTCTGTGGGCACCCTTGGTTACATGTTGTTGAGTTACGATATTAAGCACGGAAACGTTTCTGCACTTGTAGAAATCCCAGAATTCTCGCAAGAATGCGGCCGATTAAGAGTCCACCTTTCCATGTGTCCACATGTCACTATACTCTTTCCGTTCTTGGTTTATTCCCGATGTAAACAAAGAGGAGTGACAGTTCTGAAACTTTACTTGTGTTGCTTGTGTTAAGGGCTTGTCACATTGACAGAGCCAGTACAGACAAGGTACATATAAAATTGATACTGTGTAAACAAAAGTGAATTGTGATAATTTTACTGACCAAAATAGAACTTTCGTGACTATGACACAGTGACAATGAAATAACTTATAACACCAATTAACGGCTTTTTAATTCATATTTTAATAATTGGTATGGAGAACCATGACTTCCATGTTCTAAGATTTATATTTAAATCATTTTCGCAATAAAATATTTCCATAGAAACTAATTCTTTCTTCAGCCTTAACCACAGTACTGTGGTCACTAACGTATACCACCTCACGTTAGCGCATTCGATTTTCACTGATGATGGCAATCGATGCCACTGCCGAAACGTCTGGTTTTGCAGAAAACATAGGACCACGGCTAAACAGCCCGAGAAGGGATTTTAACAACAAACTACTTCTTTATTACCGATAACGTAGTACACCTATAAAAAATTATCCCCTCCTCCTTCAACTATCATTTTCATTTATAGAAAATTACCCCCTTTCCCTTCAACTATCCTTTTAATTTATAGATATTTCAACTACCTTTCTACAGTGGATTATTATGACCTTCTTTTCAGGATACTTTATTTACCAAAATCAAGTACTTTACTCTTGTTAAAATATAAAACGTTGCAGATAAACTACCCCTTCCTCTTAACCGATCTTCACCAAAATCAATAGGCCTTGAGTCCCCTATAACTCGGGCACATATGCAAAACATTATTTGATTCTGTTTGAATTTGCAGCAGTTATCGTTCGTCATAGAAAAAATTACACACACACACACACACACACACACATTTCGGAAAATGACTTTTCTTCGTGTTCTGAGGGTAGTACAATCAGAATCAGTTCTTATCTAGAACATGAATTTTTTTGCGGTCACCATACTTCCATTTACTTACGGAACATGGAAGTAAAAATCGCAACAAAATTTAAAAACCTGTGGTAATAGCTATAGTTTCTGTCGCTTATATTCTCCGTTGATTGCTTGCCTGACACAAAGACGTGTCTCTTTCTCTCTATCCCAACATACCCTTTGAGATATTAATTCACATTAATTCAGAACGATTGAGAATACAGTGATAAGGGAGAAGCCTTAAAACACTGTGCCTTGATGTTTTTTGCAGCATCATCTACTACAAATCTTTTAAACGTGTTCATTTTGTTTCACTAATTCCAAAAGTTCAGTGTTCACGTACCTTCCTTAGAACGTATGTTTTTTTTTAATTTGGCCACGTGACAATATCAGCTTTTGCCACGCAGAATTCAGTCATCAAGAAAATCATAAACTCGCCACATAATACTAATCATAAACAAATAAGACTAAACGTTGTAATAAAAACCACTTATCACAGCGATACTACATGGTCAGGTAACTCTCACGTGACTGTATAGACGATCTCCGCCTGCGTGTAACACAGTACTGTAAGAAGAGTCTTAACCCCTACGTCCAGATGTGCCGCGCGTGTTTGTTTAAATCAGGACTTAACTAAGAACGGAAAAGGTATACATGAGTTTTATGAAGTTACGATCACGCTGCACAAACTTGATACCATATATACAACTTTCAGACAAACCTCAAGAATCCATCATTCTGAGTTACAAACAATATTGTATATGCCCTTATTTATCAGTTAGTGTTAATCAGTAATATTTGAATCCGAGAATGACTGATAAATAATGTCTAAAAATGGCTTAAATCGTAAAAGCTGTAAAGCTTTGTAAAAACTGAACGGTGATTTATTTTGGAACTGGCAAACACTTTTAAAAATTCCCTCAACTCCTCACTGACAAAGCGAGACGGTGCCTCACCCTTTGTTTTTTCTCACCTATTTAATTAAGTTTGTTACACTATAAATTAATTTACTATCCTTGAATGAATGGGTTATAAAAATATCGGTATGGAGAACCATACATGACTTCCATATTCTAAGATTTATATTTAAAATCATTTTCGAAATGAAATATTACCATAGAAACTACTTCTTTCTACTTACTGCTTCAGCCTTAACCACAGTACTGTGGTCACTAACGTATACCACCTCACGTTATCGCACTCGATTTTCACTGATGATGGAAGTCGATGGCATTGCCGAAATGTCTGGTTTTGTAGAAAACATTGGACTACGGCCAAATATCCCGGGAAGGAATTTTAACAAAAACTACTTCTTTGTTGCCGATAACGTTGTACACATATATATCAGTGGCGAAGTTACATGGAGGCAATTGAGGCAATGCCTACCCTAACAAATTCTGTAGAATAAAAATTATAAATACGTATGAACTACATAACGTAAAGATTATACATTGTTACTGTGACTGTCAAATTTATTAAACCGAAACGTGCTTTATAGAGCGACCGCTAGATGGTGACAGGTGAGATTCGGCATAGTTCGTTTAAATCGAATGAGGCAACCTGAACTTGCCTCAGCGTTTTTTGTATACATCGTATGTAAGCAATGTAGTGGTGTGATAGGGAAGTGTAGGGAGGGGGGATTGTCCCGCGCTGTACACATAGAGCGTTGAGGCATGCCTCACTTCTGTGGTCCAAACAGTTAAGTTAAAGCGCCTGTGTTGTTACTAAGTGTTTATTTTATGCGGTTATTAAAAGTGTCACTGTTATTCCGCTGAACTAACAGATGATCAAGATTGTTATTTGAATTATTTGTAACATTAAACATATATATAGAAACTAACCAAGTTTAAAAATTTGAAGTTCAATCAGTTGTATTATTGTGTATGACTAATACAAGGATTGTTCAATAGACACACGTATAGAGCTGTAAAGCATTTTTTATTCAACGATTTTAAAAGAAGTCTCCAATAACATTAAGACATGAGTTCCACTGTTGCGCTAACCTGTAGATTCCCTGCTAGTAAAATTCTTACGGCTGTTTGTGGAACCATTCGGTTACAGCAAACTCTACCTCAGCGTCCGATTTGACCCACCGTCCTTTTAGTGATTCCTTAAAAAAAATTTAAGATAAGATTTTTGCCTACCCATTCATTAACTACTAGCTTCGCCAGTAAGCAAATTGATGTCCATTTTTTCGGCTTGCACGCGTTATGTTGGTGTGGGTTTCGGCACTTTCCATTTAAAAAGCGTGCAAACGTAAGAAAATAAACATGAGTGAGGCCAGAAATAACGTGAATTGTGTGTTTGTGTCTTACCTGCCTTTTTATTGCCGTATTAAATGAAAAATATTATATTACATTAAAATTAAAAAATTTTAATTTTATTGCCTGGCAACAAAATTATTTTATTTTTAACAATTACCATTGTTTCAAAAAGGTTAAATAAATTTGCAAGTACTTTACTCTTGTTAAAACGTAAAAGGTTGCAGGTAAACTACCCCTTCCCCTTAACCGATCTTCACCAAAATCGAAAGTCCTTGAGACCTCTACAATTCAGGGATGTATGCAAAAAATTATTTGATTCTGTTTGAATTTGCGGCTGTTATCGTTTGCCATAGAAAATACGCTTGATAAAAAAACGGTGCAGGTAAACTACCCCTTCCCCTTAACCGATCTTCACCAAAAACAATAGGTCTTGAGTACTCTACAAATCAGGGCAGTATGCAAAACATTATTTGATTCTGTTTGAATTTGCGGCTGTTATCGTTTGCCATAGGAAATACCCTTGTTAAAACATAAAACGTTACAGGTAAACTACCCCTTTCCCTCAACCGATCTTCACCAAAAACAATAGGTCTTGAGAAATCTACAATTTAGGGCTGTATGCAAATAATCGTTTGATTCTGTTTGAATTTGCGGCTGTTATCGTTTGCCATCGGAAATACCCTTGTTAAAACATAAAACGTTACAGGTAAACTACTCCTTTCCCTTAACCGATCTTCACCAAAAACAATAGGTCTTGAAAACTCTACAATTCAGGGCTGTATACGAAACATTATTTAAGTCTGTTTGTATTTGCGGCTGTTATCGTTTGCCAAAAAAAAAAATTTCCCTTGATAAAAAAAACCGTTGCAGGTAAACTACCCCTTCCCCTCAACCGATCTTCACCAAAAACAACAGGTCGCGAGTACTCTACAAATCAGGGCTGTATGCAAAAAATTATTTGATTCTGTTTGAATTTGCGGCAGTTATCGTTTGCCATAGAAAATACGCTTGATAAAAAACGTTGCAGGTAAACTACCCCTTCCCCTCAACCGATCTTCACCAAAAACAATAGGTCTTGAGTACTCTACAAATCAGGGCAGTATGCAGAAAATTATTTGATTCTGTTTGAATTTGCGGCCGTTATCGTTTGCCATAGGAAATACCCTTGTTAAAACATAAAACGTTACAAGTAAACTACCCCTTTCCCTTAACCGATCTTCACCAAAAACAATAGGTCTCGAGTACTCTACAATTTAGGGCTGTATGCAAATAATCTTTTGATTCTGTTTGAATTTGCGGCTGTTATCGTTTGCCATAGGAAATACCCTTGTTAAAACATAAAACGTTACAGGTAAACTACCCCTTTCCCTCAACCGATCTTCACCAAAAACAATAGGTCTTGAGAAATCTACAATTTAGGGCTGTATGCAAATAATCGTTTGATTCTGTTTGAATTTGCGGCTGTTATCGTTTGCCATCGGAAATACCCTTGTTAAAACATAAAACGTTACAGGTAAACTACTCCTTTCCCTTAACCGATCTTCACCAAAAACAATAGGTCTTGAAAACTCTACAATTCAGGGCTGTATACGAAACATTATTTAAGTCTGTTTGTATTTGCGGCTGTTATCGTTTGCCAAAAAAAAAAATTTCCCTTGATAAAAAAAACCGTTGCAGGTAAACTACCCCTTCCCCTCAACCGATCTTCACCAAAAACAATAGGCCGCGAGTCCTCTACAAATCAGGGCTGTATGCAAAAACTTATTTGATTCTGTTTGAATTTGCGGCAGTTATCGTTTGCCATAGAAAAAAAATCTACAGACACACAGACACACAGACACACAGACACACACACAGACACACACACACACACACACACACACTTTTCGGAAAACGACTTTTTTTCATGTTTTGAGTGTAGTAGAATCAGAATCTGCAATAATCTCGAACACGATTTTTTTTGCCATCACCATACTTCCATTCCTTAAGGAAATATGGAAGTAAAAATCTGTTCCCTTTAAAAGGAGCTTCTCATCTTGATAAAGTCGGAACAACGAACAGGTTAACACGTACAACGAACAACGATTGTATTTCATACATGAATCGTTTTTGTTGTAATTTACGCGTTGTACATTTTTCTTTAGCCTTGTTAGTTATTAAAAGCTTATTGTTTCGCCATTTAATTTGTCGACCTTCTAAAAATTTGGGCATCGCCCAAACAAAACAATTATAATCAGTTATTATAATTGTTATTGTTTTAAACTTGCCTACTCGAGCTATTTTTAATTGTTAAACTAATCTCTTTTAAAAATTTAGAAAGCAATCTTCTTATTCTTCTTCTTCTTCTTCTTCTTCTTCTTCTTCTTCTTCTTCTTCTTCTTCTTCTTCTTCTTCTTCTTCTTCTTCACTACGTAGCCCGTTCCGACTTCACAGAATCTCTCACCATTTTTTCCAGGGTCTTCCACGATCTCTCGTCCCCACGGCCTATATTCAAACGTTTGTTTAGGAATACAACGCCCCTACCACTGAATGTAGCAGATCTTCTTCTTCTTCTTCTTCTTCTTCTTCTTCTTCTTCTTCTTCTTCTTCTTCTTCTTCTTCACTACATGGATTGGACTATAACCTGTTCCGACTTCACAGAGTCTCTGACTACTTTTTCCAGGGTCTTCCACGATTTCTCGTCCCCACTAGCCTATATATTCAAACGCATGTTTAGGAATACGCGTGTCTACCTACACGCGTCTACGTGGGAGACGGAGAAAACGATCATGAAGCCAGAACAGGCAACAGTGGTTAATTCTGAAAACTAAGAATTAATAGAAGAAGACTAGTGGTGTTCCAGCAAGTTATTAGCTTCCTGTGGCGTTGTATGAATTTTGCCATTATTAGGTGTAAACCAGACATACGTTTTATAAAGAGGTGTCTGAAACTTCAGTTGTTTTTAAAGTTACTAGTACTGTATAGGAAACTATTTGATTAAGGCAGTCTAAAAGCCGACAGTAATCGGTTAAAGTTTTTTAAATCAGAAATCCAGATTGCTTCGACGATATTACACAAATTAAATAATCTTTCATTACAGAAAGGTAGTAGTAAGCTAATTATCTACGGGAAGAAATTTAATGGACGAAGAAACTTGACAACTTTCTGCGCTGTAGATATTTTGTATAAACTACGTGCATGTATGTAGTGGGAGAAGAACCTCGTGTATTAAGTTAAACTGGGGCATGCAGATATTTTGCGCCATTAAGAATACACACTGTAGTACAGGCATTTGAGACAAAAGCTTAGATAAGAAAGTAAATGTGCTTAACATTCAAGAGATAGCGAGTTGCGAGCCTTAACGTTCATAATGTACTGTTCTTTAAAAAAACATTCGGCTTTCAAACTCTCTTCTACTCTGACACCGTAGTCGGTAAAACTGGTGACATATTTTGTAACACACAGTATATTTTAGTTCTGAAAAGGGTGTTAACGAGTATTTCCATCGGAGTCATTACTACCTGCATAACTATAAAACGAAAACACGTGGCGTAACTTCAGATGATATAATTATTTAAAATGTAATTATATTTTTATCAGTGGTATATCTATAATTTGGCCTTGGGGGGGATCCGGTCGAGTGGGTCTCTACAAAAGAAAAATAACTTAAGACTAATCAAAATTACTATCTTTAAAGTGGCTGAAAACGTGTGGTAACGTCCTGAAATCAATCATATTAACGTAAACGGTCATTAAAAATACACATTATTGAAACTTGTTTACAAGATACTTTTTGACTGCATTGATTTTCCTATATTGAATATTTCAAACGTATAGGCAAATTCTGTGTAACAAACGTGTTTGTATATTTAAAAACCAGTTACTACTATATTATATAGCCGAAAAAAATAATAAAATAAGAAATAATTAAATAGTCAAAATTAAGAGACTAACAAAATTCCTTGTCAACTTTTTTCGACCCTCTGGATTTGTCCCCCCCCCCCACCCTCCCCCAAACGTAAATACTCCCCTGATAGAACATCTAATGTAATTCAAAATTGTATAGGGTTAATTTAAATGTATTTGACTTAAGTTCATTTCTCATAATTGTCAGAGTGTAAATTCAATGACCGTAAATTAATTTTCCGACTTAAATTCAAATCGTTCACGACATCCGACAGTACATGTAGTAAAAGAGAACTGTCTGAATGGGTTTCTAATCTAGCCCTCTTGGTACTTGGTTTTCCTGCGACTGATTTCGCAAGCGCCGCCGTCTGCTTTGTGGCTGTGAGTTAGGCTCTACTAGTAGTTCTGTATTCAGGTCTCGCAACTTTCACTGTTCGGTGTTCCCGTCCACTGATGATGGTGTTAGCGACATGTAGCAACACCGTCAGAACTGATCTCTCTCTCTCTCTCTCTCTCTCTCTCTCTCTCTCTCTCTCTCTCTCTCTCTCTCTCTCTCTCTCTCTCTCTCTCTCTCTCACACACACACACACACACAGTAGCCACTGGGTTTTACGGTTTTATTCTCTTATGACAAGTTGTAAAAGTTGTAAAACACCTTATCCTACTGTTCTATTACCGACAGATTTTAAATAATTTACTCCGTGAGATTTAGTAAGAAATGTACAAATATGTGAAAACAGTACTAACGTCTTACGAACTCCAACACATTGGAAATTATGAAGCTAAATTTAATAATATAGTAAATTCTACGTAATTAACATTGTGTGATTTCTAGAAGTGCGTAAATAACCCGTTAATACTGGTATTAAATACTAGATAAGCGAATATACACACGTAAATAATGCAGAGACAGGGCTAATAACAGAGACAATATTAACATAATAGCCAATTTTATTGTGTGAGAGAGGGAGAAGGGAGGAAATACGTAGATATAGAAATATAAAGAAAGATAAAAATAAATAGTTCCTTCTTATTGATTAGTTCTTAATGTATTTCAGTCAGAGCATTTCAACAGCACCTACCAAGGTCGATATCTGAATTCAGTATTTCTGCGTTTGCTGTCAATATTCCTGCAACCACCAACAAAGGCGACAACTAATTTAGTAAGAAAATTAGTAAGAAACTACGAGGATTGTTCAATAGAAACACGTTTAGAGGCTGTAAAGCATTTTTTATTCAACGACTTTAAAAGAAGTCTCTATTAACATTAAGGCATGAGTCCCACTGTTACACTAATCTGTAGATTCCCTGCTGGTAAAATTCTTAAGGCTGTTTGTGGAACCATTCGCTAACAGAAAACATTTTTTTTTTCAGAATTGTCGGCCTGAATACGTTTACCAGTTTGTGGCGTTGCCAAAATTTTGCGATTACAAAATTGAATCAGCGACGGCTAAAAGTCGTTTTTCAAAATTTAAAACAATATTCCGTCACTGTTAACTTTAAAGATGTTAAAGTTCTGTTAGTTCATCAGAAACATGGTGTTCCTTATCGGTAACAAAAAGTAGTTACTCATCGTTACTATTCATAATATAAAATAAATATCCACCACAGTTTACGGCGAGCAGCCGCGGAGAGTGGTTGCGTATACCGGTTTATAAGTGAATTGTGTTGTGCTGTGAGATAACGTTTATTACTATCCAAGTGAGTATAAACAGGGTACACTGTAGATAGTAGCCACGCGTGCAACATTATTATAAAGGCATAAAACTGGTAGAGTCTTGTGGCGTACACGGACGCGTGTCTCCAACGCTGACAATGACTAATTATATTCAAAGTAATCAGTCACAGCCCACTAAACAACAGAAACGTAGTTATGCCAATGCTACACAAAAAGAAGTTTTCCCAACCAAGGATCAAGCCATAGTATTAGAGTCAATCGAAGGTATACCAATCAATGACTACATATTAGCGTTAGGAAAAATTATAGACCCCTCCCATATTACATTTGCCTCCAAGATCTCAATGAACAGAGTCTGTATATATCTTTCAAGCAAAGAAATAGTTCAGAAAGTTACCGATCAAAAGACATCTATATCCTTAGGCAACATCATACTTATAATTAAGCCTCTTCTAACCAAATACAAGAGACTGATTTTATCAAATGTGTGTCCTGTTATTCCCCACAACGTCCTCGAGGACGAACTTAAGAAACATGATATACGGTTGTGATCGGCAACTTCATTTCTGAGAGCAGGTGTCTCTGAACCAGGCTTCTCCCACGTCATGAGCTTTCGAAGGCAAATTTACATTCACCCTGAAGACGTTTCTAAAGTACCTCCATCAATAAGAATCAATTATGAAGACACAGTTTACTGGATTTACCCCTCAACAGATATGATATCATGTTTTCTCTGCAAGCAATTAGGACATTTGGCAAAAAATTGTGTCAACAATGTACACAAGACAAATGAATTAGAAGCGGAACAGCATACTATACTTAATAAAAACATTCCGAATTACAATACCATACCGGAACAAAGTTTTCCCGAATTGACAAATCCTGTAAGAACTGTTAACCCGTCATTAGAAACAAGTAAAAAACCTAAACACGAAGAGAAATTCCCTAGAAATACAACAAAACGTACGCTTTCATTAACAACATCAAGTGCTGAAGAAAATCCCGCCGAAAATTCACCAGGTTGCTCAGAAAATAACATAATAACTAAAACCCGTAACAAGAAACAAAAACAAACAGTACCAGCACCTTCTGATTGTGCAAGTCTTGATCCTCTAGACAATCAGCTTCAACCGCTAAAAAGCTTACTTACGTGTGAAAATAATCCATATATTCTAAACTACAATCAGCTCAAGACATTTCTCGAAAGAGCTAAGGGAAAATCTGACTTGCATGAATTAACACTTGAATTCACTGAGAACATCCCAGCATTAGTTTCCTTACTCAAAGCCACTTATCAGCGTCTTACGGAAAGGAAAATCAAAAACAATTTTACGAGAATTATAAACAAACTTTCAATAGACATCCATAAGGAATCTGAAAGTGACGCATCGTTTTCAAGTGGTGATGAAACTACTCCCCCCACTTCAATTCTACAAAAAATCAACACTGCTTCCCACACGTCATGAAACAACCTATCTTACAATGGAATATCAACGGGTACTATCCACAAAAAGAAAACTTGGAACTGATCATCAAAAAATTTTCTCCTGACGTTATCTGCCTACAGGAAACCAATTTTAAAGAGAATTACCATGCAAAAATCAAAAATTACTCAGCTACTTTCAAAAACAGAACCAACTCTAAACACGCTAGTGGTGGAGTCGCCATATATGTTAGCAAAACAAACGTCGCAATAAATACTGATATTGAGATGGTAGCCGTGTCTGTATTACTCCCTATCGGTTTGTTGACGATTTGTAATGTTTATTTACCAAACTAGTACAATTTCTCTGATAATGACATAATGGGTATTGTAAATCAACTACCCAAACCTTTTCTGATAGTAGGGGATTTTAATAGTCATAGCTTTATCTGGGGTTCTTACAAAACAGATAAGCGCGGAAGGGTCATCGAGAAAATAATACAAAACACAAATCTTGTAATATTGAACAACAATTATTATACTCACTTAAATATGTCCTTCAACAAATTTACCTCGATTGACCTCGCATTTTGCAGCCCTTCCATAGCCCATCTACTCAGCTGGACAGTCTCTTGTGACCTCTATGGCAGTGATCACTTTCCTATTTTCTTGGAAATGCATCATAGAGGCCCTAACCTGATACCCCAGCGTAAATGGAAATTCAGTAAAGCCAATTGGGAAAAATACCGAAACATAATCATGGAGCACTTAAGCGCTCTTTGTCCACACGAACCAGAAGATTTAACAGTTAACAACAAAGCTCAGATAATTACTAACTTAATACTGACTGCTGCTAATCAGAGTATTCCAAAAACCGCCAATAAGGGTACCAAGTCTCGGGTTCCGTGGTGGAATGCAGAATGTAAGGTGGTCCATCGTTTAATGCGTAAATCTTATAATACTACAGAAGGCATCCAACTTATGATAACCAGATAAAATACAAGCGATATAGAGCGAAGGCTCGTAGAACCTTCAAACAATCCAAGAGGGCGGCGTGGACTCCATATGTTTCATCCATCACTAATCAGACTCCGACCACCGATGTGTGGAAGAAACTTAAGAATATAAAAGGCCTCACAGTATCGAACGGGACTACAGTACTAATTGCAGAAGACGGGACGGTAATTTCACAACCGGAAGACATTGCTAATAGATTAGCTGCAAAGTTTGTTAAAAACTCTTGCGACACCAACTACGACCCAGTTTTTCAAGAAATCAAAAAAACATCTAACATTTAGATAAATAAAATCACGAAAACAAGCGCAGTTACGGATCTCAAAATTAATCACCTTATTTCTCTAAAGGAGCTAAAAAATGTTCTGTCGAAATGTAGAAATTCTAGTCCAGGGCCAGACGGTATCCATAACATCTTTCTTAAAAATCTTCCTGAAGCAGCACTGACATTCCTTATACGTTTGTTCAATGTTATATGGTGTTCCGGAACATTCCCTGATAAATGGAGGGAAGCGATAGTTATCCCACTCCCTAAGCCAAATAAAGATCATTGTAAACCTGAAAACTATCGTCCAATTGCTCTTACCTGTACTTTATGTAAGTTAATGGAAAAAATTATTAACAGAAGATTACAATGGTACTTGGAGAGTATTAAGTTCTTATCAGCGCATCAAAGCGGTTTTCGAAAAGCTCGATCTAGTTTAGATTACTTAATAAATATTGAAACAAATGTCTGCGAGACCTTTATAAATAACGAACATCTTGTTGCCGTTTGCTTAGATCTGGGAAAAGCTTATGAACTGGTATGGAATATAGCGATCAAAAATTTTCAGATTTATAAATTTTCTGATCGAGCAGTGCATTCTCACACAGTCAGGTCACCAACCCAAACCAGAGCAATAAATAAAGGCAAATAAGAACACGTCAACCCGACGCCAGCTACGAGACAATAAGACAACGTTTGACTTAACGCAACAAAGGAAATTGGGATCGACTTTGACAGACCAAACTCAACTCAAATTTACGACATCATAACAAACCGAACAAAGAGCAGAGTCCAGTGACACAAGTACGCAGAAATTGTAACGAGGGGACGCTGTAGGGTTAAGCCAACACGTGTGAACGTAAGAAAAGGGATACTCACTGACAAAGGATTTAGAAAGTCTCGATAGTACAGAGACAATACAGCGAATACCCAGTGAATACATACGACCATGTCGCACAGCATGAAAACAACGCCAGAGTGACAACTTATATTTACGACGAAAAATCGTGGAGGCAACTCAGAGTGACAGCGAGCGAGATGTTATTAATTGGTAGAAAAAACGGGGTGGAAGTTGAAAAATGAACAGGACGCAACGGATTCTTAGCGAGGGTGTAACAACAAACCTTGGGAAACTCACGAAACAAAGGTTTGACAGACAGGCGAACAATTACTTTATATTCTTAGAAAGAGTGCGATGTCCTTAGCTGTGTACTTCAGGGGATGTTCAACAGCCAACCAGAGGTTAGCATCTTCCGAAGAAGTAAGTGGAGAGGACTGTTGTCGTGGTGACAACCAGGGCAGCAAATCAGAGAGTCGAAAACCAAAGATCATCAAAGTGGAAGGAACATGTGACCCAGGAGAGGGTAAGTCTGGAACCTATCGGGATCAACCGAAGGCGTGGAAGGCAGAAGATTGCATTGTGGTAGAAAACGTTTGATGAAAACCGTTTGCAGAGTACACAGGGCTCTCAGTCTCATAAAGTTTTGTGCTCATTTTTATTAACTCAATTCTACACAATTTTACCTCAGTCTCATAAAATTTTATCTCAGTATTGCGCAGTTTATTTACATAGTTACTTTAACTTTTGAACGTGCGAAGTTATCTAAGTATCGTTATACTTTCGAGTTCAGTACTATAAACTTTAAAGTATTATTCATTATTCGACATTATGGAACTTAGAAACTTTTAACAAGGGAAGTTACATCTCAATAATAGAACTTTTGTGTATCAACTTCGGACATTGTGATTCGTATCATAAACTTAACTTGATTCAGACTTAATTATTCTAGTTGTGCAGACTCATGAACGATAAGAGAACTCAATATTCATAAACATAAGTGTATAACATAACGCACATTCACGACCAAGCTAAGTAGAACATGAACAGTTAGATGAAGCATCTTTGTAATAGACATTTTATTTGAACACAACCCACTAATGATGGTTGTATCTACACTACACAGAACTCTATAAACTGTTAGTAAAGACGGGTTACATCAACACCACACCACGTACGCCGCGAGTGAATTCTCATCGCATGTTTCAAAGTGATAGTGAAAACATTCAATCAATGGAGCGAGCACACATGGAGTCACCAGTAAGCAGGAAATTTCACCGATGGATTATTGGATATTCTAAAATGTCAAGTTAAGTCTTCATGATTTTAATATTATAATAATACTGCTCCTCTGTCTCTTTTCCAAGAATCAACACCTTTGAGAAATTGTACAATCATTTAGTAAAGATAATGTTAAAATATATTATGAATATAAAAGCTACTCATCTGAGATACATAATGAACGCATTAGTTTAGGGTGAATAATATTTGATTTGTCTATGTTTTGTGAACGTTTATCTATGTCATGTTGTATGTTATGTTTTCAGCCATCAACGAAGACAGATTTATATTGTGATTTATGTTTTATATGTTTCTGAATGTATTTTCAGCAAACCTTAACATCAAAAGGCATTAACGTCAATTGATTTGTTTGATAAATTTTCTTATATTGTTTTAATAACAACGAAATATAGAGTCTCATTATTTATGCTAATTAGTAATGGATACATTCAGTGATTAGATTGATTAATAATATTTGCATAATCAGATTAACAAGTCACGTTTTATAATTTAATTGAATAATTAAATTTTGCATAAATTAGTATAATTATCGTTAAAGGAAGGACCGAATTGTATACATTATGAAAAACGATGGAGTTACGGAATATTTGCTTAACTTTGTAATAAACTTCTTACACCACAGAGAGATCCGGGTAAGAGTGAATGGCATATTATCAGATAAATATAAAATTTCAAACAGCGTGCCACAGGGTTCTCCACTTAGTGCCACTCTCTTTTTAATTGCCATTAACGAAATTTCTTCTGTAGTATCAAAGCCCATACAAAAATTTCTTTTCGCCGACGATTTAACGCTTTTGTGCAAAGGAATCAACATCCAGTCCACTACGGACTGCATTCAGGAAACACTCAATAAATTAACTAACTGGGCGCAAAACACGGGTTTTAAATTTTCAGAATCAAAATCTGAATATATAATTTTTTCTCGCATCAGAAGACCAGATTCAAGAAATATAAAGTTGTCACTTGGAACAAAAGAAATTAGACGATCAAATCAAATCAAAATATTAGGTCTCACGTTCGACCAGCGACTCACTTGGGGTTCTCACATAAGGACATTAAAAGGTGAATGTTTAAGGAGAATGAACCTTATTAAATCAATCGCATCATGCAACTGGGGTGCCAGCAATGACGTAATCATGAACACCTACAAAGCCTTTATAAGGTCAGAAATGGATTACGGAGCAATAATATATGACTCAGATAAACAAACCATTTTAAAATCTCTGGAGACTATACATACATCCGCCCTACGCCTGGCCCTAGGAGCGTTTAGAACTAGCCCGATTAACAGCATTCTAGCCGAGTCTCATGAATATCCGCTTAGAATAAGAAGAATAAAACTCTGTCTGTCATTTGCCACAAGAGCAGCTTCAAATCCTGATAACCCTGTAAGACTTAATGTGTTCTCAAATAGGAACAGCGACAAATTTGCTAAGCGCCCGGCCCTACCCAAACCATTTTATGAACGTATTAATACCTACCTACCTAAACACTAATTTTCCTTCTGTTTTCACCCAGCAACATCCACCAGAGCCTCCTTGGTGTCGTAAACCTCTCAAATTTGATAACATAATCTCAGAATCCCCAAAAGCTACTACAACTCCGTACATTTTCTTGTCTAAGTTCTACGAAAAACTTGATAAATACACAGAGTACACTCATGTGTTCACGGATGGTTCTCGTACAGACGGAAACAATGGATGTGCAGTAATATTATCTGGACATGAATACTTATTCAGGTTGGACAGGGTCTGCTCAGTTTTCTTCTGCGAAGCACATGCAATTCGTTCAGCACTGGAAATAATAAGAGATTCCATGGGCTCCAAGTATATTATCTTCTCAGATTCTCGAAGTATTTTAGATAGTCTGCAGCAGGAGGACAGCCAAGAACCCATTATTCAAGACATAAGCAACATAACCCTTGATATCTCAACTAGACAGTGCAAGGAAATTATTTTCAGTTGGATCCCATCGCACATCGGAATTAAGGGCAACGAGATGGCTGATAGGGCTGCGAAAACTGCTACGTCGAGTCAATATCATCTTCACAAACTTTCCCACAACGACCTTAAGAAATATCTGCATTTAAAACTTCTGGAGCACTGGAATGATGGGCTTAAGTCACCACCCGCCAAGCTATTCCGAGTGAGGAAAAATATTTACGAGCAGCACTCACTTGCTACAGACTCCAGGAGAAATCAAGAGGTCATAACAAGACTCCGCATCGGCCACACGCTACTGACTCACAAGTACATTTTCACAAGAGAGCCTCCTGCGAGATGTAATCGCTGTGGCACGGTTTTGTCAGTTTTCCATCTCGTTTCAGAGTGCCCTGCTCTTCAACATCTACGAAACGAATTTAATATCCCTGCAGATGTGCGAAAAAGTTTAAATGACAGAACTGCAGTCGCCAACATACTTCTCCTCTTAAAGGAGCTTCAGTTGTTAACAGCAATATAGGTACGAACTAAGAAAATTATGAGAACATTAAAAATTGTGTAGTTGAGTTAATGGACTGATATGTTATTATGACTTATTGTTATATAGTAGTTATATTTTGTTACTTAATGTTATATTTATTATATATATACTTAGTTATATTTATTTATGTGCAAGATGTGTATTTATATTGCTTGTGTTGTGGGGGGTTAATATTTCTCATTTTATTTGGCTTCAGTTAAACTAATACTGTTATTTGTTAAATATTTTTATCTATCTCATTTGTTTCCACTATTTGGTATTTAAACAAATATTTACTATACGTTAATGCATCTGTTTAAGAATCTGTACAAATTCATTTTTGTGGTCGCTAATGACCGTTGCTGTTGCAGCGACCTTATAAATAAATAAAATTAAAAAAATAAAATAAATAAATATCATAAGGGCTTGATTTCAGGGGGAACGCGCCGGAACGGCGTTCCGGAACCTCTTGGATCCAAAAATAAATTACCGAAAAAATACATGAAAAGAAAAACCAATTATTACCAAAATTTACTAGTATTTTTAAATTGTGCCCCACTACTAAACATTTCTCAAAATCAAACGCCAGCACTATCTTAACTACTGTCGTTCAAAAAATGTCCCAATATCCTATGGTGAAAATGAAATAAGAAAAAAACTTGCTTCAAAATTAAAACTACATGAGAGCAACCTGATTGAGAGCTTCCGAGATCATGTGCTTTCCAGATTTTTTCCGGATACTCGTTCTACCTTAAAATATGCTATTGAATCAATAGCAGTATCTTCAAGTCAATGTGAGAGGGTTGATTTCCGGCCATCGTACAGCATTGGACACGAAGTGTAAGAAAAAGTCAAGAAACACACAAAAAGACGACACAATGAGGAAACTACGGAAACTTTTTAAAAATGTCCGAGCTACCGAAACTAACACCTAGAGTTTGATTGAGGCTCCGGGTTGACGCCATCATGAGTGACATGTTTTCGACTGTCGTGCGGCTAACCTAACGATGAAGCTCTTGCGAAATATTAGTAAACTTTAATACCTTTTTGGATACAATTTTATACGTATGTTACATATTTTATAAGGTTTTAAAAATCTAGACCTCCTTTGTAACAAAATGACGTAAACGTATACGCCAATATAAAATATAAGTATATTTTTGTCTGTACAACTTTTGAATTGATGCTTTCCGGCACCTATGATTTTAGAAATCAACCACTGAATATCATTATTGTATTAAAACACGTGATCGTTCACGACGAGAGTGTTCTGTTCACTGTAAAGTGTAGTGATTTCGAAATTTCACTTGAATTCTCTTTTCGTAGCGTGTAGAACTGCAAGCAATATGAAAACTAAGCTGGATTTTTTAACAGGAATTATGATAATATTATTGTTTCTTCAGCGTAAAGCGTTACTTATAAATATACGAAATGTGGCAGAGAATGGGTTATGGTTTACACATAAACTGAAGAAAACTCGGACTTTTGTTTGGTTTTCAAAGAAACGGAGTGAAGAGCCTCGCAAACGAAAACTCAAGGGGACATAAACGCGAGACGTGCCTACACCGAACGCTTCTCGCACAGCGGTTTGCGGTTTACCGTTGTCGTCGCCAGATCATAAGTAAAAATATAGGAATAAATATATTTTATTTACATCATTGTGCCGCGCGATTACAGCGCTCGGGATGAGAAGTTACGTTATCGCAGTGAGTAGCGCATCTGATTTATATACACTTCATCCTTTATCACCGTTACATAAACGAGGTTACGGCTTCGTTCCGCTGTATATACATAAAAACACGATCACAGTTGTTTCCGAGGAGTATGAATGCCGAGGAATAAGGGTCCCCACAATAAAAACAAAATCTAGTATGAATAACACATACGAATTTCCCCTATCGCCGCTTGGGTTTTGATATTTCAGACGCTATCGATCGTGCTACTGTTTTGCTCCTAATATGTTTACTGCTGGTTTCATTTGCGTCGTCTGACTTTATATGTCTAGTCGTCGTTGCCTGATCCTCGTTCTCTCCCCTCTACGCGTTTGATTAGTATCTTACCTATCAACAATAGATTATAATTTTATAGTTAAACTATAAGTGCTCGATACCTATTTAATCTAAATTTTAATACGTATTTTTGAGAAAAATGGCGCAAAATGTTTTATAATCATTCGCTTTTGGTTACATAATTAAGCAGAAAACTTATCACATGTTACTTGTTTATGCAAATATGGTAGCGGTTATATATCCCGTCGCTTGACAATAAATATGTGTTGATAATATGTACTTATGGAACTTAGTACTTTTCACAAGTACATTATCTTAACGCTAACTGAAACTTACAGAGGTGAACGGACTTTCCTCTAATATAATATCTTTTCGCTATTATATGGGAACTTATAAACAAATTAATAATACTAAAAAGTAATTTTTTTAATTATTTTTATTTATAATAAGTAACATTTTCTCACAAGAATATATTAGACTATACATTTTTTGAATATTTTACAATGTTTCGATATAGTTTGAACTGTCATTATCAGAATACTACAAATTGATAAAATGTTAAAATTAATTGTTAATAACAGCTGTTATTATAAGTTAAAATTAAAACTGTATGTTTTTATAATGTTCCAAAATATTCAGAGCTGTATGATTCTTTAAATTAATTTTCATTTCCTCGGTGGAGAAGCTCGACTAAACACAATATTTATGTTTTACGTATTTAATATTAGGTCGATTTTTTCTTTCCTGGCTGAGCTTTTCCGTCAGTTTGTTTCACCAAACAACACTATAAAATTTCAAATCGGTTCCACTTGGTTTTACCTTGGTCAAGGGTACTTTCGGCTTTCCACTCTTTCTCCAACATTTAGTAAAATTTTTCTACTGAAGAAGGCCTCCGATGGTTACCGAAACGTTTAGACAATGCCAGATCAAAGCAATCGACCACGGCCGAACAGCCCGGACATAAATTCTTTTATTAATGCCTCCGGCCGTGAAAGTCTGCGAAATAAAATTATAATCGAGTCATTTTATGTGTAAATTAATCTCACTCTGATCTCGTAGAATGGACGGACCCTGGAGCAATGCTGATAACAGACTTCATGATCACGGCTTTTCCTACCGTGTTTCCTTTGCTATTGATATTCTAACAGTATTGTGTACAGTTTCTTCTACAGTGTCAATGAGCCAACTGGAGAATTATAGCCCATATAAACCTGAGCTGCCTACAATGGGCGCCCATGTTTTAAAAATGAATAACGGGCGAATGCCAGAAAACGGCCCCTTAAAGGAAACAAGCAGGGCAAAAGACCAAGGATTTGATGGGGGGGGGGGATGTTGTCGCCACAAATGCGAAAGAGATGCTGTGAGTGAGGGAACAGAAGACCACTGCCACTGATCACAGAGTACGAATATAGCCTATATATTCGTACTCTGTGCTACTGACAGAGTCGACGTAAATGAGGAGAGTCAGCTAAGGTGGAGTGTCAAGATAGAGGAGGGCTGTAGCGCCACGGACGGATAAGGAGAAGAAAGAGGTAGAGACAAATCTGCACAGTTTTGTTTCGTTTGTTGAGATTTTGTCTACAGTTGAATCTGTAAACAAAGTTTACCTACCCTATGACATCTGTGTTTTTACCTAACGCTTACGTGGTAAATTATATTGAAACAGTGCCTGTGTATTAGGTATATTATAAGGACATAATGTGTAAATTTCTCGCATTAACAAACGAAGCTACATGTATACTAACATCAGCAGACACAAACATATCCCGTCTGCCAACAAACATTAGCACGCTACAAACAATTTGCCGTCTGATCATAGCGCTTGCTGTTTACGTAAACAGAATATACCGTACGCAGCTAATGGTTTAATGGTACTTGAACACAGACAGACAGATGCGCGCAATACGAGCATCGAATGCAACAGTCGTTTGTTTCTGGTGATTACAATACAGCCGGCGAAATACTATTAACAGTTAATGAAATTTAATTTTCAATATTGTCCGATTATTGTCTCTCGTAACATTGCAAACATTACACTAAACTAACTGGAATTAAAGTGAACATTGAGACTATATGAGAAAGGAAAACATGTAACTAAGTGAATTGTATATCTGCTTGAGCTCACTCAGTAAGTGAATTGTATATCTGCTTGAGCTCACTCAGTGAACAAAAAAGAAAAGGGCACTTCTTGAAAGAAGGAAGGATTTTTTCACATCCTCTAAAAGCAAGAACAAAATAAGTAAGAATGGAAAATGCACACAGACTGAATGAGTGAGTGAAGGCGAGACAAGTATAAAGTTAAAGGATAAGGGAAAAAGCGGAATGTAGAGAGAAGGTGAAATAAAAATCATTTGTTTAGTTCAAATAAATCATTTGAAATAATAATCATTTATCTGAAAATAGCTATCGGACTTAATCGATGTTAGATGGAATGTAGCATGATATTATTATTATTTTTATTTTTATTATTGTTATTATTATTATTATTATTGTGTGTGTGTGGGCGCGCGCGCGCTCGCGTCTGTTCTTCAGAGGTCCACGATTAGATAGCTCAATAAATAATATCTATTGTTGCCTGATCTGGTGTTTGCAGTTAGTCACATCACCAAACGGAGTGCTACATACGCTTAAACACAGAGAAATTTATTAAATGAAGTTTTTTTTTGTTGAATATATTTAAACTTTGTACGTGTAAGTGGAACAAAGCAAAGAAGCAGTTGTCTGTAAAATGAAATTATTTTCTATACATCTATTAGCCAATTCGTAACAATACTCTAGCTAACTAAGAGAAAACAAGTGTACACAACTTTGTGTGGACAGTTCACTGTAATCTTTTGTCTTAAATACGTCGTCCCTTTTGACCCTGTCCTATCCAGCATGCGAACACTGACTTTGTTCAAGAGTAAGTTAACAATATTTTTCCACCGTACTGCGCACAAAACTACAGAATGATATTTTTCAACACGTACATATCAAACTACTTCAGGCGTTTTAGTGAATGTTAAAAAACATTTGTTCGTTCTCAGTGGGTCTGTTTTTATATAATAAACAGAAAACAACATAAAAGCAATTTCAGTATGGCATTCAAAATAAAAATGTTCCTCTTTCTCTCCGCCTCCCCCAGTCTCGCTACCCTTCACCCTCACCCTCGCTCTCTCTCTCTCTCTCTCTCTCTCTCTCTCTCTTTGTCTATCAATGTGTCTATATGATATATGACAAATCGTTATTTAATTAGGGCTAAGACTTTCAAAGGTTTAATAATAATGTTTATTTTTTTTTAAATGTATAAATCTTTATGCGAAAAAGTAGTGAATACTTCAACACATTTTTTTATATTGTGTTTGGAATAGTACTGAGTACTTAATAGCATTAAAATAATCCTAATTGAACTTGTTATATTATACTTGTAATGCTGAAATATTACGAACTGAAACTTATGCTTGCTTTTGTGTTAGAATGTTAAACACGTTTGCTGGAAACTAAATTTGAATAGTGAGTCAGGCGCAGATCATAAATAACTCTCATGACAGCGTTTGGACGCCTCATAGAAAGCGTTCTGAAACGATAGTACAAAAACTCGGCTAGGTTGCTTGCTCAGAGATTTTCTCCTTGATTTGAGGGCGTGTTTTGAACTAAGCTGTTCTTATTGCTTTTCGAGTTATCAATGGAGCGACCATACTTAGCCCTAAGCCAGGAAGACAGAGGGGGGAGGCAGTGTTTTGTACCACATGTCTTCTAACCGCCTCCCCCTCAGACACTATAGCTTCCCTCTTTCAGACACTCGACGTAATGTTAGCCCCTTTCAAATATATCTCCACACGTGGCAGTGCAAGTTTACTTTGTGTGTCCGTGCGTGCGTGCGCGTGTGTACGTGGGTGGACACAATTTAATGTACCGCACTCTTTAATTTAACGTTTACTTTTGCCATACAAACATATTGATAACAAAATATGTGTTCGATTTTAATCCAACTAAACGAAATAAGAAAATCACGTACACTCTCACGATAAATAAATGTCGTCTGCTTTAATCGCAACACGTTTGCGTAGAAAGAAAATACAAGTAATGTTTTCCTGCCCAATGTCATGTTCCTTTGGTTAGGTTTAAATAGAATTTCATACCATAAAATTATGAAAAACGTAAATAATGTATACGTGAAACATGTTTATGAATGAAATGTTAATCTGTTACAGTTAAACACGTTAATAATTCTCATGAGAGCATTTGGACGCCTCACAGAAAGCGTTCTGAAACGATAGTACAAAAACTCGGCTAATTTACATATTAAACGATATATTTTGCCATCCGTGAGATTTGTTTTCTTTAAACAATAAACTAAAAACCCGAAACATTCTTACCTAACCTCTTATATATCTTGATTTCAAACCTCTTAGTTAATTACACTACGTGAGACACTCCCTCAGAATAGTTTAAAAATTACGAACCGTTAAAAATGTACGAAAGAAATGTACTCAATTACTCCATCAAAATTGGCAAGAACGTAAATAAGAATGCAAGGAGATCCCAGCTAAGATTTACAGATATAAACAAGAAACAAGCTAAGATTTACTGCTGGCACAGAGAGGGACTGCTGCAGATGAGAATGAAATTGTTCGATGTTTGTTCAATACCTTGCCCTGACTATGAACACTGCCGAAACAACGTTACAAATATGTAAATAAATGCTTATGTTAATAAATAACAAATGTAATAAAAGTAATAAATTGTAATTACCTTTTATGCTGCTCGAGCCCTTCGTTGAGAAGCCATAGATAACTATGGATATTTAATATATATCAATGCAAATTTGATAATGATGCAATCTCATCCAAATAAGTTTTTAATTTGTTTTATTGGGAATAGATTGATTAATTAGTCCCACTCTATGGGCGTCATCTGTAGATATGCCTGTTAATGCCTATATTACATTGAATTAAATGTGTACGTGTAATAAGTGTGATGAATACCATTAATTAACAGTTAGATAACTTTGACTTTACTATGAGTGTTACTACGTTATCACTAATTTATTCCACTCGTTGGGTGGCATTTGTATATACGTGTAATTACGTAAGATAATTGGTATTAACTAGGGTGATTATAAATGATACGACTTGTACACCAAATTCTGCATTACGAACAATAATTTATTCAGACCTTCTGCAATGGTCATCAATTTCTGAAATTAAATATACCATTATTTCGCAATAATATATAATACATTACATATTAATTCGTTCATTACTTCTATGAGGATTCATCTCGTTATGATAACTTAATTATAAATAGTTAAAATCATGACTTCCTTACACATTACAAAATTTCTCTCATTAATGGATTCATATTTCAATTTTGCCTTTCGCAATATATCATTCAACTTTACTCTAAATGAATTTAAATATGATTTCTAACTAGATCAGAGGTGTTTTCTTTGTTAGGAACAGGACAGTGACAACTAAACATAAGTAATACATAAATGTTTTACTTTTCGTAAATATTCACAAACTACGGCGTGTGTCTACGATGATTTCCTCTCTCCCTCGCTCCTCAGGATGACTGATGACTTGGTGGATACTCTCATCGTCGTCTGAATGATACACTATTCACTATCGCTGAGATTTTGCACTCCGGCGTCAACATTCTTTTAGTTCGCACTCGTTTAAAAGTTATATATGTAACAAAAGTTAGTTAGTGCGATCATTTAGCTTTGAATTATTCATTTCACGACTTATTCGCGTGTGATGGTAACTTTACCACTTTGTTAACAAGTACTGATTGTTTGTAATTTATTTAGTCGACACAGTCATTTCACTTATGAACCTTTTCATTAAGATATCTGACATGGTTAACCGACGTAAATAGTACACTAGTTCGTCACACAATCGCGATATTTAGTTCATATTTCAGAATTGCCTTTCACCATTACGCACAATGTCTCTACTTTATTCACACCGTCAGAGTTTTTGAGCGTCTTTACACAACTCGTTATTATACAAACATTTAATTTGAACTAAGTCTCTTTTTAAGTTCTACTTCGTTACGTACAATACGATATTGCGATTCACCATCAACATTTTACTCTGCACTTTACGACTCGTCAGTATATTGAGATAATACAAAGTCTGATAAAGATTAACCCAAAATTACTATTAAGAAAAACTCCATAACTAAGACTCTTATTGTTACTAAGACTTAGGAATAAGACTTCCGATTTCGTACTGGCGAAATAAACAGACTCCCGACGAATATAATACTTAGACAAAATGTATAAGACAAAGTTATACTAAGACAAAAACGTATATAAGCCCCCCTTGCTCGTCGTCAACACGTATTTTTATATCTTGAGTCCTTCCACTTTCCTGCATCCAATTCACTCCTTCCCACCATCTACGTTCTTATTGGTTTTCGTCTTCATTTTCCACGAAAACTCCTCCCTGAGTCTCTAGCTAGACTCCTGGCTTCGTCCTTATTCGCTCTGGACCTTTGTCTCCTTGGTAACGTCTTCTAAAGAACCGCCTTTACCAAACTCTAGTTCGTGGTAGGCTCATCTAGATCCCTTCTCTTATATCTTCCTGTTTCGCTCCTCCCTTGCCGTAAGACGAAAGACCGAATTTCACGCTTGTCCATCATCCCATTGTTCTTGTATTTCCATTCAGCTCGTTCCTAGTAATTGCTGTCCAGTTACCCGTGTGTCCTTTAGTTTAGGTGTGACCAATTGCAGTATTGTCCCCTTACTTCCTTCGTTTCGTTCACACGCTGACGGAGGTCGCTTTCTCTGTAAGGCACATCTGCTCTCCAGCTCTCCTGCTCGGCCCGTACTCTAGCTGGTAAACAAGTTCCCCGCTGCTTCACCATGCATGGTCCTCTGTTCATGTAACGTCCGTATGAGTTTTGCCATTGTGAACTCTGTACATCTGTGTGTCGTCGCTAAGTTCCCACACGTGGCTTGACAATACTCGCGTCGCCCTCGTAATCGTATTCTTGGTATTTGGCTCGGTAAGACGTATTCCTTTGTTTTTCTGTTACTGCAGCTCGCTCCTACGCAATATTCTTACGTCGAACATCTGCTATAACCGAGGCATTGTCTTCTCTAGCGGTACCTACTTCGTCGCTAATGTGTCCCACGTGTCGTCAGAACGACGGCTGGTCGACTCCAACCTATATCATTTCTGACAGCTGACACCTGCTACTGTTCCTTCTACGCAATAAAAAAAATTCCTCTACAAAATTGCATTACAACCTTTACACATTCTTGTTGTGCTTCTGCTTATTAACTGTGACGTAATATAAAACGTATCTGAATGGTTTTTTGTGTAAAGTCAACCATCGTTAAAAATTACGTACTCACAGGGCAGGAGTTACAGCTCTATACATAGTTCTGCTACGTATATTGTAACGAACCGATGTCGTATGGTTTACCAGCCACACGTTGGTTGCGTCAATTTGTAACGAAATTATAATTTTCGTTACTGCTGTTGTAATAATCGTAGAGTTAAACTCACCTGTTCTAATGTTCCAATTTGAATTCTCTGCCAAACCGGTATTACCAACCCTTTTTGGTCATCAAAATTTTTAATGTTTATTATGTTAGAAATAATACCCAAATTTTAGTAAAGATTATTAAAAAAATCAAACATACAGTGAGAAGTTCAATAATGTTTTTATTAGCAATTCTTGTGTTTCTTATTATATTACAAATCATTCCAAATTATTAACGAAATCTGTGCCGGCATGTTTAATTATTCGCTGTTGGCTATTCTGTTCCAATATGGGAGTTTCACTTGTTTATATTGTATTAATATCTCAGGTCGTGAAGTTCTTGAGGCTACAGAAAATGTCATTAAATATACTAATAAAAGTACAAAATTTTACAATCAACACACAAATATTATACAAGTTGTGAAATAATTACAATTAGTTATAACCTATATTTGTTGAAAATGTGTTTGTAGGTTAATTGTTTTTAACTAATATTTAATCTTGAAGTTTCTTCATATAAGTAATTATTATAACAGTGAGATTACTTTTCAGTACTAAGTGTTCATTAAATAATAAAGAGTTCAAGTGTTTGATCAGTGAGTGATAATTAGTATTAATAGTGGGGTTCACTTATTATTTTTTTGTGCTGCTGTTACAGTTGTATTTAAATTATACTTTGCAATTCTCTTTCTTTTCAGTCCGGATAGGATTACTTTAGGTACAGCTCGTTTTCCTTTGATTAATTAGATACTCCGATCTTCTTTTGGTATTTAAAATTTTCAAAATGGTTATAATTTATTGTTCATCATTCTGGTCCAGTCTTCCATCAGCCATTTATATATTAGATATTTTTTCTCTTCTCCAATGGTCTGCTGTTTTTCTAATTTGTACTCCTCAGAAATTAATTATGGATTAATGAAGTTATTCTTTTGGTATTGAATCAATATGGTTAATATTTATTGTTCATAATTCTGGTACAATATTCCATCGCTTATTTATATATTAAATATTTATATCCTCTTCAATGGTCTGCAGTTTTTTTCTAATCTGTACTCATCAAGTTTTAATAATAGACTAATGAACTTATTTACTAGATATTTTGATTGCTAAGGTTCAAACACTCCTTCTCATTGGTTGACAATTTGGGAATATTGTTAAACATGGCTATTGTTCTTCTATACAAAATTACTAAAATCTTTTAAATTAACATAATTTCCTTATACTAACTGCAATACTAAATATAATAACATCATTGAATTGCTTTTCACCTACACATTAATTTGATATCCTTCATGAATGCCTTTCTTCAAATAATAACAAATCCATACATTTAACATTTGGTTTTCTTTTGTAAATTAACTCTAAACTAATTACTTTATATCTATTTTTGTTTTCCATACTCTTACCGTGAAACCTAACAGGATTACATGGATTAATTCATTATTTGTTATTGTTTTTATATTAAAATTTACAATTTTCTTGTTCACAAATATAGGCCTAATGCCTAGAATAAATAATTCTCTTTATCTTCATTCATTACAACTGATTATGTTAATATTGTTAATTTTAAGTGTTTTAAACATAATTACCACAATACAATTAACTAAACTATAACATTTGATTAGCTATAATCATTATTCAATATAACATAACTCTTTTTTAAAAACATTTTAGGCCAATGCTAGTACCCAATATTGAACATATCTTTTCTTTGGTACTGTTACTCATTAATTGTAATATTACATATGATTAATTATAATCATAACAAAACATAATAGAAATTGAACATTAGGTGAGTATTAGTATTTCATATTGAATATACTTACAGTATACAGTACATAATTCCCTTTACCTATGCTTAGTGTAACAGATTATGGGTTTGCCATTAAGCTTAATAGTTTTGAAATCTAAATCCCTTAATACAAATAACTGAATATAACACTGGATTGTTTACTATCCTTATAACACAACATAATTCTTCCTTTAAACATTTAAGGAATTATCAGTATTTTATATGTAACAAACATTTCTTTTATACTGATGATAAACATTTTATTTTTTATAAAACTATTCAATTACCATAATTATAATGACTATAACTATAACTATAATTATTTCTGGTAACATATAGTTTATTTATTATCTCTGGGTCCCATTCATGGTTTATTACCTATTATAATACTCACATCACTTTTCTTTCTCGATTATCACTAGTTTATTTCACTTTATAACATTGTATCTTTATTTTATCAACACTATTCCGTTATTATTATTATTATTATTATTATTATTATTATTATTATTATTATTATTATTTGTTCTTATCTTTGATTTTCACATTAAATTACCTAATGTTTACTTACTATTTTTATTTCACAATTCAACTTTTTACATTTATTATTGGTAATATTTATGAAATAGGGCATTTGGACTCATTATGTCAACTATATTCTTTTATCACTTTTCCCATCTATTGGGTATTGTCATAGTCATTGTCTTTGTCTGTGTCAGATTTAGTTTATTGGTCTTGTTCTATTAATTCTGTTTATTAGCTTTTCAGTTTACAGCTTTTCTTCGTTCATTTAAACTTGCAAATCTTGTGCTATCTTCTGTCACGTTACAATATATAACACATGACGTAATATAATATGCGGCATCGTATTTATATGTACCAACGTATAGTGTATTCACGTATAACGTTATTATACTGACCTGAAATGGAGTGAAACTGACTTACGACAATATTACACACGTTATCTCTCCTCTACAGTCTGTATCTACTAAACTGCACTCTTCAGTTTATTACAGCATCTTGTATGCCCTGTAGCAGCTCAGCCCTGTAAACTGGTCTTTACGTTTACGACGTTGAAGCCATCCGGAACATCTGAAATCACATCCTCCACAAAGATGACACCTAATGTCTTGAACAAGTTAAGTAGAAACGCATATAAATGAAGCACAGATACGCAATGTCCTTCCTTTTCCTATACTTGTTACCCCGTGCCTTGTACCATGATATCCTTACCCCCTACTTGTTGTCGTCTCCTAGGTCAGCGATTGAAATACTCTATAACTCATTGACCGAACTCACAATGAAGACTGACTTTTTCTCCGTTAACTACTGTTTAGACGTAGGCTATATAGTAGGTAATTACTTCATTCACAGACATGCGTTACTTACTAGATAGTCGAGATTATTTCAGGCACTTAAACTAGAACAAACCACGTTAACTATAAATGTATAGTAGGCCTATATTGATACAAAACATTTAGTGTATTATATAAGTAGGGTCTCTTTAAATAGTGTGCATAAATATACGAGGATTGTTCAATAGAAACACGTTTAGAGGATGTAAAGCATTTTTATTCAACGATTTTAAAAGAACTCTCCATTAACATTAAGGCACTGTTGCACTAATCTGTAGATTCCCTGCTGGTAAAATTCTTGCGGCCGTTTGCGGAACCATTCGCTAACAGCAAACTCTACCTCAGCGTCCGATTTGAACTGCCGTCCTTTTAGTGATTTATTTAATGGGTCAAAGACATGATAATCGTACGGGGACAAGTCGGGACTGTAAGGTGGATGTTGCAAGACTTCCCACTTCATACGACCAAGCAGATCTTGAATCGTCTGGGCTACATGGGGTCAAGCATTATCATGCATTACCATTTGTGAGCTTCCCGGAACATTTATTCTTGATGCAGACCCGAAAGCGTTTAAACTGTCTGCGTATCGCTCAGCGTTGTTGTTGACACCAGGTTCTTTAAAATCTAAGAGCAGCACACCCTGATAATAAAAAAATACGGTCATCATTACTTTTCCTGCCGAAGGTTGGGACCGTCATTTTTTCGCCTTCGGAGATTGTGCATGCTTCCACTACATACTCTGACGTTTGGATTCTGGTTCGTAGTGGTAACACCAAGACTCATCACCGGGAACAATTTGGTGTAGAAAGGCATTACCTTGTTGTTGATAGCGCATCAAATGCTGTAATGATAAGGCCGATGCAAATTTTTCTTCTCATCAGTAAGCAGTCGTGGAATCCACTGAGCAGCAACTTTGTGATAGCCAAGACTATGAATGATGGAATGAACCGTTTCCACGCTGATGCTCAACATTTGAGAAAGTTGTCTAACTTTTATGCGCCTATTTGCGCGTAAAGGAGTTTCTAGCTGTCTCACATTTTCATCTGATGCTGCAACACGTGCAGGTCCGGTACGGGCCAAATCTTTAGTGAATTCTCTTCCTTGCCGAAATTTATTGCACCATTTAACCACTGCCGCATGAGAATAACTATAGTCACCATATGCACATTCATTCTCATATAAATTTCCATTGGCTGACGCCCCCTCAGCGGCCAAAAACTGAATAACGGCACGCAGATTATCTTTGGACGCAGATAAATTCAATATTAAGTCACTCTCGACATTAAAGTTTATTTCTTAACTTTGCCAAACTCGGCTCTATCTTTACGGCCACATGTGTCGAAATCCAGCTAATTAGGCGTAAAACCAGCTACACGGAAAAACGTTTTGCTTAGATACAGTGCTTATACGTGGACTAAAAGAGCGCGATCAGTTCTGTGTTGATGTCAATTCGGCTGACAAACAGATCTGCTACACGACATGATTTAAAGAGATTATTAAAGCCATTAGTTTGAAATTATTTTTACAATCAGAATTCGTTTGAACAAACGTAGAGTAGTGGAATCTTCTATTAATTGTTTTAAGATTTTAAAATTTAAATTTTAGAGCATAAAAAATATGAGAAAATTACGGTAGGCTATATTCTATTTTTTCTTAAAAGTGTCCGCGGACCCCCTGAAACAGGGGTCCGCGGACCCCACTTTGGGAACCACTGGGTTAGAAGGAACCAGAACATCATTTCTCAAATTCTTATTTCTGTTTAACAAATGAAACAGGAATTAGGCCTACTTCTAAATCAAAAGACATAATACAAGAACTTGTGTACCTCTCAACGTCAAGATAATGTAAAACTGAGTGCGACGATTCTGATGCTAAACTAGGACTTACCAAAAAACATTGTGAAAGCAATTGATAGAAATATAATTGGACTTTTATATTTAAAGGATAGCTTCTCTAGATTATGTGATGCTAAATTAAAGAAACGGGACTTTTTTAAACCCCTAAGTAAGGGAGTTGACCGCCGAATGAAAAATTGAAGACCAGTTAAACAAAGTGAAAAAGATGCGTTGAAACCTGTTACCACCAGGACACTTAGAGTACTATCTGTTCGTTGGGGAACTTCCAGGGCAGAAAATTATCACGATTTAGTGAGTAGCCTGTTAGATACATTTAAATGTGTGAGATGCAGTAAATTACCAAAATTACTTCTTACACTTGAGCATGGATTAGTTTAAGAAATTGTGAGTGCCTTCAATGACAAACGTTGTGAGCGATTTCAACAAGATATTTCAAACATAGATAAGAGATGCCATAGCAAATATAGTACCAAAATGCTAGGTAACTTGAAACCGCTGATCCAAAATTGCTGGACACTTGAAAGAGACGTTCCACCAACAAAATATCTCAGGAATTCTTCAACTTTTACTGTTCAATATGAACTATTTTTAAAAATACAAAATCATTTTGTAATAGGTCAAAAAAAAAAAAATGAAATATTTTTATAAAATGTTTATAACATTTTTTTAATGAATAAAAAATACTGTCGCACAATATAAATATTTTTATAATACAAAAAAATATTATTTATCTCAAAATTTTAACCCTTGCCATATAAACGACTTACGTGACAGAAAGAAAAGTGGGTTTACGTGGTTTTCACCCATAAAATGCTCTTAGATTTATGCATTTTTGCAAGTAATAAAAAATATTTTTTTTAACTGATATTATTTAGGCCTATTGTAAACGCGAATAATATAAAACATAATGTGTTAAACGTGTTGCTGTAAATTACATTGCATTGTTGATCGCACTAAACAAACGGCCGCGTAATGAAGTCTCCCTTTAATGAAATTCGCGGTGTACTGAAATTTTAAATACAGCTTCGTAGTGAAATAAATATTTTTGAATCGCAAAAGAGTTTTTGTCCATAAAAAACGTACATATTCATGCAATTGATATTTTTCCTGCAGAATAATGATCAGGAGGCACATGGGACTGAACTGTATTATAACTAACTAGATTTAACATGTAAAAGTGCTGAACATGTATATTTGCGTATATTTTACAGTAAGTTTTCTACAGCTCAAATGTTTACTAAAAATTCTCCAAAGCCCTGAACACTATATAATGATTTAATGTTAATTTCATCCATTTCGGTTACAAATTTCTGTTTTTCGCTGATTTTCTCCTTTGCCATTCGCTTTCCTTTTCTATTTAACCCCTTTCCTTTAAAACACTTTCACAATTGTTTAATACCAGACTTGTGAAAAACAAAACTCTCACTCGTTCTATCATTGTTCCCTGACTTTGTTTTTATATCTAATCTTGTATCGTCAATTAACATATTTTGTTTTATTCTTATTAAATCTCATTCCTTTCGGTGTTTCATATGTTCCATACGTCAAACTTCTGGTGCAACTCTCGCTCTGGTTGTCAACATCACTTTGTCAAAACCCCCTTCGCCCCCATCGCTTGTTGCGAAACCCCCTTCAGAAATATTTACTTTTATTCGTACTTAGGTTAACTACTTTTTTGTTCCTTTCTGAAAATTTGTAATAATAACATTAATAATAATAATTTTTGTTTGAATCATCTCAGTTCTTAATTAAATTCTTAAATTCGTAGTGACCGTCAACCATTGATTGACGGTCACTACGAATTTAAGGATTTAATAATAATAATTATTATTATTATTATTATTATTATAACAGACATACAGACAGCCAGAACCTCTTTAAGGGGGGGGGGGTATTCTCGGGTTCTGAGTTGTTTTATACTTGTATGAATAAAAGTACAAAAATTAAAAGAAAAAGAACAAGAGAACTCGTTACTTGCTATTATTTTGTTGTGGTCAAAAAGAAAGTTATACAGACATAACGGTTACATTAACATAGGCCACATCTGGAATTTAACAAAATCATGAAATAATAAAAATCATCTCTTACATTACAGTATAAATCAAATAAATCACAGAATAAAGAAAATACCAGAAAACATCAAGTCAACATAACGTTGGATTAAAAAAGTCCAAAAAGATTTAGAAAAAAATAATATACACCCAGAAGAAGCAATTGAAAGAGAAGTTTTTCGGGCAAAAGTGTTAAAAATGGAGGGAGTCCAGGGTAGGAGAGAGAAAAACGCTCTGTTCAAAGTGGACTGAAGGCAGGAAGAAGAGACACAATGAGAAGATGAAAGAATATTGGAAAAAAAGAAAAGAACAAAGAGTAAAGAACTGCAATTGGCATGTGGTCCTTAGATGGCCGATACAAAAAAAAATAGCAGAAAACTACCACAACATTTATTCCATTTTCTCCAGACTTTGTACTGTTGAATGTTTTGTACCGGCCTAATCAATAAAAGAATGAAAAAAAAGATGTTCATATAATGGGCACTACAGGTTCTTAAAAACTGACATTTTGAAAGACCCACAAATAAGTGTTTAGCCGCAAATCAGTTCACTTGTATATGCTGTAGACCACTTGTAAACGGCACCGCTAAGCGTTCGGAACACCGCGCTTTATGTTAGGTTTACGTATGTACAGAATAACGAGACGTTCCAAGATTTTAATTTTTAGTATGTTTTTTGAAATGGTAATAGAGCACTAAATAGAAAAAAGCGGAAAACAAAACTACATACTACTCGGAAAACCGTGTACAATTGGCTCATCTGTATAAGATTCGAATAGCAAGGAAGAAAATATTTAACGTTAACGTTTTTTAAGTTCCAGTGGAATAAATTACTGCACTACGAATGTTGTCAACCGAGCTGGATAAATAAACATTCGAATGCTGCCTCTTCCCTGTTGGCCAAAAGCAAATAACCACATAAAACTAGGATGCACGTTTGAACCATTCCTCAACCACAGACATGCAGCGATGATTACACAAAGCGATTTGGCTCTTTGCAAGACGGCGATCGTGCATTGCAATTAAATGTGTTCGTACGCAACTAATTAGCATAATTATTTAGTTATATCACAACGTTTTTACCGGCGCAGTTTTTCCTTAATTTTTGAAATTTCCTTTTTTCTTTATTCCCGGGCCGGTTAAACCCCTCGCAGTGCTACTGATTGTGATAATAATAAATAACTCCTTCTTGTACAACCGAAGTAGCTTGGAAGTTTGAGACAGGGTAGACTTTTAGCTCGAGCTGTACTTTTAAGAAATATAACACGACCGACAGCCGGTAGTAAGTTCCTAAGGACATTATTCCGGCTAATAATTTCCACACTTCTTGAAGGTTGAAAAACGCATCTTGCTTTTGTGGTATTTTCGGAATTGAACCAGGGACTTGTACATTATTAGCAGGCGCCATACCCGCTGGTCAACTAACCTCCCTATACTATTACACTCTCATGCCCATTAATATTATGAACACTTGCTACATGTAGCAATATTTAGTAGCACTTGTAGCTACACTTGTAGCATATTTAGTAGCACAATGTGTTACTACATAGTACTTACGCCGATTTTTTTTCCATAGAGCTGTAACAGGATAACCTAAAAGACGCTTTCAGAGGAACTTTCAGGAAATTTGTTAGTTGTTGATAATCGTACCTGCTCTAAAATTTATAGGGCTAAGATGAGTTAATGGAACGAAACGTTGATGAAAACGTTTGAAAAGAGAGGGCGTTTATGAAGAACCTAGCCTTACTTTAGAATACGAGACTGAAGCATTGTGGGTGGTGTTCTGATCATGGAAGGAGATAGTGTTCCAAACCCAAACCTCAAGCGTCCAAACCTATCAAGTGTCATCACCCGGACTCATGATCGACGTTACTCACGTAAGCAATTTATATCTAGTTGAGTTTATTGGGCCAGGAAACAAGTCGAGAGATGACAGGAGAAAGGTGTTATCAAACTGTGACAAGAGAGGAGTTGTGGTGCACTATAGTACTGTACTGAGCGCCACTAGAGCAGGAGAGACAAATCGTGAGACGACATACAGAGATGCGTAAGGCAAGCTGAAGTTACGTTACTCTGGATTCCCGACGCAGTCTGCACAATGGTCGAGTTTCGTTTAATCAAACTTGATCACTGCAAAAAATGGAAAAGTAAACTGAAAATCGTCTTGAATCTGTATAGTTCAGCAGCAGCACCAGTAGTAGTAATATAATAAATAAAATATATAGTAATAAAATGTTCATTCTATGTAGCAGTAAATCGACGTCGTTGTTTCGGTAACACCTACTTCAAACGCCTTCAATGCGCAGACTGCTCTATCGCCACACGCGAAAGTGTTAATAATATCGCCTGGCAACAGTGTTAATTTTAACCAATGCTTAAAATTAAATCTGGGACGGCCATTAGTATTACAATAGTGTTCGTGTAATATTTATTTGATAATGTCACCATCAAATTAAATTATGGTGGGTAGTACTGCTTAGTAATATGTTATATACACATCTCTGTTGCACTCCTCTATCTTATTAAAACAAAAATTGTTAATTACTCATTTCAGCCCCAAACGTACTAACGCACAAACACATACATACACACACATTTTATCTGTATGTACGATTACATAATCAAAAGTTTTTGCATATGTAAATTCTAATGTTCTTTTTTCAGGTAAGCCACTTCATGGACTATGATACTGACTGTGTGATCAGAAATTTTAGAATAATCCAGATGCGATTCAACAAGGTAAACCTTTTATATTCCAAATCTATTCACTCTTTTAATGTGGGAGTATATAAGATAATTGTTTTAATATATTATTTTACTGTTGTGCTCTTGGTTTTAACAAATTTGTTTTTGGCATTGTCACTTATTTTAGGTACTAACTTAAATCAAAAAACATTTCCGATGTTCCAGTCCTTATAAGAGTCCCTAAAACAACACTAACCTAGAAGATCGAAGGTATATTACAGGTCTGAGTATGGGTAGTAGATCTTTATCACCAGTCATGTTTGATGCTTCAAGTTTCCTTTGAATAAAACTACAGTGAAATATCACTCATATTGCAGCAAAAGAAGATTCTGTACTAACAATATAAAAGTACAACGTGGAATTGTCAAACATCTACTCGCATAGTATAAAAACGCAACCACAGTAACGCAGTAATCCCAGACTTTCTGAGTAATCGGCGAACATACTTACTTCTTACTTCATCCAACGCCCGTCCGTGGCTGCTCGCCCATTAGACGCCTTGCTGACCAGTAGAGCCCGGCCCGTCCTTGCAAGTTGTCGTCCACGACTTCCAGGACTCTGCAGCAAACATTTATTTAAAAAAAAAAAGAACGGACTAATATAGGAACCTCCTCTTTTTGAAGTCTGTTAAAAATTCCTTTAAGGTTGCTCAAAACGGTAACATCGATTTTCATTTAAATTTAGAAGCCTTTTATATCCTTTATCCAGCCACTGTGAGTGAAACGAAATTTTAGATAAGTAGACTACTAAACACAAATATTGTAAGTAAAACTATTTGATGTAAGATATAGTATTTTACCAATTAAAGTCCGTTCTTATAAATTCCGATACATCGTGCAATGTATACAAAGAAACAGAAAACAGTGGTTTTTAGCAGAATTCTGTTTATATAAAGGCAGGAACAGAATATGTCAGGTTCCATTAATTTCTTCTTCTTCTTCTTCTTCTTCTTCTTCTTCTTCTTCTTCTTCTTCTTCTTCTTCTTCTTCTTCTTCTTCTTCTTCTTCTTCTTCTTCTTCTTCTTCTTCTTCTTCTTCTTCTTCTTCTTCTCGGATTAGACTGTTTAGTCTGTTCCGGGTCCAAACTGGTCGGACCATCTCTTCCCTTTCGGGTTGTTACATTAAGGCTGCCTTGGGGAATCTGTCATTACCCATTCTGCTAATGTATTTTTCCAGTTTACTCTATACTCATTGATGATTCCGTTTACTTCAACTTTCAGTTCCTCTCTTATCTGATTGTTTCTCTTCATATCTAATTTTGTGTACACATCTATGGAACGCAAAAATTTCATTTCCATAGCCTGAATTCTTGATATTTGTCTAGCGGACATTGTCCACGTTTCTGAGCCTTAAGTAAGGGTAAGAACTGCCATGGGTTTGTATACTTTTATTATGGACTCTTTCCTTGTGTTTTAAAGCACGTTGGAGTGTTCCTGTTATCAGGTTAAATTCATTAATTTTCCCATTAATATTATCTTCGTTTTTATATGAGAGCTTACAGCCTAAATAGTTATATTCTGATAATTTTACAATCCAAAACAACTTTAGATCTAACTGACCATGTTCCTTTAAAAGCAAAACATTTTGTTCTTTGTCAGATATTTTCATATTAATTATTTCGCAATGTTATTTAAGGAGTGGAGCATCTTTGCAGGTCATCTCCATTTGTGGCCTATAAGATCTGATCATATGCAAAGATCAGAGTCTTAAGCATTTTCCCCGCAACTCTGGTTCCTCCATTTACACTGTTAAGCCAAATCCTAACGATTCCATCCAAAAACAGGTTAAAAAGAGCGATTGATAAAGGGTAACCGTGTCTAACGCCTTCATTTATTTTGATGGGGTTCCGTCCCTTTATTTGTACCTGGTCCCTAGATACATGCTCTACATGATCAACTGTATTCAATGGAATGGAATTCTTCTATTTTCTAAAACTCTCCATAGTATCGACCTTGGTGCTTTGTCAAAAGCTTTGCAATAATCTACGAATAGTAGATGCGTTTCTAAATTCTGTTCTCTCCTTATAATATAATTTGTCTTGTAGTTTATAGAACATAAACGTAACAACAGATCAGAAGATACAAACACATAAACAGCTTTACTTACCAGCCTATTGCTGTAGTAGAATGTCGTTATTGGTCCAACTGTAATATTCGTTCAAAATCTGTTGCTTAAAAAAACATATTTTTTAATATAAATGTCACGTTTTTTACACGAGAATCAAAGCTGAAAAGATCTAACGGAAATGTAACATTGGTTTAACGAAACAATCGTCGCCGTCTGTAAGTTTCGTTTTATTCCTCTGGGAACATTCCTTGGTCAGTACACTAGAAAACTGTGATTTCACAGTTCACAGTAGTTTTAACTACAGTTAACAATTCAGAATGCATTCACATTTTGATAAGTTAATACGAAATCAACAAACAAAATTGGCAATCTGCTGGGATTACTGTAAATCGCAATCAAATAATCAGTAATTTAATTAACACTTTTGCCTGTTGAATTAAATCTACAGTTCGGTCGTATTTATACAGCGCATTTTAGCCGTTTAGCAGCTCTAGGAATATAAAAATGGTTTTTGTTCATTGAACTTGAATATTTTTTTAAAATTCTGTAATTCTGTTACAAAAATGAAACTGTTAAAAATTTTATCTTTCAAAATAGCAAGTTTTCAAATTTCTGTTTTCCTTATTTCATCATGCATAATTGTATTAGCACACAATCACTTGTTCTTTAAAAACGCTTATTTTTAGAAAATTCGAAGGTTAATAAAAAGTTGGTTATAAGGAAAACGTTTTCCCTTAACCGAGAACAATTAAAACAATATACTGTACTTAATACGCAGGTATAGTTTAAATACTAACATTACCCAAAATAGTTACAGCTTTACAATATTTTTGTTTATTTTCTAATTAGAACTGTGGTAGAAATAAAAACCGCTGTCCAGATTATACTACTTTCTTCCCGTTTTTCGTGTGAATTACTGAAGAACAGTTTACTTGTAGCAGAACTCAAAACGTACTGTAATTTGAAAATAAAAATTTTAGGTAACTAAAAGGAAACATTTTAAAATTTGATAATAATTAAACATAAAAATTATCTTAAACTTTAACCTATACTAACGATTAATCTGCTTGTCGTTGTGACATGATCTATCCGCTGAACATTTTCCCTGATTGTGCCGAAACCTACATTTTTCTTCAGAATAAATGAATTTTTATTACTATTGGTAGCTTCAATAATATACAATAGTGAGGGGACTTGAAAGCAATAATGACCCTGCGCCCAGTACCGTAGCTTTGGGGGGGGGGGGTCAGTGGATCGGAGCTCCCCTGAGCTCTTTGAAATTTCCATAATCAAAATCCATAATCACTTAATGCATGCTTCTTTCTAAACCAGTTGTATATGTTAAAATAAGGCTTATAAGTAATTGTACAAATAAAATGAATTACAATATTTGTAAATTAATAAAATAATGGGGTGTCCAAACTTCAAGTTAGTTTCGTCCCCACCTCACCCAGAAGCTAGTCTCATCCCCCTCCCCCAGAAGCAGCTCCCAGTTTCGCCAGAGTTTTCGGGTATAATTCCTATAAATTTCCCTTAAAGCCTTACGTCCTCTTTTTCTTTCAATTATAAAACATTACAAGCTAACCTTGTGCGTTTTCAATAGAACCAAAAGTACTAAGTACGGAAAACTAGAGCTCTTTATTTCTGAAGTATTTATATTTATTTAAATATCAGTGTTAACTAACGCCTGCAGCATAATGATTCGGTTCGTTTGGAACTAGGACACATTACGTTTTCCGGTTTTAAGCTGCAACAGGAAGATCCAGTTTATGTGATTTAGATGATACAGGGTATCAAAAATTCTGAGAATTTTTTAAATTAACTTGTGAATTTCGGGTTGGATTGTATGACATCTGAATAACAAGATTAGGTTGACTTTGTTTTCAGTCTAACGGTAAGACCGTATTCGCCTATAAAGCGTATGCTACAAGCATTGAGAGCGTCATTAAGTTAGGTCAGCTGCTTAACTAATGTTTTAATTACTTCTATTTGTATTAACTTTCAATAAAAATGTTTTTGTTAAACGTTCAGAAGCGAAACAACAATTACGATTTTCAATTTATAAGCAATTTATTGATCAAGTCCTCGAGGTCAAATTCGAAGTTTTTGGATGACATACTCTGATATAATTAAAGACATACACGGAGGTCATGGAAAAGATAACGAAGGTAAGGTAACTTCTTAGACGAGTCCTTGTTAAAGACTTAACAGTTGTAACAGAAATGTGAAAGTATGGTCAATTAGGCTTGTGCAGATTAAAGAAATGTGTCATACTGTTTACAATACTACTCAATATGATCTATGAATCCCTCCTCCGTTAACGACAGCCGACTTTCTCCGAAATCTTCCGTATACTCTCTAAACCTAACGTTATGATTATTACAACTGAAAAACTTATTTTACCTTGCTAAATAAATCTAACTAACTACGAAGAGAAAAATTTCGACTATACTACTACTACTACCTACTACTAGGTTAAGTATAAGGTAACTAGTGTTTAGTAGGAGCTCTTCAACATCGAAATAAATCTTCATCGAACATTACTCATCATCTCAAAATGCCACACTTTATGTCATGGATGTCACTGATTCTTTTTAATAATCAAAGTTGTTACATAAACAAAAGGTTACAATTGCATACACTGATGAAATGATGCTTTCCTACATTTAAAACATAAATTAAACCTTAAACTTTCAGTGGCGTATCTAGAATTTCACCTTGCGGGAGGTGTCAGGAGTCGGGTCGGCGTCATACAAAAAAAAACAAATTAAAACTCATCGACATTACTATCTTTAAAATGGCTGAAGTCAGTCCCATTAAAGTAAACGGTAATAACACAATAAAAACACGCGTTGTTCAAACATTGTTTACAAGATACTTTTTACTGAATTGGTTTTCTTATGTTGTTAAAGTTTTCCGATTCCGGGATGTTTGGGCGTGGTCCAGTGCTGTACAATCAGCAGACGTTTCGACTGTGCCACTGACGGGCATCATCAGTGCAAAAAATGTGCTTCGACTATCGTAGATGTCACCGTTTTTGCACTGATGATGCCCGTCAGTGGCACGGTCGAAACGTCTGTTGATTGTATAGCACTGGACCACGCCCAAACAGCCCGGAATCGGAAACCTTTAACAACATTGACTCCGCCGGTGTAAGCCTTAGATGATTTTGTTATAGGTCTATTTCATATTACAAACGGATATGCTAATGCTGTGTAATAAACCCGTTTGTATATTTAAAAAAGAGTTACCATTATGTTAGCGTGCACAGCTGAAAAATTAATAAAACAGCCTAAAAATTAAGAGATTAACAAAATTCGTCAACTTTTTTCACCCTCTGGGGGATCTGGTCCTGTTCGGAGCCCCCCCACCGTAAATACGCCCCTGTAAACTTCATAACATGAACAGTCTTCTTACTGTGCATAAACAAAACATAAACTCATATGTGAGTTTCTGAAAGTTCTTAGTATAAGATTTTGTATGTCCACGGATATAATACGTTTATTGGGCACAGTGTAAAGCAACCATTTATACCAACCGTACAGGCTATTGATTTCAACGAAAAACAGTACCGACTAAACCCTGATTATTCTGTTTATACTGTAGTGTAGTTCAATACCTGCTGATTCTGTTATTACTAACACGTTTAGACAGGCGAGCTTCTGCTCTGATAAGAAAATTGATTTTATTGATTCTCATGTCAGTTTTTTCTCAGATTTTTAAATGCAAATTTTCTCCAGAGCAATTAACTTGACCGCTTGTCGAGACCGCTTAGTGTTATTTGGGAACAAACCTAATTAGAGGAAAGGAGTTATTATGTTACAGGCGTTAGTCAACACTGATGCTATGCAGCGGCGGCTAAGCCTCCCCAGTAATATTTTGAAAATTATTAAAAAATAACTAGTAATATGTTCTAATTTTTATTGTAACTGAACCTGTAATCAATCTGTAATCACAATTTAGCATTTTAAATTATCTAATTACTTACAAAAAAAAACTTTTAAATCGCGCTTTATCAATATTAGTGCAGAATTGCAGCAGACACCAAGTGGTGGGGGTACGCTCGTCCATATCTAACCGCGCTACGGAGGTGCGTGAGTCAGCCTCTCGCCACATTTATTGTGGTTTGTGTTAGTTTTACGCAGTCTTTACGCCCTCGTGCTCCTTGTGCGTGTGTATTCTTATTATTTTACTCTTCTTGCCGTGTGTTTTTGATCTCTACCACGAGGATAAAATGGTTTTGGCAGAAGAAAGTGAAAGTGATATTGCAGTATCGAACAAAGACATTATAATGACTACTGGAAAAACTATTTTCCCGGTTGAGTGATTTTGAGAGAAGCGAAATGCTGAAACATGGTCGATATATCCAAAAATTTTTATTTCTTAAAAGGCACGAAAACCAAACTACAACTTTCCAGTCGTTATGGTGTGACCAACGTAAATGGCTATGCGGTAGTGGAGTAAAGCCGAAATTATTCTGCTGGCCCTGCTTACTGTTAAACAGTATTATTGTTCAACTAGAAGTATGGTTTTTCAGCTGTAAGGAATTAAAACTTATGAAGTTAGGTAACACTAAAAACTTTTCTTACTACGATAAAATACGATGACTGATTCTTTTGTTCCATTAATAGAAATATATACTCAGCATTTTAACAAATAAAAATTAAGACCAGGTCTTGAAACTATTTTCTCGCCATTACATAGTGAAATTAACCAGATTAATAAAAAAGATGAAAGATGACGATCACTTTCGTGCAAACGAAATTCTTCCCGAAGCGTATAAATTAAATAATTTTAACTCTATTGCAACAATTCTTCCATGTAATTATTCTTACGTAGAGAGAAGCTTTTCTTGTCTTCAGAGAATCAACATTACTTAAGGGCCCGCATGACTCAAGATCGTCCTAGCGCCATTGCTTTAGTTTCCACTGAAAAAAGAGTACGCTGCATATTGTAAAGTAGACCGATATGGCATGATGATGTTACCGACAATTTTGAGAATAAGAAGGACCGTTGAATGAATTTGCTGTAGGTCTACAAGTAAATTCATTCCAGTTTACAAAATATATTTCTACTCAGAAGTTTACTTCTTTGCTAGAACAAAAGTAAGTTAGTGTTTGGTTTATCTTGTTAAAGATAAGCGTATGTTTCTAGGACGTGTATGCTCTTGAAATCAGATAGCCCTACCATAATTAATAGTGAAATAACGAGTGTCGGGGGTGGGGGTGCTATGACTGATATGACTGAGAGCGGCTCACATGAATCCCTTGTAACCTCCCCATCCTCAGGACTCACTGGCCGCCACTGATGCTACGGGTAAATCCTCTATTCGGACTGCTTCCATAGTAATCCTCTATTCGGACTGCTTCCATAGTAATCCTTTATTCGGACTGCTTCCATAGTAATCCTCTATTCGGACTGCTTCCATAGTAATCCTCTATTCGGACTGCTTCCATAGTAATCCTCTATTCGGACTGCTTCCATAGTAATTTTTGTCGCTTGGCTTTTCGATCCCTGGAATCTGGGATCGGCTTCAGATGCTAAACAACATAAAACAACTTACAATAAAATATTATAAAAAAATATATTTGAGAAAATTACGATGAAAGCAGTCCGAATAGAGAGGATTTACCGGTAAGAAATCACCCATCGCTTAGAGGTTTTGAAGAACTAATCCCACAATTTCATTTTCCGTTTTTACTATTTTTCTATAGTAAGTATTGCTACAGTAGTATATACTATTTGTCTATTTCATTTTCTGCTTGTAATCGCTCATAATAAAAAACAAAGAGAAAAGTAAGATTTCCCTGTAGAGCGAATGCAGTAGTGGAGTCAACATTGCTTTACAAATCGTCTCACTCGTGGTATATTATTCAAACTACCAACTGCAATAAATGTAACTTTATACTGCAGAAATAGGCCTATATAGGCCTCGGTACAATCAGGGAAATTCCCACCAGACAGACCATGTCACAACGACAGGCGAGTAAAGGTGTTAAAAAGCTGTTAATAGTTAAATCATTTGTTATGTTTAGTTACAATTACATTTAGCAATCGTTCCTTTCATTTAGTGTCCGTGTTTTTGTTTTCAAATAACACAGTGTTTCGAGTTGTTTTACATGTAACTTCTGCTTGAATAAATAATACTAAAAGCGGTGAGAAAGTAATGTAATTTGGACTGAAATTTTGTTTCTTGACCCTGTCATAATTTTAAAATAAATGAAAATATTGTTTATCTTCGTCACCGTACTAATGGTAAGTAAACAAATATATTGACATAATAACAATATCTTGTAATTTGATTGGTTCGTCGGTCACCACCTTCTTATGATCTTCTTACCGCTAATAATAGACTTTCCTATACTAGAAGGTTTCGATAAAGACGTTTAATCACATGTGTGGAACGATAAGAAGAACACTGAATGGAAAGGTCAGAAGAGATACTCTTTTGAAACTTTCTAAAGTGATGCCAGTGCCTTGCGGCCTTTATGGCAGTGAGACTTGGAGACTTGGACTGGGACTTGGACTTAAACGCAAAAACCCAAAGCCGTATACAGGGTAGTGAAATGAGATGTTTACGATCAATACTAGGAGTATCACGGAGGGCCCGGCTAAGAAATTATGATATAAGGAACATCCTTGGAATATACAATCTAAACGAAAGGATAAAGCAATACAGACAGGACTGGACAGATCATTTTGAAAGGATGCATAAGAACAGGATACCAAAACAAATTTTGGTTTATAATCCGAAAAGACGGCGGAATATTGGAAGACCAAAGAAAAGATGGTCGGACCAAGGAGTGTGCAACGGATCGTAAGGTCCATAGCCTGAAGAAGAAGAAGATTTCGGAATAGCACAACTCACGTTCAAAACACCTGAAATGTTTTACGGCCGATTTTATAGGCTATAAACCATTTTACTTCTGTAAGGAAATGGAGGTAGGTGATCGCGAAAAAATTCGTGTTCGAGATAAGGGCTGATTCTGATTGTACTACACTAAAAACGTGAAGAAAAGTCATTTTTCGTAAAGTGTCTGTGTGTGTGTCTGTATGTAGAATTTTTTATATGGCGAACGATAACTGCCGCAAATTCAAACAGAATCAATTTTTTTGCATGTGTATCTGAGTTGTAGAGGACTCAAGGCCTGTTGATTTTGATGAAGATCGGTTAAGGAAGAGGGGAGGTTTACCTGTAGCGTTTTACGTTTTAACAAGAGTAAAGTAGTTAATTTTGATAAATGAAGTATCCTGAAAAGAAGGTCATAATTTTACTTCAAAAACGCATAAATTCAGTTACTAATTTTAAAACAAGACCTGTCACCAGGTTGGTTTTTTTATTACGAATATTCTGAGCTAAGGCCCATCTCATCACAAAATTTCCCATATTGTAATACTTATTCAAATTAATGTGATTTTTAAGAGTATCCTGTAAAATAATTACTTAACCTCGTACACGCGCACCACACACGCGGCTAAGTATCATTACGCACCATATCACTGCACTTAAAGTTGCTTTACAAGTCTAAAAATACAACTAGGCCTAACACTTTTCACAACGTTCCTTATCAACTACTTTAGAACGTTCAAAGCTGCAGTCTATTCATATACTTATTCACATACCTTCTTTATATGTTATGGTATCATATGGCAATATTGTTTTCTACATTTTACATACAATTAGAATGCCCATATATATTGCTGGGTGTGTGTGTGTGTGTGTGCGTGCGCGTGCATGCGTGCGTGCGTGTGTGTGCGTGTGCGTGTGCGTGTGCGTGTGCGTGCGTGCGTGCGTGTGTGTGCGTGTGCGTGTGCGTGTGCGTGCGTGTGCGTGTGCGTGCGTGTGTGTGTGTGTGTGTGTGTGTGTGTGTGTGTGTGTGTGTGTGTGTGTGTGTGTGTGTGTGTGTGTGTGTGTGTGTGTGTGTGTGTGTGTGTGTGTGTGTGTGTGTGTGTGTGTGTGTGTGTGTGTGTGTGTGTGTGTGTGTGTGTGTGTGTGTGTGTGTGTGTGTGTGTGTGTGTGTGTGTGTGTGTGTGTGTGTGTGTGTGTGTGTGTGTGTGTGTGTGTGTGTGTGATAGTAATTTCCTGCTTACTGAGTTTATAAAGCTAATTGTATTTTTATTAGATAAGGAAACATATTTTTTGTTAAAAATTTATTTGTCTAAACCTTCGAAATTTTGGAAACAAAAAACATAACTAGAAGAATAAGTGGTTAGACCACCTGTTAAGATATGGATAATATTTTGTTCCTGTGAAAGCTAGAGGGAAGGAAACACGGTAGTGATCCAGGGAAGAAATTTATACAGCAAGTCACAGAGATTATCAGAGAAGGGACCTACATACCCATTAACCTATGTTAATTTTCCTGCATGAAAATGAACGAAACTGCTTGAAGACGCGATTGCAGAGACCGCACCGTGTAACCAAAATACAAAATTTGATCTGTGAGGAAGGCATGAGAGAAAGAGGAATTGATAATTTTAAAAAGTCTGTCCTAGAACAAATGTGCCGTTACGCGGGCAAGGAAGAAATTTAACCTATTTGCTAAAATTGTATTTAAAGAAAAAAACTGCATAAAAAATAAAATAACAATCGTAATCTCGTATGCAGTTTATTAGTACAATAATTTGCTTTATTACAGTAGAGGTTAACATTATTTATTTATATAAATTTGTTTTTTAATTAAATGCTGTCTTGTTTTAAAATTAATGGTTTATAAAAAAGAAAAACTTTCGTTTTTGTAAAGGGTGCTCCTGACATGTCATTGTTCACAAGTTTCCGAATTTTATCCTTGTGAAAAATTATGCCCTGTCAACATATCTTAAAACATGGTTTATCAACGGTCCTAGAGTATTTAAATTTAATGCAAAAAAATCAAATGTAGTTTCCTTGTTTAGTACCTTCTCTTATGTGGAGTGTTTTATAAAGGTATAAAACACGCACTCGCTGTTGTTGAAACCACAAAAACAGTAATGACATTTCTTATGAGCCAGGCAGAATCTCTTGTCTGAAATTCCAAACGTTCCATTCTCTAACTGTAGCTCTTTGACGAATTTAGTCTAAATCTTTTATATAGCCCACAAAAACATAGTTAAGTATTTAACTATATTAGACAAATATATAATACACACTCGTTAGCGATTCTACGTATCACTCACTCACTCGCTCCTTTCATCTTTTATAAAGTTTCAAAGCACTCTCGTCCAGTCTAAGTTCAAAATTGTTTTATACCATTTACTAAAACGTTTACCTCAAACGTATATAATCTTTAAATACCTTCATATACAAATGAACGTATTTTAAGTCAAAGGAAATGTTAACTGTGTAATGTTAAATGTACTTTGTGCATTATCACGAGACCGGTGAATGAACAACTTATCTGAAGTAAAATTTACTTACATTTTACACTCATGATTTACAAAATTAATTTTACATCGTATATTTTCATGCTACCGTCTCTCTTGCTCGAAAATACTTCTGCATGTTCTTTCGATCTATCCTAATATTATCTTCAGCCGTGTTTCCCCAACCTTGTTTAATATATACATTGACGACATGTTGAGAGCATGGAAATCCAGAGTGACGTCAGGAATACAGCTTTACAAATCAATTTGTATGGGTTCCCTGCTATATACGGATGACATAGTTCTTATTCAAGAAAATGAGGATGATTTACAAAGAGCTATGTTTCAATTACAAGAAGTGGCAAGAGAGTACTCACTGACGATTTCAGTAAAGAAGACCAAAGCCATGGCCTTTATAGGTAAATATCCAGTGAGGACTAAGATAGTTATAAACAACAGCACTTGAGAACGAGTCGGCCGCTTCAAATATCTCGGCTGTGGAGTAAGCTATGAATCTGAATATGATATAAGAGAGAAGATAAATAAATTTAGGAATATTTGTCGTACGATTCATAGAAATATTAGAAATAAAACAAGACACAGCGCAAGGATTAAATTTTATAAAACATTTCCAATACCCACATTGTTTTATGCGAGTGAAGCGTGAGTCATGGCAAAAAAGGAATGCGGCATGATTCAGAGTGCTGAAATCCAGTTTCTTCGAAATACTTTAAATTATACATTGCAGGATAGAATAAGGAATGAGGATATCAGAGCAGAACTCGAAGTAGGCTTAAAGGACATAAATCAAATTATTGTATTTACAGAAGACAATGGTGGGATCATCTGCAAAGGATGACAGAGGTTCACTTGCAGAAAACGGCACTGAACTATAAAGCCATTGGTAGAAGAGACGTGGGTCGTCCGAGGATGAGATGGGTGCCGGAACAGGTTTATATAACCTAATCGTTGAAGAGGAGACAAAGAAGAAGACACTATAAGTGCAAGGCGTCACACAGTAATGCAGTATTATGTATTTGCTCAAAGTAGCAGTATTATACTTTCTGATAACGGTTATTCTCTTTTACATAATACGTATACAAACTTATTTATAGATAATTTTTTGTATATAATTTTGTACAAGTACTTATAGGCTATAACACTGAGAGTCCTCAGTAACAATTAGACCCATTATTAATATAAATATTTTACATTACAAATTAAAAATTTACAAACAGTTTCTATAAGCATTATACTAATAAATTTGTTAATTCAAAACATACTTAATTATTTCTATTACTGTTCAGTAGTCTACTATTGTTACCTAAACTGTAGATAGGCCTTATTTTAATAATGACGTATTCAAGCATAACCCATTGTAATTATGCCTTGAGTAAAGAAGGTCGCGTGCCCGCAATCTTTAGCTCCACGTATTGAGTATTGCCAGTCTTCTTATACGCGTCTCTCACAGCTCTGTTTCTACAGAGAGAGACAATCTGATCACGCATCCATCTCCATGAGTACCTATCCAACTTATACTTGTCACTTACATACAATAGTGATAAATCTATTCTTTGAAAATCTTCAACTCTGTTTTTTTTTATATTGGTAAGTGAATTTACTGTGAAGCTGATTGTCACTAACAAAGTGACAGCCAAGTATAGCAGTATGTCGCACGCCCCGCTCTCGCATCTTGCTACGTCTCCAAGTATTTCTCTTCTGTTTTCCTTATACATCTTTCGAAAAAAACACACACACACACACACACACACACATAGCAATTCAACGTGTCGTTCCGTCGTTGTCATTTTTCAGCGAGACTGTGCTGAAACTCCACGTATGTCGAATGAACTGCTTAATAGTGAGTCCTTACACCAGAAAAAATAAAGTTAAACCAAATAACGGGAGCGATAACGATTTAAAAATTGATGGAAGGAACGTGTAGAGAGAATGCCACAAAACAGGCTTCCCCAAAAAGTGATAACTTACAGACATCACGCCAGACGAAACGTGGGAAGACAACGGAAAGTCAATTGAAGTCGAAACAGACTTAAAAACGGGAGTAAAAAAAAAAACAAAAAGTTACTTAAATCAATATCAAATGAAATAAGCACTGGTAGTAAATATCAAATTATCAAGTACGTGAATAAAAAATAGTAAATTCAAGTACAATCTAACCTTTTGTTCAAATTATTTCAATGTTATATACGTATAAAATCAAGTCGTAGGCTACTTAACATAACGTTGAGATGGTTGCACAGTTTTCTTGTTTAAATAGTGGCATAAAATAATTGGCCACCAGACGATTCGTTATTCACAACTGTAATTACTGTTACGGCAAAGAAAAATAACAACCCACAATTTTTCTTCCAGTTTACTATCCTCCAACGCACAATAACATAACAAATCACAAATATCATCTAATTAAAAACGCAATATAAGCCACTAATTACAAAAGTTTCCATACTGTAATCCACAATTATCAATTTATCCTAAACCGCTGTAAAATGCACAAGTCATAGCACATCTTATTGTATCTCCTCGTATTACGCGACTGACTGGTCTACTTGTAACTTGTAGCTTTGTTTGAGCGGGGTGTCCTTGCACCCATGACAAGTTTGTAGAATCTGGGTCGAGCCCAATGGCTGCCAGAAGATAATTTAATACTGGTACAACTGATAACCTAATTCTGGAAGGGATACCGCCAACGCGATTATTCGCTAGAACACGGGGGATAAAGAAAACTTGTACTTGGGGAATTGCTGCTGGAACCGCTTCAGGCAACAGATGTCACCTGTCTCAAGCTCAGCAAGCAGAGGCAGTGAGGCGTCGGTCGCTCTCCGCGAGGCAGAGACCCTCCGTCGCGGTGACCAGGCTATTATAACCTCTTCTCTTGAGTTATAACTTAGGGAACCAGTAATAATTGGATGTGCCAATTATACCGGCTGCCTTCGTTGTGAAGCACTGAAAATAATCACAACAAAAAACAATTTATATAGCAGGATATTAGGAAGGGGAGACTGTTGATTTATGCACTCATTTTACTCGGTACTTAGATGACATCTCTTTATTACATTTGGTGATTAAGTTCTCAATTGAAAGTTCTCAAACAATATAGTTTACTATATGGTTAAATATACAAATTACTACTTTACAAAGGGCCCTCAAAATATGATGTACATCCTTTTTAATTAATTCCACGGATCCGGGATCAAATATATTAAATGAATTATGGTCACCTTGCCATGTACAATATTGAAACTCTAACCATTTGAAGAATGGTTTTTTATTAATCTTCTAAAACAACAAATATTAGATTACATGTTACCTATAATGTCAGTTTTCTAAAGTCTTTAATGTTATTACATTTAAAGCATAATTTTTAAAGTCTTTAATATGATAATTTAAATTGTCTTTGGGGGTTTATAATTTTGTAACTCTTAACCATGGAAGACAAGCCTCCATGTCACCTGTGTGTTTCCTGAAGTTGCTGCAGAATTAGTTCTTCGGTCCTCCTGATGTTTCTTGAAGTTCAGTCGTTACATTATCATACTTTGGTGGTGAAGTTCTAGAAGTATGTGAAATCATCCCTGGTGTGGTACATTTATCTCAGGCGACTGTAGTTATTCTTAGTAATTCTTGTAGTTAGAACACATAGATAGAAAGTTTGTTTCACTGTTATACACTTCACATGATGATAGATTATTTTACTATCACCTTCTTGGTTGTAATACTGTATTATTTACATGGTCCGTTATTTTATAATATAGAGAGATGTCATCACCACACAACTTTACTTATTTAACAAGTCATTGTATCAAGATTTTCACATTTTTATAAACGCGTAGCGAAATAACGCTTTACGCTGCTTACGGCGTGAGCGCTCCATTCCAAGTGGCAGAAAATAGTTAAGGGGAGCGTAGTAATCTCAAGACAATTACTAGGCTACATAAAAGTAGTTCCGTTTTTTCTAATTTTAATTAAAGGACTACGGTCGATTAAATAATTAAATCGTGATATTCTTAGTTGCAGAAGTTATCAAAGTACGTAACAATGGTCTTATTTAATTATTTAAATAATAACAAATTTACAATAATACTTAGTTTATTTAGGGGTCAGAAAACAAGTTAATTCTGGTCAGTTCCTGTTTATGCAGGAATAAATAATAAGCTTTACCCTTTCTGTACAATTCAATTCCCATTTAATTTTATTATTAGACTTATATTAAATATTATTATTATTAGATGATTGCCATAAGATTTAGTTTACAATGTGAGATTTTATTAAGAATTTAAAGTTTCTCCGATTATATATTATCAACTCAATTAATTAACATATTTTTATTAATGAAATCGTCACATACTCCGCCGCTTTAGCCACAGACTCCGGTATAATTTTTTTTTTTTTTTTTTTTTTGAATATACCGAGAGTATGTTTAGGGATTTCCGTGTGTAATTTCTCTCACCAGTTTCTCTCTGTATGTAATTATGAGTTACACACGTCAGTCTCGAATTGTTTATTCTTACTATCTACATATCATACTTTACAGACTAATTCTAATAGAACATAAAATTCACACATTATAAAACATATAGTTAACATTCTAAATTTTCTTAACACTACTACTTATGACTACTACCGGGTTTTTCTTTAGTTGGGAGTTATTCTAGTAATAGAATTACTCATTAAGTAATTTGTTACTTAATTATTCCTCATATTTGCTGTCAGCTGACTTCTTACTTTGCTCTACTTTCGAAGAATAGGATTCAAGGGTGATCAGGCCTCGTACCTATTTATACCATTAGCTAGCTAAACGTTACTCTAGTACTCCTTTGCAGTTGAGTACAAAACATATACCTTTCTTTTTCTGTACATTCATTTAACTTGCACTCTACCATTACCTTCTTCGTGATAATGTTTTATCTGCGAAATATGTGTCCTTCGTACATATTTTTGAGTAGAGGGTTCATACAGTGCAACGGTTACTGGAGTCAAATATTTGCGAATTTGATAAGGACCGCACCATCGGTATGATAGCTTGGAAGTGGTCTTATCGATTGCACTACTCGTAGGATGTGTTTTACACATAACTAAGTTACCGATTTGGTACTTTACTTCATTATTATTATTTCGCAGGTGATATTTCCTTGATTTCGCTAAGTTTGTTCGTAAATTAGCGCGCGCTTCATTCCATATTTTCTTAATATTTTTATCCCTAATTTCAAGGGATAACAATTCATGTATTTTCCACTTAGCGGATAATGGGTGGTTAGGTTTATATTTGAACAATAATTCAAATGGGGTAGACTTATGTCCTTCATGATATGCAGAATTAAAGGCGAACTGTATCCAGGATAAGTTCTGGTCCCAAGAAGTATGGTCGTTAGCATGGTAGGCAATTAAAGCAGATTTTAGGTTTCGCAAATACCTCTCAGCTATATTACCTTGCGGACGATACTCTGTAGTGGTAATATGATTTATACCTAGTTTGAAACACATGTTCCTGAATTCCTTGGACTTAAACTGTGGTCCGTTATCCGACACTAGATGGACCGGAATTCCGAATTCTTTAAATAATCTATGCTGTAAAATATTTACTGTGGTTGTAGCTAAGGCTCGCCGCATGGGGTACATCCAGACGAATTTGCTAAAAGAGTCTACACAAATTAGTAACATTGTATTTCCTGATTTGGAACGCGGGTAGGGTCCTGAAAAGTCTAAATAAATTTTGGAGAACGGGGTAGCAGGAATCTCCGAGATTAATCGACTTATTTGGCAGTTTCTCGCTGGTTTGCTGAGTGCACACAACTTACACTTTTTTACAAAATTGGCGATCTCACTGTTCATATTTTCCCAGTGATATTCTTTACGTATTCGGTGTATAGTTTTATTTATTCCCATATGTGCTCCAATGGTGGAAGAGTGATAATATTCCATTAGCATAGGTTTAATAATATCAGGGGCAATTATTCGTAGATATTTTCCGTTCGCTATTTTACAACATAATACTCTCCTACTTAATATGTATTTCTCTGACTTATTTCCTTTTTCAAGTTGTTCAATAATTGGACTCAAACGTGGATCTTGTATTTGATACTGGGCTAAATCCGTAAATGCAAGAGGAAATTCGGTAATTAAAGTATTAATAATCGGCGTTTCTCTACTCTTGTGTTCGTAAGTATTACTACTAGGCTGGAACATACGTGACAGTGTATCAGCAACTACGTTTTGGGTGCCTCTAATATGTTGTACTTTGAATTTAAAACAATTTAATCTTAATACCCATCTTCCGATACGGCCTAACTGTTTTGGGTGATTTAGTAGCCAAGATAACGCTTGATTATCTGTTTCTAATAAAAACTCCTTATGTTCTAAAAATGGTTTGAACTTCTCAAAAGCGAAAACTATTGCTAAATATTCTAATTCGTATGCGGAGTATTTCTTTTCTTGCTCAGTCAGGCTGCGAGAAGCGTAACTAATAGGTAACCTTGAGTTATCTACTTCCTGATATATTACTGCACCTAGTGCGACACTAGAACTGTCTGTTTGCACTACAAATGGTTTTGTAAAGTCGGCTAATTGTAGTACGGGGGGAGATATTATGCTTTCTTTTAATTTCTCGAATGCTGTTTGGTGTTGCTCATTCCATTCAAATTTAATTCCCTTTTTTCTTAAGGTATTTAGCGGTGCTGCAATTTCGGCTAGATGTGGGATGTACTTATGGAAATAATTTATCATTCCTAAAAATCGGGCTATTCCTTTTGCATCCCGCGGCGGTAAAAATTCTCTGATGGCACGGGTTCGCTCTGGGTCTATGCTTACCTTTCCGTTGGCTTTTACGATGTGACCTAAAAATGAGAATTGTGTCACAGCAAAATTTACTTTACTGGGATTTACGGTTAATCCAGCTTTCTCCAATCGGGTTAGTACTTCACGTAGATGATTAAGATGTTGCTCAATTGACTCACTGTAGATAACAATGTCATCTAAGTAGTGATACACATATTTAAATTTTATGTCATGAAATAACTTTTCTAATAATCTGCTACATACAGAACTACCTTGGGATATACCAAAAGGTACCCTGGTAAATTGGTACAGGTTGAAAGGGACGGCAAAGGCGGTAAGACGTTTTGATTCTTCCGAAAGAGGTATCTGATGAAATGCCTGATTTAAATCCATAATGGTAAAGATTTTTGCTTTAGTAAAATAATGGAATGCACTGTGGATGTCGGGAAGTGGTATAGATTCAAATTCTATCCGTTTATTTAGTTATCTGTAGTCCACCACTAATCTATGTTTGTCGTTACTTTTGGGTACTAAAAACGCGGGTGATGAATAGGATGACGTAGAAGGTTCGATGACTCCTTGTTCTAACAATTTATTAATTTGGTTCCTCATCACTTCCATTTTCGGTGGTGATAATTTGTATGGGGCTAAACGAATTACTTTGTTGTCGCTCAAATTTATTTTGTACTCTATCAGATCCGTCAGTCCTAACTTTGGGGTGAGGACGTTGGAGAATTGTTTTATTAAAGTCTGTATGTTCCGTCTATCTTTACTTCCTAGATGACTTAATTCAGATTCGTGATGCTTTATATGTGTAGAAGTGGTGCTAGTACTTTCTCTGTTATTTGCATTATCATGCAAGTTATATTTCCGTGAACGATCGAATCCAAAGTAAAATATCTTCTCGTGAATGTCTAAAATTATTCCTGTTTTACTGATAAAATCAGCTCCCAATATTAATTCGGGTCCTAATTCGTCGCATACCAACATTGGAAAATACCACGTTAGATTTTTAATTTTTACTTTAAAAGTGATGATAAGCTTTATCATTAAGTTTTGCTTATTAGCTGTAGCGCATCTAATATTTACTGATTGACTGCGTTTAACTAAATTGTGTTTAAATAATTGATTGGCTAGCTCTTGACTAATTAAACTTCGCGTGGATCCGGAATCAATTAATCCGAGGGTGGATGTAACACCAATGTCAACTTGTATATAAGGTAATTCACACCTATTGTAATCACATTTACTAATAGAGTTACATTTATCGATAAATTTCCTAACATAGGGGTCTAATTTTCTTTTGTTATTATTATTAGTGTTTTGTTTTAATTTGTGGTCTCTCAGGGGTTTACCTGTTTTCACGATGCTGCGGAAGACACAGGGTTTCGGATCTCCCTGCCTTACACGTTTTTTGGATAATCGGTTTTCTGATGATACTGTTTTCGTTTACAGTTTCTACTGAGGTGTCCAGGTTTTCCGCAGTTATAGCATATATATTTTTTACGCGGGGTCTCACTGGTTTCGTGTCTAGGTGGTGCCTCTTTGGACTTACCTTGGCCATGAACATAGGTTGGTCGCCGAAATGATCGTCGTTCTCGTAGACTTCTTGTATCTGAGGATAGGGCTTGCGTTTCCTTTCTATGTGGTGTTGTGGATACCGGTGCATGTCGATGCTGATCTGCATACCACACATTTGAAGAGTGCACACTACATTGTTCAAGGTCAGCGAAAGTAAGAGGTCTACTTATTAGAGCTAAACGGGAGCGTTCTTCAGGAGATAAGCCTACCAATATAGTATCGACCAATTGTTTTTCAGTCCAGTCGACTTGCAGTAGACGTGAAGATTCTCTGATGTCTGCGATATAGTGGGCCAGTCTTTCTTGAGCTCTTTGTACTCGAAGTACGGTATTCCTTTTTATCTCCTCATATATTCCAGTGGGGATAAAATATTTGATTATATTTGTATGAAGTTCTTCTACCGGAAGAGTCGAGTTTAATGCTTCTAGCACGCGATCTCGTAAAGGTGGTTTACATTTGGGTAACATGACCTGCAGTATTTGCCAATCGCTCAATAGTTGTAGATCTTTTATTTGCAGTAGATATCTGATAAAAGTCAATAGAGTCGTGATGCTTAAGCCATCGGTGTAAGGAATTTCATTAATTATTTTCTCTACTGGGTGGGAAATCTTTCCGTAGAGGTCTACATTAAAACATACGTTAGGTGTGCTTTTCGAAAGATTGGTGTTTGCATTGGGATTTGTAATCGCATATTTACTAGTGCGAGTATGCTGAACATTTGGCGGTGGGGGTTCTGACATAGTGTGGGTATTTAATTCTCTACTAGGTAATTGTTCATGACTCGGTTGTATCTTCGATACGGTGGGTGATTCGGGGTTCGAGGTGGAGGGAGGGTGTTCTAAAGTAGGGGATTGAACTGGGGAGATATATAATTTTTGTAAGTAGTGCTCAATTTCCTCCATTCTCGATGAGTCTGATTTTCGTCGTAAGTCGTTGATAATTATGGGTAATTGGCTTAATGCCTCCTCCGCAAATTTCTGCACATCGCCGGGGATTATGGTGACGTCGGGCCAGCTTAATAAATTATTTAACCGGCGGGTTAAATGTTCTATACGTTGCGTAACGCGCAAAAATTCCGTAGGTGATTTCTTGTCCTCAAGGTTCTGAGATAATACTATCAGTTCCCTATATTTCGCATAACAGGTTTCTCGTTCGCCGTCATAATCGAGTTCACGCAATCTATCTAACTGCGAGGGTGTATCTGATCCGGTTTGGCGTAATGATTTTCGTAATTCCGACACGGTTACATTCACGTGTTTTAGACCTCGTAAAAGTGCTTCGTAGCATAGCTCATCTTTTAATAATAGATCAGGATTAAATTCAGCCATTTTCGTAACGTGGACGGATATAACTAATTATTCTACTATTTGCATTAAATGCTATACAACGCTTCCTTTTTCTTTTACACAAAAATATAAAAATATAAATCAATCGTATTCTTACTCCTTTTTCTTTTTTACAAATAGACACTTAAAATGTTATGACAACCTTTATCGTTTTACATAGAGCGAGAGAGAGAAATTTCACATAGGCATGAATAGGCGTACGACAAAAGATTCCCCCTTCGGTTACTAACACATGAACAGACACGCTTCTTATAACAATAGACCACACAAGGAGGGTGACTTATTGTCAACTCAACTAAACAATGACAATTTTAAACAAACGGCAACAGGAAACTTACACGTCCGAGATTGTCGAGAATGTGGCACGTTTATGAATGGGACTTTTAACAAGTACCGACATGGTTTGTTTACATGGGATTATACGCTAATATTACTTTACACAAATTATATTTACTAATAAAGTTATTTATACTATATTACTATAATATTAATTATTATTTTTATCTTATTAAAACTCTGACACATATTGAAATACATGAGTGAATAGATCAACAGCTTTTGTGCGTGGGATATCGGGACGCAATTACTTCTTTCTTTTCTCTTACGCAAAATTAGCAAATTAGCAAAAGAGCAGCAGAATAGCAAAGAGCAGAGTGGCGCAACTTATAACCTCTTCTCTTGAGTTATAACTTAGGGAACCAGTAATAATTGGATGTGCCAATTATACCGGCTGCCTTCGTTGTGAACCACTGAAAATAATCACAACAAAAAACAATTTATATAGCAGGATATTAGGAAGGGGAGACTGTTGATTTATGCACTCATTTTACTCGGTACTTAGATGACATCTCTTTATTACATTTGGTGATTAAGTTCTCAATTGAAAGTTCTCAAACAATATAGTTTACTATATGGTTAAATATACAAATTACTACTTTACAAAGGGCCCTCAAAATATGATGTACATCCTTTTTAATTAATTCCACGGATCCGGGATCAAATATATTAAATGAATTATGGTCACCTTGCCATGTACAATATTGAAACTCTAACCATTTGAAGAATGGTTTTTTATTAATCTTCTAAAACAACAAATATTAGATTACATGTTACCTATAATGTCAGTTTTCTAAAGTCTTTAATGTTATTACATTTAAAGCATAATTTTTAAAGTCTTTAATATGATAATTTAAATTGTCTTTGGGGGTTTATAATTTTGTAACTCTTAACCATGGAAGACAAGCCTCCATGTCACCTGTGTGTTTCCTGAAGTTGCTGCAGAATTAGTTCTTCGGTCCTCCTGATGTTTCTTGAAGTTCAGTCGTTACATTATCATACTTTGGTGGTGAAGTTCTAGAAGTATGTGAAATCATCCCTGGTGTGGTACATTTATCTCAGGCGACTGTAGTTATTCTTAGTAATTCTTGTAGTTAGAACACATAGATAGAAAGTTTGTTTCACTGTTATACACTTCACATGATGATAGATTATTTTACTATCACCTTCTTGGTTGTAATACTGTATTATTTACATGGTCCGTTATTTTATAATATAGAGAGATGTCATCACCACACAACTTTACTTATTTAACAAGTCATTGTATCAAGATTTTCACATTTTTATAAACGCGTAGCGAAATAACGCTTTACGCTGCTTACGGCGTGAGCGCTCCATTCCAAGTGGCAGAAAATAGTTAAGGGGAGCGTAGTAATCTCAAGACAATTACTAGGCTACATAAAAGTAGTTCCGTTTTTTCTAATTTTAATTAAAGGACTACGGTCGATTAAATAATTAAATCGTGATATTCTTAGTTGCAGAAGTTATCAAAGTACGTAACAATGGTCTTATTTAATTATTTAAATAATAACAAATTTACAATAATACTTAGTTTATTTAGGGGTCAGAAAACAAGTTAATTCTGGTCAGTTCCTGTTTATGCAGGAATAAATAATAAGCTTTACCCTTTCTGTACAATTCAATTCCCATTTAATTTTATTATTAGACTTATATTAAATATTATTATTATTAGATGATTGCCATAAGATTTAGTTTACAATGTGAGATTTTATTAAGAATTTAAAGTTTCTCCGATTATATATTATCAACTCAATTAATTAACATATTTTTATTAATGAAATCGTCACACTATCAACGAGAAACAGAAAAAATAGAATATACCGTAATTTTCTCCGATTTTTTATGTTCTAAAAATCTAAATTTTAGAATCTTAAAACAATTAGTAGAAGACTCCAGTATTTTTTTTTTTTTTTTTTTTTTGTTCAAACTAATAGTAATTGCAAAAGTAATTTGAAGCTAATGGCTTTAATAATGTCTTTAAATCATGTTGTGTAGCAGATCTGTTTGTCAGCCGAACTGACTAGAGCGCCGCATAAACGCAGAACTGATCACGCTTTGTTAGTCCACGTATAAGCACTGCATCTTGCTTATAAGCACTGTATCTAATCAAACATTTTTCCATGTAGCTGGTTTTACACCTACGTAGCTGGATTTCGACACGTGTGGCTGGAAAGATAGAGCCGAGGTTGGCAACGTTGGTTACGAAACCGGAACTTAAAGACTTAATATTGAAATTATCAGACATTAAACCCAATATTTGCAGAGCCAATTGTTCAAAAGCAGCTTCATTGTTCACATTAAAGTATATTCGATACAATTAGTATTATAATTTTGCAAGTTAAGAGAATTTTGATTGTAATAAATTTTAATTAAAATGTAAGAATTTATATCATATTTACTGTTTCTTTTATTTCAGAACTCAGACGGGGTCCGTGAAATTTTTAATTTTTTTGGAGGGGAGGGTTTTTCCGCGTACTGAAAAGTTTGGAAACCACTGTTCTAGGGAGAGGGAATGACATCGAACAATGGACTCACGTGGCCTCGGATTTCTCGACTTGTCTGTGATGTGGGTTGGCATATTTATAGTCGGCAGCAACAGCTACGACCTTACAGAAAGTCCCATGATGTAAATACCTGGAGAATTATTCTCCTCTGAAGGCCCCAGATCGAGAGAAGGCTAGAGTGTTGCGTAATCGTGCTGATCACACAATGCGTTATGTAAACCAAGAGCATATTTCATATCTCCTCAGCGAAAAAACAACTTAATCTCAGTAACATGACAAGTTGTAGACCTACACCTGATTGAAATACTGCAATATGAAACACGTTTCTTAATACAGCAGTATAAGATAAAACCAATATGAAAGGTTCGAGCAATCTGAAATGTACGCAACGCAATACGCATAAAGGGAATGCACTGTTGTCACGATACATCTGAAGGATCTGGAAAGTATACTCCTAGTCTCTCTGTGTTCGTAGTTCTTAGTCACTACACAGGCACGCGCGCGCCCACACACGCACACACACATTGTGTAGTTATTTAGGCCTATGTATTAAAGATTTAGTTGCGTACTTAGTTTAGAAACCTGAACTTATGCCCAGAGAGGCGTACTAGAAATAGGTGTACTTTCATTAAGCTGAATATTTGTAACAATTTTTTTTTTAATTTATTAAATGCCCTACCTATGTGGCCGTTTGTTATACACTATTTTCCTAAATAATACATCGTCTTTAATAGACATTTCAACTACATATGAATTTTAAGCTTAATAGAAGCCACTCGACTATCTGAAGTCACGTGTTAGTTAACCTGTACGACACCAGCATTCCAGGCAATTACTTTGAGAGTTTGAAATATAAAACTGTATTTAGTTATTTAATTTATTTATATTTAGTTAATTTATACCTATCAGGTTAATGATTATAAGTGACCATAATATAATAATTTTTTTTTTTTGCAGAGGTGAAAAATGGTTTGTGTGGGACTCTCACCCACTACAAAACCCACCTCTAATTCAGGCATTAATATCCATCCTGGAACCACTTAGTGTATTACTTCAGGTGGAGCCCATTGCGCCCTTATCGGGTTCCTTCTATTTGTCCCTTATCTTGTACTGCCCGTTGGATGCAAGGTGGCGTCTGTTTTTTCTTTTCTAGTAGGACCTACTGAATAAATGCAGAAATTCGGTTCAATTCCGGTTTACCTGGAACCATAATCTCAACTGCGCTCTCGGGCGGGAATTCCCCGACCTCAATCTCCGGTGTCATTCTCAATCTCTTCTGAATCTGCAGCAACTGAAAAAACAATAATAATAATGCATTATTATTAATATTATTATTATTGTTGTTGTTATTATTATTAATCGAAAATATAATACAATACAACGCAACTAAAAATATTTATAACAATATTGATTAACTTTGTACAATAATTTTATTTTAAGACAGTAGTAACTTAACAGTAACGTAACACTGTACTACAGTACTAGTCTGGAGATCTTCGATTCGATTCCCAAGCAGTACCATAAAATCAAGATGTTTTTCATGGGTATATAGGGTATCGCCAAAAGCAACAATAGCCAGTTGAACCGTAGTACTGATGACACTGCAGTCACACTCTAATAGCCTTACCCTTCCTCTCTTACACCGTTTCAATGATGGAAAAGGAGTTTATGACTCTATAACTTAATCATCTTATTGTTGTCTACGACGGTAACAGAACAAAGTAAGAACAGAAAAAACTGAGATAAGCTCAACTAAATACATAGGCTTTGTAATAAAAACAGGTTCAAACACTTCGAATGGTGATACAGTATGGTCTTTATGTTGTACAAGAAACACAATTTTTGTACCACACAGGAAGGTTCTTACCAAAATCAATGCGATGTAAACCTATAATTTACGTCAATTAATAATATTCTAGTTACATTCGGTTTTTATCTGTTAGTGACATAGCTTATCCGACCCTGATGAAAGGGAATTCTATGGGATAGAATTGTTTTTTGTTAACATGTTCTGGGCATCGCAGGAAGCCTGGCCCAGAGTTGTTTTCTGCCTACCATATTTGTTATTTTTGTATTGTTTTATCTTCAGAAGGTTTTCACTATATCGGCACCTACATATCGGATCAAAACAAAAAAGGATTATTGTTTATTTAGCAGTAACTTGTCTCTGTGTTAATCTGCACATGTTGAAACTCTTTAAAGCCTGTATGTAAGCTGCAAAAGGAAAAACGCCGAGCATAGAAATAACAAAATTTGTAACAACTAAAAAGATGTTAAACAAATTATTATAAAATTTACAGGATGTATAGTACAATAGTGACAAATTTCAGATTAAAATATTAAATGGAATGGCGAAAAATTTTGGTCTCTTTTGAAAATCAATTAGTCCATTAATCTTATTCTTTTCATTGTGAGGCTAATTTTTGTTTATTGTAGACCATTTTATGTACTGTATACTACTAATATATATAGTACTATGTACTAGATAGAAATTACTAAAACTCAAATGTGTGTGTGTCTGTGTACAGTCTTATTGCGTTTGCGGGATTGAATAGAGCGAAACAATATATTTTCAGTATTTCTTTGTAAAAAGACGCCGCTCAAGGACTTTCAGTCACATTAAAAAAAAAAGGAAAGGAAAATAGGTTCCGGCCACGCACCACGATAGGAAATACAGGAAAGAACGGACTCGTGATAGCAATAACGTTGCTCATTCCAGAGAATAACCTTTTATTCTAAATTTTCAGGGTCGCATACTCTACTATATTGTGTATATTCAATACAGCTGAATATTGTACTGTAGATACTACACTGGTAGCAGATGAAACGGGAAATTTGACCTTACTCATTCATTCTCTGAAAACGCAACCTCTATGGAGCTCAAATGTTATCGCCCCTCCGTCCAGATAGATGGTAGATATTATGGTAGTTTATCTAAAGGCAGTTTATCTGAGGGTATCAATAGATGACAGTTTATTTGAAGAGAAATATAGAATAACATAAATTAGAATTTTGTCAGGTGTAAAAATTTTATATGTTAAAAAATAGATTGCTTATATAAATACTTTTATATAATTTTTTCTACATTGCTAAGAGGTTTAAAGGCAGTAAGTACTATAATTCAAGTACTTTAATCATCGCTAATAATTCAGGCATTTTCATCAACACTCATTGGTGGATTCAACTGAACTTTCACAATATCTTCTAATAGAAAAAGACAGTGTAGTCCTTTACAGAAAATTCAAAGGCTACAGCTGAGTTTTCGTAAACAAAGAATTCGTGTCACTGAGTAATATCAGGACCAGCAAAATAATATTAACTATATTTTGTTAATATCCGGTAGATTTATTCACTATAAGTTGAACCCAGAATTATTTTTTATTACATTTTAAAGCAAGAATTATTGTTTCCAAATTTTGATTCACATGCTATGATTTATGTTTCATTGTTTTCGCGTAACATTAGTTCGGTTTTAATTGCATACGATTTTCTATTAGGTAACAGTGTTACTATGTCAGAAGACATGATCAGGTCAGCTAAATTGTCCCTTCGCAGTAGTTTCAGTCGATGTACTAAGCACTAATCGCCCTAAAGGTCGAGGACAGTGTAACAAACTGTAAGAGAACTCATGTTATACATGTGTACTGATATCAAAGAGGTCACATGTCAATTACACTTTATTTGATTGAATCAGCTGTCTGTCGCTGTAATAGGTGCTTGTCGTCAGACGGAACATACATTACATAAGTAAGTGCAAGTCGTTTGATAAACACATAAATAAGATTTGTAGTCGTAGTAGACACCATTACTTATTTTCATATTTATATTCGTAAATTGTAAGAACGAAATTAAATTGAAATTAGGTTGAATTTAAATTAGGTGAAATTACACACCTAAGGTAATTAACTTAAATACTATAAAGTGTGTGTGTGTGTGTGTGTGTGTGTGTGTGTGTGTGTGTGTGTGTGTGTGTGTGTGTGTGTGTGTGTGTGTGTGTGTGTGTGTGTGTGTGTGTGTGTGTGTGTGTGTGTGTGTGTGTGTGTGTGTGTGTGTGTGTGTGTGTGTGTGTGTGTGTGTGTGTGTGTGTGTGTGTGTGTGTGTGTGTGTGTGTGTGTGTGTGTGTGTGTGTGTGTGTGTGTGTGTGTGTGTGTGTGTGTGTGTGTGTGTGTGTGTGTGTGTGTGTGTGTGTGTGTGTGTGTGTGTGTGTGTGTGTGTGTGTGGATCAACAGCACGTTATAGTTGGTATCGCACAATTTCAATTTACTGGTAAGGTGTGATTTGTTATTATGATAACAATATTTTCGTTCTTTAAAACCTCTAAGCGATGGTGATTTCTTACGGGTAAATCCTCTTTTCGGACTGTTTCTGTCGTAATTTTTTTCTTGGTTGACCTTGCGATCGCTTAACGATCCCTTGCGATCCTGTTGAAAGAACTAACAACGTTACGTCGTAGGCTACATCGTTGTTAGGTTTTTCACCCGTCACTCACAGCTTCAGAGGACAGATTCAAGGCATCGGCACGTCAAGCAAGAAAAAATTTTACGATGGAAGCAGTCCGAATAAAGGATTTACCAGCACTATTTTCAATATTGGTGTCATCAAGAAAATTAAATCCTTACATGCAGATAAATTAAATCATCAAAAACTATTACAATAAAAATAACAATATTTAGTTAAAATCAATATTTAGTTATTAACAAAGTTTAATAAAGAAATATATATAATGAATATTAATGTTTTTTTAATTCTTAATAAAATTGTGTATTGTAACAACACAAATTGCAAATATAAATTTATTTTAAATTGAGGAGTGCCAAAATTTGTATAACATTACTGGTAAAGTGTATGTACCAATTAATGGAGTTTGGGTGTAATAGTAATAAGAGTAGTCATTGATTGAATTGTAACGAGTTTTCATAATTTTTATTTATAAACCACAAGCGTGTTTAAAAATCTCACTTACTTCGCCATAAATATTCATTATTGTTCGCTTGAAACATTCAAATGTTGCAGTACATTTATCATTAAGTAAATCTTATATTCTACAGTAACAAAGTTATGTTCTAAATACTTATTTGTTAATATTAATTAATATTAATATTTATTATTTGTTAATTCGACTGCTCAGTCTGACAGAGTGTTTTACTGCAGTTTTTTTTTATAACTTTCAACTACCTTAATTTATGTATTGCATACATAGAAATCATTGATTGCTCTACAAACTTTAAAATGAAATTGAAATTGACTAAATTAATCGTTAAACATCAAAGAAAATATATTATTAAATTGAAATCCGATTCTCTGAACCTCTTTATCTACATTTTACATAAACTCTTATTCATGTTTAAATTTCAAAATGTCTTTCAAATGTCTTTAGTCTCTCATTTAAAATTTATAAATGGATTATCTGTCACCTCGATTTTGTAGCTCATACTCCGTTGTCCTCCGTTGATCCGTAGGTCCTCTTCTGATGGAGTTCCCTGCACGTCCCCAGGTTCCACTTGTCGTCCTCCAGTTACTCGTCTATCATGGTCCCATCTGGTTGATGTAGTACAGTGTGAGAGGTTGCTCTGCACCTGCTGCTGTAGTTCTAGCAGACGCCTCTATTGTTCAGCATAGCGTTCCTCTGCATGATGTAACATAGTAGCTTGTCTTGAATGACGGACGTTTGTGTGTGTAGACATCGTAAAGTATGTTCTATATTCGTATTCGGAAACAGATTAAGAGTTACTGTTTTGCACTTATGACGAACATAGCGTCCGTCCGCATCTACTGTTCAATTAACAAAATTTAAAAATTCGCGTCGGCAATGGACAGAGCGTCCCGCCGCTACTGAAGACTGATTGAGAAGAAGGCTGGCTTCACTCGTGCCCTATTTATAATCGAGCATCGTACAACTCCTGTTGGGACAGAATTCTGCCTGCTTGAAATTGTTCAGTGGCGTTAGTTCTCCCACTCTCGTCCAATTTCATATTTTCGCACATTTATGCCAATGGCAAAGTCTAATGTGAACTACAGGGTGCTCTAACGATGGATGATTTTATTACACATGTCCAACGTAATTACCATCGTAATAGAATAATCCGTGTAATTACTACGCACTTAAAATCGCACTGAATTCGCACTGCGCGTCCTTTTCAGGCCGTTTTCTCACTACACATGCGTATTAATTTTATACATATTTAGGAGTCTTTGAATTTTTTCTACCATTTATGGTTTTCTTATAATTAAATAAAAACTGTAATTTTACAATTATTCAGGGTGAGATTGCAAACTTTCATGCTCGAACTGGCCTCACTCACACACATCACTTACTACTGTACACACTCTCAGCGACAGTCGTGTGAGTGTTCAGGTCAGTTCCTGTATGTCTACATTCCGTATTTTTAACATAAACTCAGCTTTCAATCCCATACCTGCTTATTTATTACATATTTAGAAATTTAATTTAAATATTTATTTTATCTATTAAATGCACAGTACAGCATATGATTGTACTGTCGCAATATACATGTTCGTTGCAGATTGCGTTTCGTGATCACAAATAATTTCTATCAAAAAAATTAGAAAGGTTTATTCAAATTGTTCGTATTACATATAATTAGTTGGCGATTGGAATCCTACAGGTGGGACAACTGAAGGTTCTCTTTATCGTGGGATTTTTCAAATAGGAGAAGTGTCTTTCAAGCAGTTAAGTTAGTAACAGATAAATTACTTATAGTACCATTAATTGGTTTAATGTACTTCCTCTTCCTCGTGTGTCCTGATTCCTGTTTTAATTATTCATGAAGTGAGAAACTTGGATGATGATTTCTGAGAAATCACTTTGTAACTTCACTTGACTTTCACTACTAATCACTCGCGATGTCACTAAAAGAAGTTGAATTAAAAACAAAATGAACTATGACTTGCAGTAAGTTTGACTGTTTGAAACTTGATTTTTTCTAAGTGTGACTTCCTAGATATCGACTTAAAATAAATGTGACTCGCTATAAGAGAGAAATTCATTTAAAATTGGGTTGTAAATAAGTAAGAGAGTAACGAACTGTCGAGTTTCTTCACACCTTCTTATTAAATAATTCTTTCCGTGTTTGTCCTCCACCATCGACCTTTCCATATTTCTGCTCTTAACAACATTGTTTCCATATTGCTCAATAACTTCCTAATTAGATAGTTATTTACGAATTTCTCCCACATCCCTACAATTTATTAAACTTATTATTAATCTTATTCCTTTATGTTTTTGAGTCTTCTTCCAGTATGAACCGCGTCAAGAATGTCTTGTATGATAACATTTCAGTTATATTATAAAGATAATCCTAAGGTCTATGTGACGATGAGGTTAGCAATCGAACCCAGTTACATAGTGTAGAAGAGGCGATGGGTAAGTGGACCTGCCCTGTAGGTGTTACGCCGTATGCATCATTTGTGCGCTCAGTCAACACCCGTACAATCAAGCCAAAAAGTAAAGGTTACCAAGTCGTGCTGAGTGTAACTACTTCTCTGTTCATGCTATCTTGTGTTTATTAATTTATATTGCTGCTAGGATCATTCTGTCATAATGCCTATTGTACGAGCTTATAACAGATGTGTCTTCATTGCAATATGACTGAAACCTTGTCATACAAGACATTTTTGACGCAGTCCATACGGGAAGAAGACGTCAAAAACATAATGGACACCGGCCGCGGAAGCCTACGTGGGAATATATCTTATTCCAATGCCTAACCGATTCCCTTCTTCCTACATGTCAACTCTTGCCGTCCCTTTCGTTTTGATTATCTTGTTGGATTGCCCTAACCACCTATTTTTCTGTGAAATTTTCAGTATTTTCGCCTAGACTTAGTAAACGATATAAATCCTTCATATTTTTTGTTAATCACACCTTTTGTTTAACTGTCAAGCAATTTACAAGCTGTCTGTAAAATTTCGTTACGGTATCCCTTCGCGTTTCCTGTACGTACGCTACCCTAGTTTATAAGACGTCAATGACCAGTATATTTTACATTGTCTTTAATTACCTGGATTTTACAGTATAGGACTGTTTTGTGTCTACTAAACTTGTGTCTAAATTTGTGTCTAAAAATATATAGATTTTTCAAAGTAACCTAAACTGAGTTTCGGATACCTTCGGTGTACACTTCGGATATTTTGTTACGCTTGATACAGTGCAATGCCGTACTTTTTATAAAATTACTGATAATTGTTTTACCATGACTTTCAAAAAAAGAAACGTTTGAACACTCTTTATTCTAATCTCTCGTTTATGTATAATCTTTCTTAAGGATGATATATGCATCAGTTCTAACAATTGCTTTGTTATGGGATGCCCTTAACGGACTTACTAGCCTTCTGTTAACACTTTGTTTCTCCAAAACGGGTCATCAGTTTTGAAACATTTTACTTAGACAGTGGATATATTTCTTTCCAATAGGTGTCTGTTTACAAAAGATAACAGTTGTTCTATGTCGTGTTCATATTCTTAGAGTATTCTCAGAAATTCTCAGTAGCGACCTTCATTGTATTGTATAGCGACGCCCTATATACGTCTCAACTCTTTTTTCTTCATTATAACGCACACACACACATGTATATGTCTATATATATATAAATATATATATATTATATATTTTATAATTACTTTACCTCAAGATGTGTTCTCCCTATTTGGAACATGTTTCGGGAAGCCTTGTGTTCCCATCCTCAAGGATTCCCATTGAGGATGGGAACACAAGGCTTCCCGAAACATGTTCCAAATAGGAAGAAAACATCTTGAGGTAAAGTAATTATAAAATATATATTAAATACATCAAGAAACGGACTGTAGCAGAAAGTGTTTGAAATATATTGCTATGAAACATGCAGTAAGAGTCATCTTAAATATGCGAAGACGCTGTTACACACTTTATGACGTTATAGACATGCTTTAAATTGATCTTGTTCAAATTTCTGTAAAATAGCTGTAAGTTTTGAAATAAGAGATGAGACATTATGTGTATATGTCAGAATGCCCATAAATTTATTCTCTGTCATGCCAAGTGCAAATTTAGTGCACGAATGCGCGTTTTATTAGTGTTTTCCTGAATAACTCCTATAATAATTAACGTATCTGAATGAAACTTGGACAGCAGAAAAGTGATAAAAACGTTTAGACAAAATCTATACAAGATTTTGCAGACTCTGGTATATAGTCTTACATGATGTCTAGTATCAAGGTAAAAATCTATTACGTGTTCTAGATTTCGACCTTCGTAACGCAAATTAAAATTTAATTTTTGCACAACGAAATAAATCAATATTTAAAAAGTTCTTTTTGTTCTTTTTATCTAAACTATTAAGTATGTACTAGATGTGACTTGTATTAGAATCTATCTTTTAAATAAGACTTTATAAGTGTACATAAAATAATACAAGATCACTTCCTTGGTAATGTCAACTGCAGATCATTCAGACGGCGGGTTGATACTATCTGGATGAATACGTGAGTCAATTTATTCTGTCCGGCTTCAGAGTCGCTTCCGGACGCGTAGATATTTCTCACGGGCACGGTTACATACAATTTCGAATCGTAAACCGATACTGTTACTGCTTAACTGGTGTTTTAGGTTTACACCTTTCCAGTTAGCTTGAAGTGTCTATCTGCTCCTAACGAATAATCTTGCACTTTCGCGAATAGTGCACAATTATAATAATTATCGCAATAACTCACAGGATATTACAACTTGCGTTTGCTACAACTAGCAGACCAAACGTCATGGACCAGACCAGCGTTTACTCGTTATCGATTCGGAAGAGAGGCTAACTCTATGCCACAGTCATATTATTGAAACTGAATTTCTATTAATCTGATTGGTTCTTCGGTAACCTCTTCTCATGACACTTTTAAAGATATTAGATTCACCTGTATAAGAACGCTTAGAACAGAACAATTCATGCTCAAAAACCTGAAATATTTTACGACCGATTTTATGAGTTATAAAACCTTTTTACTTAAAAACCCCATACATTCAGTTAATAACTTTTAAAGCAACAAGTGTCATCAAGTAGGTCTTTTATTAAGTGTATTTTGAGATATGTCCCATCATTCCTAACATGTTTTTAGGAATATCGCGTAGAATAATTACGTACCCTCACACATGCGGTTAAGTATCCTTACGCACCATTTCACTTCACTTAAAGTTGTTTTACAAGTCTAAAAGTACTTACAACTAACGATTTTCACAACTTTTCTTATCAAATAATTTACAGTGTGCAAATCTGCGTCTTCTACTTATTCATATCGCTTCTTTACACGCTATCATATAGCAATATTTCTTGCTACATTCCATATGAAATTAGAATTCCGTTGCAATATATATATAAACATATATATAAAGAGTTAGACCCATCTGCTTTATTCCTACTAATACTACAACATATCAGACAGAGAAGACAGAGTCCCAGTGATTTCCATGTTCCTGCAAATTAAGAGAAATTAAGATAGATGGCATTCAAGAACTTCTGTTAAAGTCAAGATAATATAATACATCTCTGATAGTGTAGTCTTCTTACGCTTCCATTTCCTGTCAGAGGTTGGACATTATAACAGCCATTCGTAATTTATTTAGAGTAACTCTATGTTGGTTCACGCTGCCGTCAGACATCATGAATTAAATCGGGATCAGTACAGCCATAAACTTAAACAAACACAAAGGACGCAGTTCCGTCGTATCAGAAACATACACAACGCCTTCTCGTGAGGCCAGGTGTAACGTTACCGAATTTTACGGGCTTTATATTGTGGTATCACGGAATCTAAAATTATTGGAGTATTGAAATCGAATAAAAAACGTTGCAGTAGTAGATATATTACGATTGAGCCTGTACTATGGTGTGCAGTGTATAAACGATCCAGTTGTGTGATTTGATGAGAGTGTTCTCCGATTAATTGATTTGACATGTGAGGCATTGCCGTTCACAAGAATTAGCCATGTTAGCGTTGTTTTCAAATACACTTATTTGGCGTGTGAAATATTTCTAGGATTCAGTATAAAATTTGACGATGACTACGTATTAATAGACTTTCCAGCGTCATATACAGATTTGCAAACAATGTTTGGAAATGTAGATAAATCATAGATTTTTCCCATTGTTGCATTCAGTGGGTGAAAAACTGGTGTGTTCACGAGATACTGTCCACCGAGATTAATTGAGTTGATCCCCTTGTGTTTCATTTTATTGCTGATCGACATCCAATGAAATGGCTCACCGTAATGAATATTTGAACTCAAAGTTCAACGCTTGCAGCTGCAAGGAAATTACGAGGAAACCTGTGAAGCATGTAATAAACATGTCAGTGAAATGAAATTGTTGAAATTGTTCGGCGGTGTTGAAGTAATTTTTCACTAAGAAGTGAGTCATAGCCTATATATATATATATATATATATATATATATATATATATATATATATAGTACGCTACTATTCATGACTAAACACTCTCTATGTATCTGTCAGGTTTCTATTTAACACTCACAACAAATTTTATTTCAGAAGACTCTACTCTCTTGTTTTATTTTCCTGTCAGAGTCCATGTTTCACTGAATTCTGTGTAAACTGGTAAACTAAAAGTAGGCCTATAGTCCCAGTAGGAGTACAGTAGTAGTTCATAACGTGTTGTGACAGAACGACATAAAAACAAGAATAACAGAGATGCAATGCAAATTAAGGCGTATTGTTTCTTCACCCCTTATTAAAATATCCGTATTTTATTATAAATTAAAAAAAACAAAACAATTATACAGTTGATATTTCACTGCTACCTGAAAACATCAATAGCTTAAATATTTCAGATTTCTTAATAAGCAAATGCAAGGAGAGTTTTATTCTAACTTTTAGATTCGTTAATAAAACAAATAAATAATTGTTAATACCTATGTTTCGGATGCAGAATCGTTGCCTAACACTACTAAATTTAGGCAGAATGCATGGTATTAGCCAAGATATTCAAATGTCTTTAGCATGGTTAATTTTTATACAAATCGAACGTGGCACATTCAAAATTATCAGAAAATCGGTTTTTCAATGTCCTCAGTTTTAAATTCGCGTTGTTAATAACTTAATGTAAAGCGCATGGTTTCAAATGTATGAGACCTGAATCCTATTTAACCCTTAATTTGAGGGCGTTGTCCCAAGAATTTTTTGCTGAACTTTTAGTACACTAAATTTCCTTCCCAAAATAATTCTACAATAAAATTTCCTATTACCCGAATCGTCTTTAATTTACCTGCACTATATTTCATTATTTTATCGGAAGATACAAACGCAAAGATCACGTACTTGCACGACACCCTAACGCGCACTGTTTTTTTTTAACTAATCGAGTATTTTGAGCTTATAAATTATAAAAAAAAATAAGTAGAATCAACTAGCTTTCATGTAGCTTTTCAAATTCTTTTTTGTACATCTAACTTATTCCTCGTACCAAAATTTACATTTCCTATTCCTCAACCCTCCTCTTCTCACTGTCAGTATTTCTGACTCACAAAATAAATGACTTCTGATAGAACACTACACCAGTCCCTTTCTCACGATCAAGTGCTCACTCTGCTTCACAAATTTTACTTTACTGTAAAGCGCTGCTTTCGTTAAGGCTATTCCATTCCCAATCCCTTGCTAACTGATCCAGTGTTTAACTAACATGATTCCTAAGTATGTACTAAGTATGCATGCTACTCTCCTCTTGATATTTTTAGATTAGTAACGTCCTCATCATTTAATCTCATCACTTTTGTTATTCCTCCATTTGTTTATTCTCAACACCCTACCATCCCAGTAGAGGGAAAATGAGGATTCAAAGCCACAAAGGAATGCCGCCTTCTTAAAAAACACTAAAAAAACACTAAAAAACATGATCTCAGAGATGACGCCGCCACCGCTGGACCCGCAGCATCCCGATGGACCACAGCACCGTGAATTTCCGCGAATAAATTTTTAATTTTTTTAATTTTATTTTTTTTATTTTTTTTATTAAATTGATTTGGTGGGATGATGTTCAATGGACCACCAGCATCCGTGAATATAATTTTTTTATTTTTTTAAGAAAGCTGATTTGCATATCAGTGGGTGGTGTTGGGTGGGAGGTTGTTTTTTTTTTTTCATATCAGTGGGTGGGGGGTGGTTCCAACTCGAAGCATTATAGTGTATACTAAAATATATGATCAGGTGTACCAACCTTTGCATGAGTTCAAATTTGTTGTGTGTTATAATGTATATTAAATCTATATGATCAGGTGTACCAACCTCTGTAGTATTATTATAGTGTATAGATATTTTATATGAGCAGGTTTGTCAACATTTTCTGTGGCGGGGGGAGGGAAATTCAAATATGTGTTATATTGTGTATGTATAGAGCAGATCTGTCAACATTTTTTTCTCTTCTGTGGTGGGAAATTCAAACTATATATGATCATAATTGGTACTCTCTCTCTCTCTCACACACGGTGTGTATGTCTCTCTCTCTCTCTCTCTCTCTCTCTCTCTCTCTCTCGTTGTCAAACGTTATGCTCACCGGCATTATAGTGTATATTAAAATATATGATTAGGTGTACCAACCTTTACATGAGTTCAAATTTGTCGCGTGTTATAATGTATATTAAATCTATATGATCAGATGTACCAACCTCTGTATTATTCGTCCTCTCACTCCCTCTCTCTCACTCTCTCTCTCTCTCTCTCTCTCTCTTGTTGTCAAACGTTATGCTCAAACCGTTCTCCTCTCTCTGTGGTCAGTACCGAACGCATGTATATGAAATTAGAAAGTTTATTCGACAAATATTAACGTCCTCTCTCACTCTCACTTGTTTCAACTGTGTCAACAAATAGTAACGTCCTCTCTCTCTCTCTCTCTCTCTCTCTCTCTCTCTCTCTCTCTCTCTCTCTCTCTCTCTCTCTCTCTCACTTTCACACGTTTCAACTATGCAAGGTTTCATACCCTTTCTCTTGTCTCCCTCTCGTACATTGAGTAGTCGGTGTGATGAATAAATAATTTTAGCCCTCTCTCGTTGTCAAAACGTCGTCTTCATTTTCAATGTATTAAATAATTAATTAATAGTTTTATAATGCAGTCAGTGTGATTGATCCTTGTTAGAAATATATATATTTGGCGTCAATGAACTACTTACCTGTTATGTTGTTACAGACAATACTTCTGTTTTAAGGTTGCAGTTTACACACACATAGGTTCAGTAGTGTATAGCGAAATAAATTAAAATTATACACACACATGAAAACGGCGGCTGAAATTCATACAAATCTTCTGATGTAACAGTTCACAAAAAATAAATTAATTGTACACATGTTCAGAGGTGTAGAGTGAAATAAAATAAAGTCATAATTTGTTTAAATGATTAAATATATTTTAACATTCACAATATAAAATTCACAATTAAATAATACATTAGAAATTGATATTTTTCGAAAGTTTATATATATATAATTGTGTGTCGTACTTGTAGAAGAAGCAACCTGCAACATAACAATACAACAACAACATTAAAATCATGTTAAATATCACACACACAGATGCACACGCAACGCGCGCACATACAGACGCATACGCAACGTAATCACACACACACACACACACACACACACACACACACACACACACATACGCATACGCAACGTAACCAAACACGCAACGCGCCCACACACAGACGCAAACGCAACGTACACACGTTTGGGTTACACCACACGTGCACGCACACACACACAGACGTACACGCACACATACGCAACGCACCCACACACAGACGCAAACACAACGTAATCATACACATACATACAACATGTAAATATATTTTAACATTCACAATATAAAATTCACAATTAAATAAATACATTAGAAATTGATATTTTTCGAAAGTTTATATATAATTGTGTGTCGTACTTGTAGAAGAAGCAACCTGCAACATAACAATACAACAACAACATTAAAATCATGTTAAATATCACACACACACAGATGCACACGCAACGCGCGCACATACAGACGCATACGCAACGTAATCACACACACACACACGCATACGTAACGTAACCAAACACGCAACGCGCCCACACACAGACGCAAACGCAACGTACACACGTTTGGGTTACACCACACGTGCACGCACACACACACACACACAGACGTACACGCACACATACGCAACGCGCCCACACACAGACGCAAACACAACGTAATCATACACATACATACAACATGTACATGTAGGACCAATAAACAGATAACAGATTTAAATATGCTATAGTCATTGTAAGACGTTACAATCATTCGCAACGTAATCACACACACACACACGCATACGTAACGTAACCAAACACGCAACGCGCCCACACACAGACGCAAACGCAACGTACACACGTTTGGGTTACACCACACGTGCACGCACACACACACACACAGACGTACACGCACACATACGCAACGCGCCCACACACAGACGCAAACACAACGTAATCATACACATACATACAACATGTACATGTAGGACCAATAAACAGATAACAGATTTAAATATGCTATAGTCATTGTAAGACGTTACAATCATTGAAGTGTTTAATAAGTAAATTGTATGTATGTATATATCACTGAATAATAATAATAATATAATCGTTCTAGTGTTATCGTTTGCTGCAACAGGTAAAGCAGTTACAAATAATTACATATAGGTTCAGAGGCGTATAGTGAAATAAATTAAAAATCCATTCATCAAAACTTTGTAAATTAGAATCTGCACTACATTCAAACATACGCACACACACACACAATGATAAAAAATTGTTTATTAAAAGTAGTTTGTTACCTTAACGAGATACAATTTCCACATGCGCTGTCTGGTTCTTCATCCCTCGAAACACAAGATGTAGGTCGCTGGGATTTATATGACGGAGTTCTTCATCTGTAAAGACGTCAGCATACCTCTTAGGTAGATATACACGATAGCGGCGCTCACAATCTTCCAACGTTACAAGCACAGACTTCCCATATCGCGTGTCCACATGCAACATGTTAACGATCGGATACTGTTTGTCCACTGTTAATTCTGCACAACGTTTGTACTCAATAGCAGAAACTGCGTTGAATTTTGTGATAAACGACATTATTTATGAGAAGTGAAGACGTCTGTATCAAGCAAGGTGGAACCATACAATGTCAGAATATTCGCTACAAAGAAGACTAGTGAAAGTAATGGTGGTGATGTGGTCATCAGGAAAGTTCACGTTCATCGCCCGAAGCTTTGCATGTACATACACACAGGCAGAATTAGCGCTGTTACAAAATATATATATTAGGAAAGTCAAGCCCACAGACTACTAGAAATAGTTATCGTTTGAAAAAAAAAAAGAAACCACACATTACGAACAGTTATCGCCTGCAGCCATATACAAGTTTACCTAATGAAATTAACAATGCTATGAGACACTTACATTAAAAATGTTTGTATAACAGAAAAATCATTAATTATCCACTCTCTAAGTGCGTGCACATTATGGTTTGTACATAGTGTAGAAGAAGAATTGCAATGTGTAAGACATAACGCCCCAGGAATGTCTTTTGGTACGTCTTTTGGGCAACCAATGTCATCAAGATTTATTATATGATAATGAATTATTTTCGATTCTAAAAAACGTTTTTTCTCAAGACCCTTCACAAACACATATTTATATATGTTCGTATACGTTGTTAACACTGAAACAAGATTGTCGTACGGTGTCTCTCCTTCATCCCATCTTAGCCCATGATAGTTTGTCGTTAACCAGCAGTTGGTTCTAGTGTATTTCGAATTCGTAACGACTGTAGCAGGCGGGGCGAAAATCCAATGTCTGTATGCAAAACGTGTTACGTCCATAACCGACAACTCCTCCATTTATGGAGAAGATCCTCCTCCTCTTGTTTTGATGTGGTATTTATTCTATGATCCATCCTTCTTGTTCCTATAATAATAATAACAGTACCTGCTTCATTATCATATACATTACGTGCTATATATAAATAATTTGTAAATTACAGAATTGTTCCAATTTGTTGACAGAAAACAATTATGTGATCAAATAAACAGTACAAAGTCATACTTTTGGTGAAGAAAATCACGTCATCAACAACAAAAGTTGTTTGTGTTTAAACAGCTACAAACAATAATTAATTTTCTTACACTAGTAAACATTTTGCTGTAATTGTTTCAATTAAAGGAAACATATATATATATATATATTCGTTGAGAAAATCTGTTGTGGCTGGACGAAACATGTGTCTGAATAAATTTTCTCTCTACATAGCAGTTGTAAAAGTAGTCATATACATTATGTGCTATATATACAAAAGGCTTTCAACGTGTTTGTCATTTCAATCAATTTGTACAGCGCTCTAATTATGTAAAAATACCTGTACCGCTCCATACAACTGAGAATAAATCCACACAAACACACATACACATACACAACGACGTTTCTACTTATTTGAACAAGTCCTGTATTAAATGCACTTGTTAATGTTTTAATGTGAACAATTTTACGTTTAAATAAAATCTGTACATACAATAAAATTATGTTTCAGTATTAATGATATAAATATTACTGTTTTATTAATTTAAATTACCGTATAATTGCTCACGATTGACAAATAAGACATACTTTACGGAATTTCTTGAAATTTTTGCATTTAGTCTTCTGCTCATGTGTACTAGCAACCTGTTTGGTTACGGTTAACCATTTAAATTCAATGTTCTTGTTGTTGGTAACCTTATGCTCGTCTCCCTTTCGTTTACTGACGGTATGTTTGGCTACAGTTAACCATTTAAGTTCAATGTTCTGAGAAGTATTCATCATCTTCTTGTTCCTATAATAACAGTACTTGCTTCAGTACTATATATATTATGTGCTATGTATACATAAGGCTTTCAAATCTAATTGTGTAAGAATAACTGTACCGTCACATACAACTGAGAATAAATCCGTACAAACACTTAGCGATGTTTTTACTTATTTGAACAAGTCATGTATTAAATTCAATAAATAATGCACTTGATAATGTTTTAATGTGAATAATTTTCCGTTTACATAAAATCTGTACATACAATAAAATTATGTTCACTTTAAGAAATAGCAAATCTTTTACTTACCTCTTAAATGTTGTTGTTGTTATACACAATAGTCGATTGTACGATGAGTGTCTCATACAAATGAGAAATAGTGACATGTCGTCTTGTGTGTATATATCATACGGCGGTAGCGTACACGTTTGAAAGTTGATACATATTAAATTCTCTCTCTCTCTCTCACACACATTACAGAGGTTGGGTGTCTAAATCGATGCATTTTACTTTCACTTTCTAATTTGACACATGGCTTACTTCCATACATAAATATCTATCGTCCATATCCGTCTACGAGTGTTGCTAAACGAAATTGAAAATGTTGTAATACATAACGTCCTGTGTAATAGTATGGTATGTTTTTTAGGACAGCCAAAAGCATGAAAGTATTATTTAAATCTGTATGGAAGTCATATATAAATATCGGGTCAGCGCTTGAATTATTTGCGCATGCGCATAACAGCTTTTTAGTACAGTTGCACACACACACACACACACACACACACACACACACACACACATCGACACTCACTTGCAACAACGTCTTACTTATCACACGTTCATGCGCTACAAATTGATATATAAAACGTTTAAGATACACTATAATAACATAATACCAGCGTTATAACCGTACCTTTTGTTTTTCAGTATTCATTAATTCTCAGTAAATAAATAACACTCGTCATGGTAATATGTCAGTTTATTACAAACCGCAAAGATGTCGGCTACTCATGATTTTAGTATTGAAAGTGAAAGAATAAAATCGTTCAAGTATTGGGAAGTGACGTTTATCAGCCCCGACGAGTTAATCCGTCATTAGCAATCTAACGTTACGACGGCAGTGTGTACGTATGCGTCTGTGTGTGTGTTCGCGTGTTTGGTTACGTTGTGTACGTGTGCGCTCGTTGCGTGTGTGCGTGTTTGGTTACGTTGCGTATGTATGTGTGTGTGTGTGTGTGATTACGTTACATTATTTATTGAATTTAATACATGACTTGTTCAAATAAGTAAAAACATCGCTAAGTGTTTGTACGGATTTATTCTCAGTTGTATGTGACGGTACAGTTATTCTTACACAATTAGATTTGAAAGCCTTATGTATACATAGCACATAATATATATAGTACTGAAGCAAGTACTGTTATTATAGGAACAAGAAGATGATGAATACTTCTCAGAACATTGAACTTAAATGGTTAACTGTAGCCAAACATACCGTCAGTAAACGAAAGGGAGACGAGCATAAGGTTACCAACAACAAGAACATTGAATTTAAATGGTTAACCGTAACCAAACAGGTTGCTAGTACACATGAGCAGAAGACTAAATGCAAAAATTTCAAGAAATTCCGTAAAGTATGTCTTATTTGTCAATCGTGAGCAATTATACGGTAATTTAAATTAATAAAACAGTAATATTTATATCATTAATACTGAAACATAATTTTATTGTATGTACAGATTTTATTTAAACGTAAAATTGTTCACATTAAAACATTAACAAGTGCATTTAATACAGGACTTGTTCAAATAAGTAGAAACGTCGTTGTGTATGTGTATGTGTGTTTGTGTGGATTTATTCTCAGTTGTATGGAGCGGTACAGGTATTTTTACATAATTAGAGCGCTGTACAAATTGATTGAAATGACAAACACGTTGAAAGCCTTTTGTATATATAGCACATAATGTATATGACTACTTTTACAACTGCTATGTAGAGAGAAAATTTATTCAGACACATGTTTCGTCCAGCCACAACAGATTTTCTCAACGAATATATATATATATATATGTTTCCTTTAATTGAAACAATTACAGCAAAATGTTTACTAGTGTAAGAAAATTAATTATTGTTTGTAGCTGTTTAAACACAAACAACTTTTGTTGTTGATGACGTGATTTTCTTCACCAAAAGTATGACTTTGTACTGTTTATTTGATCACATAATTGTTTTCTGTCAACAAATTGGAACAATTCTGTAATTTACAAATTATTTATATATAGCACATAATGTATATGATAATGAAGCAGGTACTGTTATTATTATTATAGGAACAAGAAGGATGGATCATAGAATAAATACCACATCAAAACAAGAGGAGGAGGATCTTCTCCATAAATGGAGGAGTTGTCGGTTATGGACGTAACACGTTTTGCATACAGACATTGGATTTTCGCCCCGCCTGCTACAGTCGTTACGAATTCGAAATACACTAGAACCAACTGCTGGTTAACGACAAACTATCATGGGCTAAGATGGGATGAAGGAGAGACACCGTACGACAATCTTGTTTCAGTGTTAACAACGTATACGAACATATATAAATATGTGTTTGTGAAGGGTCTTGAGAAAAAACGTTTTTTAGAATCGAAAATAATTCATTATCATATAATAAATCTTGATGACATTGGTTGCCCAAAAGACGTACCAAAAGACATTCCTGGGGCGTTATGTCTTACACATTGCAATTCTTCTTCTACACTATGTACAAACCATAATGTGCACGCACTTAGAGAGTGGATAATTAATGATTTTTCTGTTATACAAACATTTTTAATGTAAGTGTCTCATAGCATTGTTAATTTCATTAGGTAAACTTGTATATGGCTGCAGGCGATAACTGTTCGTAATGTGTGGTTTCTTTTTTTTTTTCAAACGATAACTATTTCTAGTAGTCTGTGGGCTTGACTTTCCTAATATATATATTTTGTAACAGCGCTAATTCTGCCTGTGTGTATGTACATGCAAAGCTTCGGGCGATGAACGTGAACTTTCCTGATGACCACATCACCACCATTACTTTCACTAGTCTTCTTTGTAGCGAATATTCTGACATTGTATGGTTCCACCTTGCTTGATACAGACGTCTTCACTTCTCATAAATAATGTCGTTTATCACAAAATTCAACGCAGTTTCTGCTATTGAGTACAAACGTTGTGCAGAATTAACAGTGGACAAACAGTATCCGATCGTTAACATGTTGCATGTGGACACGCGATATGGGAAGTCTGTGCTTGTAACGTTGGAAGATTGTGAGCGCCGCTATCGTGTATATCTACCTAAGAGGTATGCTGACGTCTTTACAGATGAAGAACTCCGTCATATAAATCCCAGCGACCTACATCTTGTGTTTCGAGGGATGAAGAACCAGACAGCGCATGTGGAAATTGTATCTCGTTAAGGTAACAAACTACTTTTAATAAACAATTTTTTATCATTGTGTGTGTGTGTGCGTATGTTTGAATGTAGTGCAGATTCTAATTTACAAAGTTTTGATGAATGGATTTTTAATTTATTTCACTATACGCCTCTGAACCTATATGTAATTATTTGTAACTGCTTTACCTGTTGCAGCAAACGATAACACTAGAACGATTATATTATTATTATTATTCAGTGATATATACATACATACAATTTACTTATTAAACACTTCAATGATTGTAACGTCTTACAATGACTATAGCATATTTAAATCTGTTATCTGTTTATTGGTCCTACATGTACATGTTGTATGTATGTGTATGATTACGTTGTGTTTGCGTCTGTGTGTGGGCGCGTTGCGTATGTGTGCGTGTACGTCTGTGTGTGTGTGTGTGCGTGCACGTGTGGTGTAACCCAAACGTGTGTACGTTGCGTTTGCGTCTGTGTGTGGGCGCGTTGCGTGTTTGGTTACGTTACGTATGCGTGTGTGTGTGTGTGTGTGTGATTACGTTGCGAATGATTGTAACGTCTTACAATGACTATAGCATATTTAAATCTGTTATCTGTTTATTGGTCCTACATGTACATGTTGTATGTATGTGTATGATTACGTTGTGTTTGCGTCTGTGTGTGGGCGCGTTGCGTATGTGTGCGTGTACGTCTGTGTGTGTGTGTGTGCGTGCACGTGTGGTGTAACCCAAACGTGTGTACGTTGCGTTTGCGTCTGTGTGTGGGCGCGTTGCGTGTTTGGTTACGTTACGTATGCGTGTGTGTGTGTGTGATTACGTTGCGTATGCGTCTGTATGTGCGCGCGTTGCGTGTGCATCTGTGTGTGTGTGATATTTAACATGATTTTAATGTTGTTGTTGTATTGTTA